>CM055128.1:377538-816247 GCA_029206835.1 Rana muscosa
CACTTCCCTCCAACACCTCCCTCCATCACCTCCCTCCATCACTTCCCTCCATCACCTCCCTCCATCACTTCCCTCCATCACTTCCCTCCATCACCTCCCTCCATCACCTCTCTCCATCACCTCCCTCCATCACTTCCCTCCATCACTTCCCTCCATCACTTCCCTCCATCACTTCCCTCCATCACTTCCCTCCATCACTTCCCTCCATCACCTCCCTCCATCACCTCCCTCCATCACCTCCCTCCATCACTTCCCTCTATCACCCTGGGATTCTACAGCCATCCACTGGGAGTTGTGATCGTTCCCTTCACGGGACATCTACATGCTGACGGACTGATGTTAACCCCTCCTCATCTGGATTCAGAAGTGGTATCATTGTACACATTTTTATACCAGTATTATACTTAGCTACATGTTTTTATGACTGCTTTTGCTACCGTTTGGTATTACTCGCACCATTTTTACAGTTTATGAAGCTACATCGATTTTATCTCCAGTGCAATATTTATTTTGTTACCGACTTGAAGACTATAAAAGTTTTAATGCTCTTCCCATCGAGCGCTGCCTTTGTGTGTTTTTTGTATCCTGCTATCCATTTTTCCAGTGGTTGGGAATCGGCCTGCGAGGAGATTAGATAAAAGTAGTTGGATCTGTATGTGCGTTATAATTTATCGAAATTAGTCGATTAATCGATTAAAAAAAAAACAGATTAATCGAACACAAAATTTTAAATCAGTAGCAGCCCTAATTATATATATATATATTTTTTCCAGATATTATATATGAATGAGAACACGTAACAAATATAAAATAGATTCTTTCAAGTGTCATTTTTCTATTGTTTTTGGCTTATAGCATGTTGAATGGAGAATTCCCCGTAGAAGAAGAAGTCCCTTATCACTGCTATCACTCTCTGTCACAGAGAAAAGTAGACTTAGGACTTGCAGAATAGAATTTTTTCCCCTTCTGAGATGAATCTTCTATCAGAGGATCATCATCCGAACCCAACACTCCTGTCCTGCCTGAGTGCAACACTCTCCAGCTATATGTTCACCTTCCCTGGAAAGGTTCCTGTTTGGGGCCCATAAACATCTTGTCTTGGAAGTTTATGCTACCGTTTAGTGGTGGCCATCTGGAAATACGTGACATTGTACAGAGAAGAATTCTTCCATATTTAACAAGAAATTATTCCATTCTATTGAATCTTCACTGAGATCATCGGAATAAAAATGTATAAAATGTTTAAAAAAAATACATTGTTTCCATAAATATTCAGTGAAATGTTGAACGTATTTTTAAACATTTGTCAGGTTACCAAATATGCCCCGGTGTGCCCTGATATAGTCGATTAACGCAGGCTGTACAAATTCATCCATGGGCGGCCAGTTCTGAGAGTGCGCTCCGAGTCCGGGACCTGAGTAGGGAAGCAGTTTATTCTACTGCCCTGCTACGGTCTCAGGACCCTTTCCATTGGTCCCAGGGCTCTTTCCATCAGTCCCTGTGCCCTTCCCACTGGTCCTGTGGTCCTTGCCACTGGCCCCTTGCCGCTGCTCCCGGGGTCCTTTCCATCAGTCCCTGTGCCCTTGCCACTGGTCCTACGGTCCTTGCCACTGGCCCTTCCCACTGGTCCTGGGGCCCTTTCCATCAGTCCCTGGGCCCTTCTCACTGGTCCTGGGGTCCATTCTATCAGTCCCCGGGCCCTTCCCACTGGTCCTGGGGTCCATTCTATCAGTCCCCGGGCCCTTCCCACTGGTCCTGGGGTCCTTTCCATCAGTCCCTGTGCCCTTCCCACTGGTCCTGTGGTCCTTGCCACTGGCCCCTTGCCGCTGCTCCCGGGGTCCTTTCCATCAGTCCCTGTGCCCTTCCCAGTGGTCCTACGGTCCTTGCCACTGGCTCCTTCCCACTGGTCTTGGGGTCCTTTCCATCAGTCCCCGGGCCCTTCCCACTGGTCCTGGGGTCCTTTCCATCAGTCCCCGGGCCCTTCCCACTGGTCCTGGGGTCCTTTCCATCAGTCCCCGGCCCCTTCCCACTGGTCCTGGGGTCCTTTCCATCAGTCTCCGGGCCCTTCTCACTGGTCCTGGGGTCCTTTCCATCAGTCCCCGGGCCCTTCCCACTGGTCCTGGGGTCCTTTCCATCAGTCCCCGGCCCCTTCCCACTGGTCTTGGGGTCCTTTCCATCAGTCCCCGGGCCCTTCCCACTGGTTATGGGGTCCTTTCCATCAGTCCCCGGGCCCTTCCCACTGGTCCTGGGGTCCTTTCCATCAGTCCCCGGCCCCTTCCCACTGGTCCTGGAGTCCTTTCCATCAGTCCCCGGGCCCTTCCCACTGGTCCTGGGGTCCTTTCCATCAGTCCCCGGGCCCTTCCCACTGGTCCTGGGGTCCTTTCCATCAGTCCCTGTGCCCTTCCCACTGGTCCTGTGGTCCTTGCCACTGGCCCCTTGCCGCTGCTCCCGGGGTCCTTTCCATCAGTCCCTGTGCCCTTCCCAGTGGTCCTACGGTCCTTGCCACTGGCTCCTTCCCACTGGTCCTGGGGTCCTTTCCATCAGTCCCCGGGCCCTTCCCACTGGTCCTGGGGTCCTTTCCATCAGTCCCCGGGCCCTTCCCACTGGTCCTGGGGTCCTTTCCATCAGTCCCCGGCCCCTTCCCACTGGTCCTGGGGTCCTTTCCATCAGTCCCCGGGCCCTTCCCACTGGTCCTGGGGTCCTTTCCATCAGTCCCCGGGCCCTTCCCACTGGTTATGGGGTCCTTTCCATCAGTCCCCGGGCCCTTCCCACTGGTCCTGGGGTCCTTTCCATCAGTCCCCGGCCCCTTCCCACTGGTCCTGGAGTCCTTTCCATCAGTCCCCGGGCCCTTCCCACTGGTCCTGGGGTCCTTTCCATCAGTCCCCGGGCCCTTCCCACTGGTCCTGGGGTCCTTTCCATCAGTCCCTGTGCCCTTCCCACTGGTCCTGTGGTCCTTGCCACTGGCCCCTTGCCGCTGCTCCCGGGGTCCTTTCCATCAGTCCCTGTGCCCTTCCCAGTGGTCCTACGGTCCTTGCCACTGGCTCCTTCCCACTGGTCCTGGGGTCCTTTCCATCAGTCCCCGGGCCCTTCCCACTGGTCCTGGGGTCCTTTCCATCAGTCCCGGGCCCTTCCCACTGGTCCTGGGGTCCTTTCCATCAGTCCCCGGCCCCTTCCCACTGGTCCTGGGGTCCTTTCCATCAGTCCCCGGGCCCTTCTCACTGGTCCTGGGGCCCTTTCCATCAGTTCCCAGGCCCTTCCCACTAGTCCTGGGGTCCTTTCCATCAGTTCCAAGTCCTTTACTCCTGTTGCAAGGCCCTTTCACATGCTCTGCAGTGGGCCCTCTTCCTACCATCTTGGGGCCCTCCCACGGTAATGAAAGCCAGGGCCCATTCGAAGGTTTGACCCAGGTAGTTCCACCACTGGTGATTGGCCAATGCTCTACCCCTGGTGTAAAGACCCTGGTAAAGGGATGCTGAGCTGGGCGGAAAGGGATTAACTAACAATATACTGCACAAAAAAGCAGGATAGGAGGGAAGCAGAACAGGGTCAGGCAAGAAGGCAAGGTAGATGAGAAAAGACAGGTCAGGAGGCGCCTTGGTAAACAGAGGTCTATTTATATAAAACATGGCTCCCCCCGCCGGGAGAACACAATGGTTTCATGAGAGAGATTCTCCCATTAACACTGACTGTGTTGATGGGGGAATTGTGTGATTTTCTTTCCAGCAACCTGTGGTAAAGAAAATTGCTCCATCTATGGCCAGCTTAATATGTTTACTTTCTTTGATTGTTGGCTCAATCCAGTGGCCATAATGTGGTATTTCAGGAAAATACTGCATTATGGCCACTAGATGGTGCAGGTGACTATAGGAGATAAATATATGACACAAATTTATAGGGATTATTCCTAAAGGCTGTGCGTGAATATCTCAAGCATTCGCTCGGCCGTCATGAATAATCCCCCTAAATTGTGTAACATGTTTACTTTCTATCATAAAAATGTTTTTTTTTTCATAAGTGACCCCCTAAATCTTACTTCACATTCTCCAGACCTGTGTCTGGGCCTAGTGATGCCACTTGATGATGTTGGCTGCCGGAGAACTTGACTTGGTTCCAAGAAGTCACCTAAATGTATTCTCTCTGCAGAGATATCCCGCCAGACCCACAGGACACTTCTTAGGAACAGAGATCGTTTCTGGAGAAAGGCGATTGGCATTTTCATTGTTTGGAAGTCTGGAACAAATTGCGCACGATGCGCCTAAATAAGACTTGGAGACTTTCCTCTTAGGTAGAAGGTAAATTTGACCCAACTTCTGTTCTGCAGACTTCTGCTCCTGGTACTGGGCAAGACCAACTGTGTGTAGCGCCCTGCCCCCAATGATCGGGGCGCTATTGTAAATTTAGGGGGTGTCTGAGCCAATAGTTGAGCTCAGACTTATGATTATATCTAAATTGCCTCTGTTCTGGCTATGGTGGTGCCTGGTAGTGTTTTCCCTTGTTACCACCTCAGGTCCATGTTGGAATACAGGCAGACCATGGTGTATTGGGTGTCCCTTCTCGGCAGCGGTACAGTGGGAGTGGTGCCCCGCTGTGCATGCTGGGGAGGGATACTTAAGGGGCAGACGCCATTGTTCGGGGTCGGTTTTCGCCTCGCTGCCCTCCTGGCGTGAGGTATGTGTGTGTGATTCTGGCCTCTGGGCCACGTTGGCCCGAGGCTGCATCGCTATATGGTAGGCCCGGCTAGTCTGGCTGGGGCCTACAATCCTAAAGGGGATCCCAAGCTGTCCACCAAGAGGGAGGAAGCTGCTTAATGAAGGGAACCGGGGGAGGACCTGCCCTATAGGAGACCAGCAAAGTGCTAATGTCTCGGGAGAGGCCTGGTGACCTCGTTAAGAAGGGATCCACTCAGTAGTGGAACTATCAGGGTCGCAACATTCGCACTTGCGACTGGGCCCTGGAGTTCCGTCGTTGTGGGGGGGCCCACTGGCCCGCCCGCCTGTTCTCTGTTTTCAGGGGCCGTTGCCGTCCCTTCGTTCCGCGGGGGGGGGGAGTTGTTTGCCTGCTGCTCGCTGAGGAAAGGAAAGCCATGTAAGACGCTGGAAGGGAAAGTCAGCTGACACCAATGTAGTGAAGGGGGAGGGGCTCTACTATATATATACTATACTATACTATACAAATTACTGCAGCAAAAATTAAACCAACAGTTGAAGGTTTTACATCCTGTGTGGACATTGCATTTACTACAGACTTTCTCACCCGGACAACGAAGCTGAAGAGGTAACGTGCAAACCCAAAAAACAAACCAGCAGCTCCTATGGGGGTAGTGCTACACGTGCGTGTGCCGCAGTAATCCCCCAAAGGGACTATGTGGACAGAATGGCCAATAAGGCTACAGGAGGTGACACTGGAACCAAGATTTTGTTTGCTATCTTTCCCTTGCTAGGCCCAGAGGTGATGATGGAAGGAATTCATTGGTAGATGAGGAAGACTGAGGGAATGAAGAAGATTCATGGAGCTTTGATGGGGAAAGGGGGGGGGTAAATTCCTTCTCCCCATGGGTCAATCTAAAACTCTGGTATCACTAACCTCATTTCCATTCTCCACCTGTGTCTGGGCCTAGTGATGCCACTTGATGATGTTGGCTGCCGGAGAACTTGACTTGGTTCCAAGACGTCACCTAAATGTATTCTCTCTGCAGAGATATCCCGCCAGACCCACAGCACACCTCTTAGGAACAGAGATCGTTTCTGGAGGAAGGGGATGTGCACTGGTATTTGCATTGTTTGGAAGTCTGGAACAAAATGTGCAAAATGAGACTAAAAAAGACTTGGAGACTTTTTTTTAATTTAAACGTGGCGGTGAAGTACAATATCTGCTTTCATTAAAAAAAAAGAAGGTTATTTTGTCTTAAGTAGAAGGTTAATTTGACCCAACTTCTGTTCTGCAGGCTTTATCTTCTGCTCTTGGCACTTGGCAAGGCCGAGCATACGTCTACTGCAGTATTCCTCCAAGGAACTGTATGGACAGCATGTTCAAAAGGCCACCTGGGTGATGCTACACCGGAACCAAGATTTTCTTTGCCAGGCCCACAGGGGATGACGGAAGCAACATGTTAGGAGATGGGGAGGAATAAGAGCTTGAAGAAGATACATTGAGCTTTGACAGGTGGACAGGGGAATAGAGCAGGAAGAGGTAAGTTCCCTACCCCCATGGGCCATGTAGGTATCCACTTAGCCCAATGGTGTGACCCCCTTTTGTCTGGTTGGGAATAGGTAATCCATGGGGACCATATCTTGAGAAATGTCTTGTGGGGGCGTCAGAGGAGGTGGCCAACAATTTCTTGATTATCACAGTCCAATTGAGTTGAGAAATAACCCCTGAGGAATTTAATCCGGGGACTTTCTAAGAGTGGGCAATAGTTTGGCGGCATAAAGAAATACATTTCTCCATTGTCGAGACAAGGTCATCCAGAGCCCAGGGCAAACATGCCAAACTGCGCCCCCTAAGATGTATGAGCATTATGTGTTCAGCAAACCCCTCCCCCCAAATGAATTGAGCACAAATCTGAATGCTTACCACCAAGCATAAACCCCCCTCCCTGCTGAAATCCCCCCTCCCAGCACAAATGTTTTCCCCCTCCCCCCAAAAAAAAGCAATCACCCCTCCTTGCACAAATCCTCTTTTCCTCAGATTTCCCCTCTAAGTACACATCCTCTCCCCCAACTCCAATTACCCCCTCCCAGGGCAAAATTCACACTGCCCCCCCCCCAAATTTCCCCTTCTAGCACAGAAACCCCCCAAATCATCCATACTAGCACAAATCCCCCCCCTCCCCCCACAAAAAATATCCCATCCTAGCACAAATTTCATCACTCCTCTACCATATCACCTTGTCTAACACAGAACCCCCCCAAATCCCACCCCCACTAGTACAGATCCTCTTCCCCATCCCCACTCCCCTAAATCACAACTCCTAGCACCTCCCCCCTACAATTTTCCTCCTGGAACAACTCTTACCCCCCAAATTTCCCTTCCCAACACAAATCCCTCCCCCTCCCCAATCTTCTTGAGGCGCCCCTCCACCTCACATGATACCACAGTGCCCAGGACAGCTACCCCTCCTGCCCACCCCTTGTACCGGGCCTGATTTTCACTGCTGAGAGTGGGGTGTCTGAAAGGGGTTTGCTCAGTAAGGCTTCCACCGGGTCCTTGCTTAGGATAGAGGTTTACACTATTTTTTATTGTCAACATCATTATCAGGGATTTCCAAAGACCTTGAAATATTCAGTATTTTCACCTAAAGAAGAAAATCTATTTCTAAGTACGTTTTCTTTGGAGTCTTATTGATTAAAGATGTACGACGATGACGGTGAAAATGGAGGTGGTGCTGAAAGTTGGGTCCTCACATTGATGAGATGATTGCCTTCTAACAGCCATAAAACCCCCCATGAAATTTCTTCCCTCTCCCAGCAGATGTTTCCAATCTGATTTTTAGTGGCCGTGGCTTCAGGTCAGCCCAATAACAAGACCAAGAACATCAGAACATCGTCTGATATCAGGAAAACCAGTAGTTGTGATGGGCGACCTCCTGACCTCATGGAGGAAACCAGATTAAGTTCAGATGGAGAAGAACGCCATTAATCATAGACTGATGTTGTGGGCGATAGGCTGATTGTGGGAACCCGAGCTTTATATTGGTGATATCACCGAACGCTTATCCACTTCAACCCTTTCACTGCCAGGGCCCTAAACATCTGGCGCCTCTATAAAGAGCCACCAATAGTGATGAGCCGAACACCCCCGGGTTCGGTTCGCACCAGAACCCGCGAACGGACCGAAAGTTCGAACGAACATTAGAACCCTATTAAATACAATGGATGCGAACGTTCGAATTCTAAAGTGCTAATTATAACAACTATTATGCATGTTATTGTCCTAAAAAGGGTTTGGGAACCCGGGTTCTGCACCAGGGGACATGTATCAATGCAAAAATAAGTTTTAAAAACGGTCGTTTTCCGGGAGCAGTCATTTTAATGATGCATAAAGTGAAAAAAAAAAAGTCAAATATTCCTTTAAATATCGTACCTGGGGGGTGTCTAAAGTATGCCTGTGAAGTGCCACGTGTTTCCCGTGTTTAGAACTGTCCCTGCACAAAATGACACTTCTAAAGGAAAAAAAAGCCATTTAAAACTGCTTGCGGCTTTAATGTAATGTCTGGTCCCGGTAATATGGATGAAAATCTTTAAGAAAAATGGCATAGCTACCCCATGACCCCCCCCCCTACCCCAGCCCATTACCAGCCCCTTTGGGTCTTGTATGGATATTAAGGGGAACCCCGCACATAAAATAAAAAAGGCCCTATATACTCTGAACAGCCGTATACAGGCGGTGCATACAAGACAGGGACTGTAGGTTTGTTCTTATGTAGAATCTGTTTGTAATTTTGAACAGGTACATTGTTGAAGTGTAGCTCCAGACCAAAAATCTATTTTTAAACTTTTTGGAAAACATAGGTAAGGGTTATCACCCCTGTAACATTTGTTTTGCTGTCTGTGCCCCTGTTCAGAACATTTCACCTCACTTTCCGTCCTAATGACAACTGTTTTTGAAATGTGGTGTTTTTCTTGAAACAAGGATTGCTGATAAAGCATCAGTACAGAGGAGACACCTTTCTCCCATATTTATTCTTACAGGAGAGAATTTTCCTTCCTAGTGGTAGATTTCCTCTCACTTCCTGTTGTCTTCTTGCGTTTGCAAGTAGGAGTCGTTTGTAAGTTGGATGTTTGAAAGTAGGGACCTGCCGTATATACTCTGCAGAAATAGGCCCCTTAGTTGTTGGTGTTGGCACAACACTGTAAGCACTCACAGTTACTCTTGGTTGGTGCTGGAACGCCCTGCTGTCAACTATTATATCAGGAATTTTAATTACATATAATTGTTGAACAGTGGTAGTAAAAATTGGGCCTTTGATGGTGGTGCTGGTGCCACAACACTGTAAGCCCTGACAGTTACTCTTGGTGGGTGCAGCAATGGGCCCTGCTGTGAATTATTAGATCAAGAATTGTAATTACATGCCCCTGTTGAACAGGGGCTGAAAAATTGGGCCTTAGGCACTGGTGGCACAACACTGCAACCCTTCACAGATACTGTACTTGGAGCACAGCAATGAGCCCTGTTGCAAAGTATTGCTTCAAAAATTGTAATGACACGCCCCTGTTAAACAGGGGCTGAAAAATTGGGCCTTAGGCACTGGTGGCACAACACTGCAACTCCTCACAGATACTGTACTTGGAGCACAGCAATGAGCCCTGTTGCAAAGTATTGCTTCAAAAATTGTAATTACACGCCACTGTTAAACAGGGGCTGAAAAATTGGGCGTTAGGCACTGGTGGCGGCACCCATAAACAAAAATGATCTTCCAAGCTATCATCATCAATCGTATCATTGAGGACTCGGAGGAGGAGGATAGCCAGTCAACATAACAGCACAGGCACTCAGCATCAGCATCAGTCTTGAAGGGATGTGACATTTTAAAATCAATTAGTCTGTTATATCAGCATCAGGTGTGTGGTAGCTGGTGGTGATCCAAGACTGGTTCATCTTGATGAAAGTCAGTCGATCAACCGAGTCGGTGGACAGGCGCACCCTGTGATCCGTGACAAATCCTCCAGCAGCACTGAATGTGCGTTCCGAAAGAACGCTGGATGCAGGACAGGCCAGTAGCTCAATTGCATACTGTGCAAGCTCTGGCCAGTGATCCATCCTCAAGACCCAGTAAGCCAGAGGATTTTCGGTGGGGAAGGTGTCCAAGTCTGACCTTGCCCCTAGATATTCCTGCACCATGTTTATCAGACGCTGGCGATGGTTGCTGGAACCGATCATACTTTGGGGCTGCGGACTAAAGAATTGTCTGAACGCATCGGTCAGACGGCCACCTTCCCCACCGCTCCTTCTTTGACTGGCCGAAGCCTCAGCAACTCGTTGTCCAGGACCAGGAGTTTGCAACCTCCCAGTCTCTGGGAACGCGTTGCACAGACCTTTCTGCAAGGCCTCCCGGAGTTGTCTCATCCTCTGCTCCCTCTGCGACGGTAACATAAGGTCCGCAACCTTACCCTTGTACCGTGGATCAAGGAGAGTGGCCAGCCAGTAATGGTCCCTCTCCTTGATCCGAAGAATACGAGGATCCTTCCGCAGACTTTGCAGGATCAGGGAGGCCATGCAGCGTAGGTTTGCTGAGGCATTCGCTCCGGAGTCCTCTGGGTCACTAAGGACGACATGATCCGCAGCCACCTCCTCCCAGCCACGTACAAGTCCACTGGTTTCTTGGGACTGTAAATCATCCCTAAAAGACTGCTGCTGATGATGCTGAGTGCCAGCCTCCACCTCCATGCTGACACAATCCTCCTCCTCCTCCTCCTCCTCCTCCTCCTCCTCTTCCTGTGCGATGGGTGGGACAGAAGGAACACTGTCTGGGTAAAGGGGGCCTTGAGAGGCAAGGAAGTCCTCCTCTTCCTGCCTCTGTTCTGCCTCAAGTGCCCTGTCCATTATTCCACGCAGCGTGTGCTCCAACAGGTGGACAAGAGGTACAGTGTCACTGATGCATGCACTGTCACTGCTCACCATCCTCGTGGCCTCCTCAAATGGTGCCAGGACAGTGCATGCATCCCTGATCATGCCCCACTGGCGTGGAGAAAAAAAAACAAGCTCCCCTGACCCTGTCCTGGTGCCGTAGTCGCACAGGTACTCATTGATGGCCCTCTGCTGCGTGTGCAGCCGCTGCAGCATGGCCAACGTTGAGTTCCACCTGGTGGGCATGTCACATATAAGGCGGTTCTTGGGCAGGTTCAACTCCTTTTGCAGCTCAGCCAGGCGAGCACTGGCATTATAAGATCTGCGGAAATGCACACAGACTTTCCTGGCCTGCCTCAGGACATCCTGTAAGCCCGGGTACCTGCCCAAGAACCGCTGCACCACCAGGTTAAGGACGTGAGCCACACAGGGCACATGGGTCAGTTGTCCCTGTCGGAGGGCGGAGAGGAGGTTGGTGCCATTGTCGCAAACCACCATTCCTGGCTTAAGCTGGCGTGGCGTCAACCACCTCTCGGCCTGGCCCTGCAGAGCAGACAGGACCTCTGCCCCAGTGTGGCTTCTGTCCCCCAAACACACCAGCGCAAGCACGGCATGGCATCTTTTTGCCTGCGTACTTGCGTAGCCCCGTGAACGGCTACGGAGCACCGCTGGTTCATAGGACAAACCACAGGAAGAGGCCATGGAGGAAGAAGAAGAGGAGGGGGTGGAGGAGAGAGGTGTGTCACAACCAGTAGTAGCATTTTGGAGGCGTGGCGGTGGGACAACCTCCAACACTACTGCACCTTGTCCTGAATCCTTCCCAGCTGCCAAAAGAGTGACCCAATGGGCCGTGAAAGAAAGGTAACGTCCCTGTCCATGCCTGCTGGACCATGAGTCAGCGGTAATATGCACCTTACCGCTGACCGCCCTGTCCAGCGAGGCCAAGACATTGCCTTCCACATGCCGGTAGAGAGCCGGAATAGCCTTCCGTGAGAAAAAGTGGCGTTTGGGAACCTGCCACTGAGGAACCGCACATTGCACAAACTCACGGAAGGGGGCCGAGTCTACCAACTGAAAAGGCAGCAGTTGAAGCGCTAGCAATTTAGCCAAGCTAGCATTCAACCGCTGGGCATGTGGATGGCTGGGAGTGAACTTCTTTCGACGGTCCAGCAGCTGGGGCAGGGAAATTTGCCTGCTAGAATCGGACGTCGGTGTACTGCTAGCAGAGTGGGCGCAAGTACTTGGCTGTGACACACCTAATTCTACACCTTCATTCCTCTCAGTGCATGTTTCAGAGAGGACTGAAGTTATAGTGGGGTTGGAGATCCCAGCTGATGCGGTGCAAGGAGAGGTCCGCTTTGTTCTTTGGTGTGGGTCTTTGAGGTAGGCTTGCCAACGAGCTGCATGGCAGGTCAACATATGTCTGGTCAGGCATGTGGTACCCAAGCGGCTGATGTTTTGGCCACGCGATATACGCTTGAGACATATGTTGCAAACAGCAGCTGTGCGATCTGATGCACTAGCCTCAAAAAAGGCCCACACCAAAGAACTTTTTGAATGACGGGCAGAGGCAGCGCCCTGCACAGGCGGAGCTCTGCGGTGTGATTCCGTCGGTGTACTGCCCTTACGCTGGCCACCAAAGGGCATCCTGCCTCGTTGGAGATGTGCCTCCTCCTCATCCTCCTCCTCCTCCTCTCTCCTATTAGGCACCCACGTGGAGTCATTGACCTCATCATCCCCTCCCTCCTCATCACTGGAGCCAATCTGGCAGTATGCTGCAGCTGCTGGAACATGACTGCCAGATTGGTGTCCTTCTTGAGCATCCCCTCTGTCTGCTCTCACGCTACTGCCTTCCTCTAGCTGGGTTTCATCATCAGACCCTTCGAAACGCTGGGCATCCTCCTGGAGCATGTACCCAACACTGTGCTGAAACAGTTCGGGGGACTCCTCAGGAGGAGGACATGGTGGGTCTAGGGAAGGAGTGACTGATGATTTGTCTGACATTGATACCAGGGAAGACGACGCTTTGGCAGCTGCTTTTCCAGTACCCTGAGCCTGGGTGAGAGAGGATGAGGAGGAGGAGGAGGGCTTGGTCATCCACTCTACCAAGTCTTCGGCATGATGTGGCTCAACATGTCCAGCTGCCGAAAAGAAGGACAAGCGTGTCCCATGGCCATGTGCTGATGACAATGCACCGCGTCCACGACCAGCACTGTTGCCCCCAGACACAGAGCCTGCTTGCCCTCTTTTATTGCCTCCTGACTGTCTGCCTCTCCTTGTTTGCCTTCCAGACATTCTAATAGATGGCCTGCAGGGAGATGGGAAAAAAGCAATAAGGGCTACCTTCAGGTGTCCTTCTCTGTCCCTTGAAACAAGGACTTTCACAGTGAAAGAAACTGACACTGTCCCTACCTAGAGTTTTCTATCCCTAGAATAAATGTTTTTTTTAATCACAATATAGCACAAGGACAATTCACTCAATGTCTCTCCAGGTCCCTGGAAACAAGGACTTGCAGAGTGAAAGAAACTGACACTGTCCCTACCTAGAGTTTTCTGTCCCTAGAATAAATGTTTTTTTTAAGCACAATATAGCACAAGGAAAATTAACTCACTGTCCTTACAGGTCCCTGGAAACAAGGACTTGCAGAGTGAAAGAAACTGACACTGTCCCTACCTAGAGTTTTCTGTCCCTAGAATAAATGTTTTTTTTAAGCACAATATAGCACAAGGACAATTAACTCACTGTCCTTACAGGTCCCTGGAAACAAGGACTTGCAGAGTGAAAAAAAAAAAACACTCTCCCTACCTAGAGTTTTCTGTCCCTAGAAAAAATGTTTTTTTTAAGCACAATATAGCACAAGGACAATTAACTCACTGTCCTTACAGGTCCCTGGAAACAAGGACTTGCAGAGTGAAAGAAAAAAAACACTCTCCCTACCTACAGTTTTCTGTCCCTAGAAAAAATGTTTTTTTTAATCACAATATAGCACAAGGAAAATTAACTCACTGTCCTTACAGGTCCCTGGAAACAAGGACTTGCAGAGTGAAAGAAAAAAAACACTCTCCCTACCTACAGTTTTCTGTCCCTAGAAAAAATGTTTTTTTTAATCACAATATAGCACAAGGAAAATTAACTCACTGTCCTTACAGGTCCCTGGAAACAAGGACTTGCAGAGTGAAAGAAACTGACACTGTCCCTACCTAGAGTTTTCTGTCCCTAGAATAAATGTTTTTTTTAATCACAATATAGCACAAGGACAATTCACTCAATGTCTCTCCAGGTCCCTGGAAACAAGGACTTGCAGAGTGAAAGAAACTGACACTGTCCCTACCTAGAGTTTTCTGTCCCTAGAATAAATGTTTTTTTTAAGCACAATATAGCACAAGGACAATTAACTCACTGTCCTTACAGGTCCCTGGAAACAAGGACTTGCAGAGTGAAAAAAAAAAAACACTCTCCCTACCTAGAGTTTTCTGTCCCTAGAAAAAATGTTTTTTTTAAGCACAATATAGCACAAGGACAATTAACTCACTGTCCTTACAGGTCCCTGGAAACAAGGACTTGCAGAGTGAAAGAAAAAAAACACTCTCCCTACCTACAGTTTTCTGTCCCTAGAAAAAATGTTTTTTTTAATCACAATATAGCACAAGGAAAATTAACTCACTGTCCTTACAGGTCCCTGGAAACAAGGACTTGCAGAGTGAAAGAAAAAAAACACTCTCCCTACCTACAGTTTTCTGTCCCTAGAAAAAATGTTTTTTTTAATCACAATATAGCACAAGGAAAATTAACTCACTGTCCTTACAGGTCCCTGGAAACAAGGACTTGCAGAGTGAAAGAAACTGACACTGTCCCTACCTAGAGTTTTCTGTCCCTAGAATAAATGTTTTTTTTAATCACAATATAGCACAAGGACAATTCACTCAATGTCTCTCCAGGTCCCTGGAAACAAGGACTTGCAGAGTGAAAGAAACTGACACTGTCCCTACCTAGAGTTTTCTGTCCCTAGAATAAATGTTTTTTTTAAGCACAATATAGCACAAGGACAATTAACTCACTGTCCTTACAGGTCCCTGGAAACAAGGACTTGCAGAGTGAAAAAAAAAAAAAACTCTCCCTACCTAGAGTTTTCTGTCCCTAGAAAAAATGTTTTTTTTAATCACAATATAGCACAAGGACAATTAACTCACTGTCCTTACAGGTCCCTGGAAACAAGGACTTGCAGAGTGAAAGAAAAAAAACACTCTCCCTACCTACAGTTTTCTGTCCCTAGAAAAAATGTTTTTTTTAATCACAATATAGCACAAGGAAAATTAACTCACTGTCCTTACAGGTCCCTGGAAACAAGGACTTGCAGAGTGAAAGAAACTGACACTGTCCCTACCTAGAGTTTTCTGTCCCTAGAATAAATGTTTTTTTTAATCACAATATAGCACAAGGAAAATTAACTCACTGTCCTTACAGGTCCCTGGAAACAAGGACTTGCAGAGTGAAAGAAACTGACACTGTCCCTACCTAGAGTTTTCTGTCCCTAGAATAAATGTTTTTTTTAATCACAATATAGCACAAGGAAAATTAACTCACTGTCCTTACAGGTCCCTGGAAACAAGGACTTGCAGAGTGAAAGAAACTGACACTGTCCCTACCTAGAGTTTTCTGTCCCTAGAATAAATGTTTTTTTTAAGCACAATATAGCACAAGGACAATTAACTCACTGTCCTTACAGGTCCCTGGAAACAAGGACTTGCAGAGTGAAAGAAAAAAAACACTCTCCCTACCTACAGTTTTCTGTCCCTAGAAAAAATGTTTTTTTTAATCACAATATAGCACAAGGAAAATTAACTCACTGTCCTTACAGGTCCCTGGAAACAAGGACTTGCAGAGTGAAAGAAACTGACACTGTCCCTACCTAGAGTTTTCTGTCCCTAGAATAAATGTTTTTTTTAAGCACAATATAGCACAAGGACAATTAACTCACTGTCCTTACAGGTCCCTGGAAACAAGGACTTGCAGAGTGAAAGAAAAAAAACACTCTCCCTACCTACAGTTTTCTGTCCCTAGAAAAAATGTTTTTTTTAATCACAATATAGCACAAGGAAAATTAACTCACTGTCCTTACAGGTCCCTGGAAACAAGGACTTGCAGAGTGAAAGAAACTGACACTGTCCCTACCTAGAGTTTTCTGTCCCTAGAATAAATGTTTTTTTTAATCACAATATAGCACAAGGAAAATTAACTCACTGTCCTTACAGGTCCCTGGAAACAAGGACTTGCAGAGTGAAAGAAAAAAAACACTCTCCCTACCTACAGTTTTCTGTCCCTAGAAAAAATGTTTTTTTTAATCACAATATAGCACAAGGAAAATTAACTCACTGTCCTTACAGGTCCCTGGAAACAAGGACTTGCAGAGTGAAAGAAACTGACACTGTCCCTACCTAGAGTTTTCTGTCCCTAGAATAAATGTTTTTTTTAATCACAATATAGCACAAGGACAATTCACTCACTGTCCTTACAGGTCCCTGGAAACAAGGACTTGCAGAGTGAAATAAACTGACACTCTCCCTACCTAGAGTTTTCTGTCCCTAGAATAAATGTTTTTTTTAATCACAATATAGCACAAGGACAATTCACTCAATGTCTCTCCAGGTCCCTGGAAACAAGGACTTGCAGAGTGAAAGAAACTGACACTGTCCCTACCTAGAGTTTTCTGTCCCTAGAATAAATGTTTTTTTTAAGCACAATATAGCACAAGGACAATTAACTCACTGTCCTTACAGGTCCCTGGAAACAAGGACTTGCAGAGTGAAAGAAAAAAAACACTCTCCCTACCTACAGTTTTCTGTCCCTAGAAAAAATGTTTTTTTTAATCACAATATAGCACAAGGAAAATTAACTCACTGTCCTTACAGGTCCCTGGAAACAAGGACTTGCAGAGTGAAAGAAAAAAAACACTCTCCCTACCTACAGTTTTCTGTCCCTAGAAAAAATGTTTTTTTTAATCACAATATAGCACAAGGAAAATTAACTCACTGTCCTTACAGGTCCCTGGAAACAAGGACTTGCAGAGTGAAAGAAACTGACACTGTCCCTACCTAGAGTTTTCTGTCCCTAGAATAAATGTTTTTTTTAATCACAATATAGCACAAGGAAAATTAACTCACTGTCCTTACAGGTCCCTGGAAACAAGGACTTGCAGAGTGAAAGAAACTGACACTGTCCCTACCTAGAGTTTTCTGTCCCTAGAATAAATGTTTTTTTTAAGCACAATATAGCACAAGGACAATTAACTCACTGTCCTTACAGGTCCCTGGAAACAAGGACTTGCAGAGTGAAAGAAAAAAAACACTCTCCCTACCTACAGTTTTCTGTCCCTAGAAAAAATGTTTTTTTTAATCACAATATAGCACAAGGAAAATTAACTCACTGTCCTTACAGGTCCCTGGAAACAAGGACTTGCAGAGTGAAAGAAACTGACACTGTCCCTACCTAGAGTTTTCTGTCCCTAGAATAAATGTTTTTTTTAATCACAATATAGCACAAGGAAAATTAACTCACTGTCCTTACAGGTCCCTGGAAACAAGGACTTGCAGAGTGAAAGAAACTGACACTGTCCCTACCTAGAGTTTTCTGTCCCTAGAATAAATGTTTTTTTTAAGCACAATATAGCACAAGGACAATTAACTCACTGTCCTTACAGGTCCCTGGAAACAAGGACTTGCAGAGTGAAAGAAACTGACACTGTCCCTACCTAGAGTTTTCTGTCCCTAGAATAAATGTTTTTTTTAAGCACACTATAGCAGAAGCACAAAACACACTGACACTCTCCCTACCTATCCTTCTCTTTCCCTAAACTAAAGGAATCCAGGTTAAGCAAGAAAGAAATAACAGTCACTGTCCCTGCCTATGCTACTCTATCCCTGCTCCGGAACACACTACACTAGGCCGCCGTGCTGGCGGCCTTTTATAGTGTGGGGCGTGTACTAAACACCCTCAGCAATAATTGGCCACAGGCATCCTGCCTGTGGCCAATCATTGCTCTCCTCGCTGCCGGCGCTGTGATTGGCCAAGCATGCGGGGTCACAGTGCATGCTTGGCCAATCACAGCGCCTGGATGACACTGCGATGGCGTAGTGCATTGTGGGCCGTTCGCGTCACTCGAATTTGGCGCGAACGGCCCAAATCGTTCGATCTTCGTCGAACGATCGAACAGCCAATGTTCGAGTCGAACGTATGTTCGACTCGAACACGAAGCTCATCCCTAGCCACCAAGAGTGACACTAAAGTTATTGTGTATCTTCAGCTCCTGGACAACCATCTGAAGGAACCGGCGGCCATGAGTTCCTTTGTTGTGGAAAAAACGGCATGAATTTCTAGTGAAGCAAATTGACTTTGCCAGAAAACCTCTTTATTTCCACATAGAAAAGACGACAGAGATGTGCAAATCCGGAAAGGAGAGGGAAAGTCCATTATGGGCCCATTATGGGCCAAACTGCTTTACGTCTAAAGTGTATGGAGTGAGAAAGGATTATATTACGGCTGTTACTGATTACAATTTACCTGTTCGATTAATTTTTTTTTTTTTAATCGATTAATCGACTAATTTTGATTAATTATAACGCACATACAGATCCAACTACTTTTAGCTGATCTCCTCGCAGGCCGATTCCCAACCACTGGAAAAATGATTAGCAGGATACAAAAAACACACAAAGGCAGCGCTGGATGGGAAGAGCATTAAAACTTTTATAGTCTTCAAGTCGGTAACAAAATAAATATTGCACTGGAGATAAAATCGATGTAGCTCCATAAACTGTAAAAATGGTGCGAGTAATACCAAACGGTAGCAAAAGCCGTCATAAAAACATGTAGCCAAGTATGATACTGGTATAAAAATGTGTACAACGATACCACTGCTGAATCCAGATGAGGAGGGGCTAACATCAGTTCATCGGCATTTAGATGTCCCGTGAAGGGAACGATCACAACTCCCAGTGGATGGCTGTAGAATCCCAGGTTGATAGAGGGAAGTGATGGAGGGAAGTGATGGAGGGAAGTGATAGAGGGAAGTGATAGAGGGAAGTGATGGAGGGAGGTGATGGAGAGAGGTGATAGAGGGAGGTGATGGAGGGAAGTGATGGAGGGAGGTGATGGAGGGAAGTGATGGAGGGAGGTGATGGAGGGAAGTGATGGAGGGAAGTGATGGAGGGAAGTGTTGGAGGGAGGTGATGGAGGGAAGTGATGGAGGGAGGTGATGGAGGGAAGTGATGGAGGGAGGTGATGGAGGGAAGTGATGGAGGGAGGTGATGGAGGGAAGTGATAGAGGGAAGTGATAGAGGGAAGTGATAGAGGGAAGTGATGGAGGGAGGTGATGGAGGGAGGTGATAGAGGGAGGTGTTGGAGGGAGGTGATGGAGGGAGGGAAGTGATGGAGGGAGGTGATGGAGGGAGGTGATGGAGGGAAGTGATGGAGGGAAGTGATGGAGGGAAGTGATGGAGGGAGGTGATGGAGGGAGGTGATGGAGGGAGGTGATGGAGGGAAGTGATGGAGGGAGGTGATGGAGGGAAGTGATGGAGGGAGGTGATGGAGGGAGGTGATGGAGGGAGGTGATGGAGGGAGGTGATGGAGGGAAGTGATGGAGGGAGGGAAGTGATGGAGGGAGGTGATGGAGGGAGGTGATGGAGGGAAGTGATGGAGGGAGGGAAGTGATGGAGGAAGGTGATGGAGGGAGGTGATGGAGGGAGGGAAGTGATGGAGGGAGGTGATGGAGGGAAGTGATGGAGGGAGGTGATGGAGGGAGGGAAGTGATGGAGGGAGGTGATGGAGGGAGGTGATGGAGGGAGGTGATGGAGGGAAGTGATGGAGGGAGGGAAGTGATGGAGGGAAGTGATGGAGGGAAGTGATGGAGGGAGGTGATGGAGGGAGGTGATGGAGGGAAGTGATGGAGGGAGGGAAGTGATGGAGGAAGGTGATGGAGGGAGGTGATGGAGGGAGGTGATGGAGGGAGGGAAGTGATGGAGGGAGGTGATGGAGGGAAGTGATGGAGGGAGGTGATGGAGGGAGGGAAGTGATGGAGGGAGGTGATGGAGGGAAGTGATGGAGGGAGGTGATGGAGGGAAGTGATGGAGGGAGGTGATGGAGGGAGGTGATGGAGGGAGGTGATGGAGGGAAGTGATGGAGGGAGGTGATGGAGGGAAGTGATGGAGGGAGGTGATGGAGGGAAGTGATAGAGGGAAGTGATAGAGGAAAGTGTTGGAGGGAAGTGATGGAGGGAGGTGAGGAAGGGAGGTGATGGAGGGAAGTGATAGAGGGAAGTGATGGAGGGAGGTGATGGAGGGAAGTGATGGAGGGAGGTGATGGAGGGAGGTGATGGAGGGAGGTGATGGAGGGAGGTGATGGAGGGAGGTGATGGAGGGAAGTGATGGAGGGAGGTGATGGAGGGAAGTGATAGAGGGAAGTGATGGAGGGAGGTGATGGAGGGAAGTGATGGAGGGAGGTGATGGAGGGAGGTGATGGAGGGAAGTGATGGAGGGAGGTGATGGAGGGAGGTGATGGAGGGAAGTGATGGAGGGAGGTGATGGAGGGAGGTGATGGAGGGAAGTGATGGAGGGAGGGAGGTGATGGAGGGAGGTGATGGAGGGAGGTGATGGAGGGAAGTGATGGAGGGAGGTGATGGAGGGAGGTGATGGAGGGAAGTGATGGAGGGAGGTGATGGAGGGAAGTGATAGAGGGAAGTGATGGAGGGAGGTGATGGAGGGAAGTGATGGAGGGAGGGAAGTGATGGAGGGAGGTGATGGAGGGAAGTGATGGAGGGAGGTGATGGAGGGAGGTGATGGAGGGAAGTGATGGAGGGAGGGAAGTGATGGAGGGAAGTGATGGAGGGAAGTGATGGAGGGAAGTGATGGAGGGAGGTGATGGAGGGAAGTGATGGAGGGAGGGAAGTGATGGAGGGAGGTGATGGAGGGAAGTGATGGAGGGAGGTGATGGAGGGAGGTGATGGAGGGAGGTGATGGAGGGAAGAGATAGAGGGAAGTGATAGAGGGAAGTGATAGAGGGAAGTGATGGAGGGAGGTGATGGAGGGAAGTGATGGAGGGAGGTGTTGGAGGGAAGTGATGGAGGGAGGTGATGGAGGGAGGTGATGGAGGGAAGTGATGGAGGGAGGTGATGGAGGGAAGTGATAGAGGGAAGTGATAGAGGGAAGTGATGGAGGGAGGTGATGGAGGGAAGTGATGGAGGGAGGTGATGGAGGGAGGTGATGGAGGGAGGTGATGGAGGGAAGTGATGGAGGGAGGTGATGGAGGGAGGTGATGGAGGGAAGTGATGGAGGGAGGTGATGGAGGGAGGTGATGGAGGGAGGTGATGGAGGGAAGTGATGGAGGGAGGTGATGGAGGGAAGTGATAGAGGGAAGTGATGGAGGGAGGTGATGGAGGGAAGTGATGGAGGGAAGTGATGGAGGGAGGTGATGGAGGGAGGTGGATGGAGGGAAGTGATGGAGGGAGGTGATGGAGGGAGGTGATGGAGGGAGGTGATGGAGGGAGGGAAGTGATGGAGGGAAGTGATGGAGGGAGGTGATGGAGGGAGGTAATGGAGGGAGGTGATGTAGGGAAGTGATGGAGGGAAGTGATGGAGGGAGGTGATGGAGGGAAGTGATGGAGGGAGGGAGGTGGATGGAGGGAGGTGACGGAGGGAGGTGATGGAGGGAGGTGATAGAGGGAAGTGATGGATGGAGGGAGGTGATGGAGGGAGGTGATGGAGGGAAGTGATGGAGGGAGGGAGGTGGATGGAGGGAGGTGACGGAGGGAGGTGATGGAGGGAGGTGATGGAGGGAAGTGATGGAGGGAAGTGATGGAGGGAGGTGATGGAGGGAAGTGATGGAGGGAGGTGGATGGAGGGAGGTGACGGAGGGAAGTGATGGAGGGAAATGATGGAGGGAGGTGATGGATGGAGGTGATGGAGGGAGGTGATGTAGGGAAGTGATGGAGGGAAGTGATGGAGGGAGGTGATGGAGGGAGGTGATGGAGGGAAGTGATGGAGGGAGGGAGGTGGATGGAGGGAGGTGATGGAGTGAAGTGATGGAGGGAGGTGATGGAGGGAGGTAATGGAGGGAGGTGATGTAGGGAAGTGATGGAGGGAAGTGATGGAGGGAGGTGATGGAGGGAGGTGATGGAGGGAAGTGATGGAGGGAGGGAGGTGGATGGAGGGAGGTGACGGAGGGAGGTGATGGAGGGAGGTGATAGAGGGAAGTGATGGATGGAGGGAGGTGATGGAGGGAGGTGATGGAGGGAAGTGATGGAGGGAGGGAGGTGGATGGAGGGAGGTGACGGAGGGAGGTGATGGAGGGAGGTGATGGAGGGAAGTGATGGAGGGAAGTGATGGAGGGAGGTGATGGAGGGAAGTGATGGAGGGAGGGAGGTGGATGGAGGGAGGTGACGGAGGGAAGTGATGGAGGGAAGTGATGGAGGGAGGTGATGGAGGGAGGTGATGGAGGGAGGTGATGTAGGGAAGTGATGGAGGGAAGTGATGGAGGGAGGTGATGGAGGGAGGTGATGGAGGGAAGTGATGGAGGGAGGGAGGTGGATGGAGGGAGGTGACGGAGGGAGGTGATGGAGGGAGGTGATAGAGGGAAGTGATGGATGGAGGGAGGTGATGGAGGGAGGTGATGGAGGGAAGTGATGGAGGGAGGGAGGTGGATGGAGGGAGGTGACGGAGGGAGGTGATGGAGGGAGGTGATGGAGGGAAGTGATGGAGGGAAGTGATGGAGGGAGGTGATGGAGGGAAGTGATGGAGGGAGGGAGGTGGATGGAGGGAGGTGATGGAGGGAAGTGATGGAGGGAAGTGATGGAGGGAGGTGATGGAGGGAAGTGATGGAGGGAAGTGATGGAGGGAAGTGATGGAGGGAAGTGATGGAGGGAGGTGATGGAGGGAGGTGATGGAGGGAAGTGATGGAGGGAGGTGATGGAGGGAGGTGATGGAGGGAGGTGATGGAGGGAAGTGATAGAGGGAAGTGATAGAGGGAAGTGATGGAGGGAAGTGATGGAGGGAGGTGATGGAGGGAAGTGATAGAGGGAAGTGATGGAGGGAGGTGATGGAGGGAGGTGATGGAGGGAAGTGATGGAGGGAGGTGATGGAGGGAAGTGATAGAGGGAAGTGATAGAGGGAAGTGATGGAGGGAAGTGATAGAGGGAAGTGATAGAGGGAAGTGATGGAGGGAAGCAATGGAGGGAGGTGATGGAGGGAGGTGATGGAGGGAAGTGATGGAGGGAGGTGATGGAGGGAAGTGATGGAGGGAGGGAGGTGATGGAGGGAGGTGATGGAGGGAAGGAAGTGATGGAGGGAGGTGATGGAGGGAAGTGATAGAGGGAAGTGATGGAGGGAAGTGTAACAGCCCTTGCGTGTGGCAGATAGGAAGGTCCCGCCGGCATGCAGATATGAAGGCACAGCAAAGGAGCCCTTCAGATGGACACGACAAGCCCCGCCGGTGTCTGTGGCGTCACTGGATCTCCGACGGAACTCCCTGAAGACCCGGAAGCCGACGGAGAGGTGAGTACTGATCAAAATAATTTTGATCAATCAAAAAAATTAATCGATTAATCGAGGAATTAATAGTTAATTTCCACAGCCCTAATTATAACCCCTGTCAGGTTTATAAAACAGCAAAGAGAGGGTGCACCGACTACAATACAAATACAAGTGATATACTCACAAACACATGACCATAATACACGTATCAGGAAAAGAAAATGAGATCCACAAAGCTAAACTGGTGACATGGGAAGACTCTTTAGCTTATGCATTTTGAGGGGCAAGCCCTCTTCATCAGAGCCAAAGGTATGAATGACTGAAGTCCAAAGCTTACGTGTTTCGAGGGGCAAGCCCTCTTCATCAGAGCCAAAGGTATGAATGACTGAAGACCAAGGCTTATGTGTTTCGAGGGGCAAGCCCTCTTCATCAGAGCCAAAGGTATGAATGACTGAAAACCAAAGCTTACGTGTTTCGAGGGGCAAGCCCTCTTCATCAGAGCCAAAGGTATGAATGACTGAAGACCAAGGCTTATGTGTTTCGAGGGGCAAGCCCTCTTCATCAGAGCCAAAGGTATGAATGACTGAAGACCAAAGATTACGTGTTTCGAGGGGCAAGCCCTCTTCATCAGAGCCAAAGGTATGAATGACTGAAGACCAAGGCTTGTGTGTTTCAAGGGTCAAGAGCTTACATGTTCTGAGGGGCAAGATTGTTGCATTGGACACTGAAGGGTCTTCCTATATCACCAGTTTAGCTATGTGGATCGGAAAGCAATCTCATCTGTATTTCATGATACGCTTGTTTTTGAGCCTATCAATTGTTTTCATCTAATAAAATTGTATGATGGTAATGTGCTAGATTGGTGAGCCCTCTCTTTGTTGTTTTATAGTGCTACTTGAAGGGATACCCATAGACCTGAGGGGGCAGCAAGATCCATTTGCACTATTTCTGTAATCCGGAAAAGCGGGTATTATACCAAGCTGTGGAACACCACACTCGGGCACAGGAGGTTGGCTTTGGAAAAAGGCTTTTTCAGCTATCATAGGAAAAAGATCTACCCTCACATTCTGTCCTGGTAACAATGGCTTCACTAGACAGGACAATAAAACGAGAAAGAAAATTGCATGTGATGCCGCGTACACATGATCTGATTTTCCGCCGGAAAAACCATCCAAGGAATTCCGCTCAAGCTTGGCTTGCATACACACGGTCACACAAAAGTTCTCTGAACTTTCGACCGTCAAGAACGCGGTGACGTACAACACTACGACGAGACGAGAAAATGAAGTTCAATGCTTCCGAGCATGCGTTGAATTGTTTCCGAGCATGCGTAGGAATTTTGCACGTCGGAATTGCTACAGACTAACGGAATTTCCGAAAGGAATTTTTTCCGTCGGACAAATTGAGAACCTGCTCTCAATCTTTTGCTGGTGGAAATTCCGACAGCAAAAGTCCGATGGAGCCTACACATGGTCGGAATTTCCGACGAAAAGCTCACATCGGACTTTTGCTGGCGGAAATTCCGATCGTGTGTACGCGGCATAAAAGTTTTCCTTACTTCGTGTCAGGGGAAACTTTTGAAAGAAATCTCCCTACTGTAGCCCTGGAGAGAAGTAAAAACCTGGCAGAGACGGCAATCATTCCCCCCACCATCTAAAACAAAGAACAAACTTTACACAAAATATACTATAAATATCCGCCTACAACCTTCAGGTAAACGTACAATATCAACGTGTAAAGTAATAGATTGGTGGGTATTATTATTTTGTACGGCACCATTTTTTCACAAATTAATTTCTTTTATATGCATTTTATATATTTTAAAGGAGAAAAAATAAAAAATATATTTTTACAGCTCTGATCAATCATAGCTTAAAAATTTGTGTTTTATGGAGATCGTTTACAAATGTAGTGAAGGGATTTTTTTCAGTTGTGGGTTTCACAAAATATGAAACAAAGGTAACAAAAAAGTAAACAAAAAAACCCCCCCCAAAAAAACACAAAAGATCAATGTATTAAAAAGTAACAAATAAAAAAAAAGATCCTTGTAGTAACAAAAATAAATAAAAAACCCACAAAAACAAAACAGAAGATCCCTGGAATAACAGATAATAACATGAAAAACAAACAAAACAAAAAAGGGTTGTATAATAAAAAAATACACTGTATTTATTGGCGTATAACACTCATTTTGTTACCCTGAAAATGGGGGGCAAACTGTGTCTGCGTGTTACACGGGGGGCTGTGGAAAGGTTTTTTTCCTGACACTTCTCTCTTAAAGTTAGGGCGCGTGTTATACGCCGATAAATACGGTATATATAAAATAAAAGGTTTGAGTAATAGGAAAATAAAAAATAAAACAAACTTTTTTTGTAAAAGTAAGAAAAAATAATTTTTTTACTGTTATTAGAGTGACCTTTTGTTTGTTTTTTGTTTGTTTTTTACTATTATTACAGAAATACATTTGAGTAATAACAGAAAACAAAGAGAACAGATACAATTACTCTGCCTTTAAGATTTTGTCATCAGGAGTGCCGCTAAATAAACACATAAAATTTGTGTCTTAACAGTAGAAAAATAATAAAATATATACAAATCTCTCTCTCTCATAACAGTTTATAGAAAACGAACAGGAAAAGGTTTTTGGAATAAACGTAAAAAGGCATTGATTGGGTATTAAAGCGGTTTTATACCCGCTGCTGTTTTCTTTTTTTTTACATTCCTGAAAGGCAAAAGGCATAATGAGCTAGTATGCACCGCACCACATACTAGCTCATTGTGAAATACTTACCTTAGAACGAGGCGTTGGTAACTTACCTGGTCCACGCCGAGGGAGATGACATGTTGCCTCGGCGTGTCTTCCGGGTATCGCGGCGCCAGCGCTGTGAGTGGCTGGAGCCGCGATGTCGTCACTCCCGAGACTTCTTTCTGGCGAGGTCTGGTGGCTGCCGGGCTTTAGCCGAGAATCCCCGCTGCGCATGCGCCGCTGCAGTCAGCGGCTCATTGCGAGGGGAATATTCATTTTACCCACAGGTAACCCTTATCACAGGCCTTATTATAGGCTCACCTGTAGGTAAAAATGTGAAGCGGGGTATACAACCAATTCAACACTAAGAAAAACTTTATATATTAACACAAAAAATAAAGAAAAAGTTTGGTAACAGTGAAAAAATAGATAAAAAGTTTTGTGTAATATCAGTAAAAAACAAATAAAATAAAACAAAGGCGGAGGGGGGAGGGGGGGGTATTTGCTAAAAGCAAATTCATGTAAATTGGTGTTAAGTGGAAAGAGTATTTATCACCTTTTCCTTTCTTATCACCAGATCGGCTTTCCTGCACTGACAGCGGTGACAGCGGTGACAGCACTGACAGGGGTGTACATTTTTAACATTTCAGACTGTTTACAGTGAACAGGTAATTGGCTGTCACTGGGGGGAGGGGAGGGGGGATAAATTCATGTCCTGGGTACTAAAAGTGATTGAAACATTATTATTTTTTTTAATAACACAGCCACCCTATTCCTTCTCTTCTGGGGTCTCCTGCTGGTGCTCCTGGCTCCTCCCCCCTACTGAGTGCCCCCCATAGCAAGCCACATACTGCGGAGCACCAAGCTCAATCCTGAACTGTGCGTGTCTATAGACACCAGTACCAGTACAAGGACGTCCATCTCCAGGGGAAAGGATCTAGAATCGCCCCCTCCCCACTCTTATTGCATGCTGTTGAATGGGAGTACCACCCCTCATCCATTCTTTACCCCCTTCCTTCACTCCGCCCGGGGCAGCTGCCCCTCCTGCCCACCCCTTGTCCCGGCCCTGATAGACACACACAGTGCAGCTCGGCCCCGCCCCCGGTGTCTCCTCACTGGTTGTGATTGACAGCAGCAGGAGCCAATGGATCCCACTGCTACCTTCATGTCCAACAAGAAGAGAGAGAGAGCGCTGCTCTCGGACACAGTGCTTGATCGACATTTGGGGGGGGGGGGGGGGGGGAGCAGAAGGTTTTTTACCTTAATGTAGAGAATCCCTTTACACTTAGGGGCTCTGTTCCCATGTAGGTGTTTTTGGGCGTTTTTTTAAGCCTCGGCTCTAAAAACGCCCAACAAGAAAAATCCCATTTATTTCAATGGCTCCTGTTCACATCTGTCACCTAAAGAAAAACGCTCAAAGTACAGGAGCTTCTTTCTTGGCAGATTTCAGGCGTTTTTCATTCTTTTACATCGGTGACCTTGTGAGCTGTACCAAATCGCAGCAAAAATCGATCGACTTTCTGCCTGAAAACAATCCCCTTAGAAGTGAACGGAGCCTTACAACTGAATACAAATGCCCCCCCCCCCCACACTTTTCACATATTTATTTGTATCATTTATCATTTTCCTTCCACTTCACAATTATGTGACACTTTGTGTTGGTCCATCACATAAAATCCCAATAAAATCCCAATAAAATACTTTTAGGTTTTTGGCTGTAACATGAGAAAATGTGGGAAATTTGAAGGGGTATGAATACTTTTTCCAGGCACTGTACGTACCTACACACACGCACACTGTATATGTAAAACAGTATAAAAATTATTTTTTTCTTTTTTATAGGTGATCACATAATCTCTGTTCTCAGCTGCATGAGGGGCTTGTAGAGGTGGTGGTGGAGAAACAGAAGTACACTGATCTTCCCAGTGAATGGCTGTGCCGGGGGGGGGCGTGTTAGCACAAGTCTTGGCCACTGGAGGACAGGCAGGCTTGTTCTCCCAGCACAGACAGAAACCTGACCACACTGTGAAGGATGTGCTCTCATGCCTAGTGTGGTCAGTTTGAAATAGGAGAACAGAGGAACTGGCAGGATCACCAGGTATTTCACACATTGGAAGAAATACAAGGAGAACAGGATACTTTATTCATACAAGTACAGCAGACACATATCAGGAATATGGAATGTCGGGGTCATATATTCTTTCTTGTATCCTCCAGGATAACAAATCCAACAAGTAGGTAAAAAATAAATGTAAAAAATATCTTATTGGCCTGAGAACAGAAGAAATATAAAATAAACATAGGTGTGTGCAGCCCATTGCTCTAGGGTGTGCACCCCAAAGCCCAAATACACACTACCGATCGCTCACGATGTTCATTCAGAAAGAGAAGGTGCCGGTAAATTACATATTTATTGGCCCCTTCCACACTCCTAAAACATCCCAGCAGCAACAGCCGATAGGAGAGGAGGGAAGCTGGCAGCGCTGTGGGGGGGGGGGAGATGGGAGCCAGGGCAGTAGGGGGGATCTGTGCTGCACAGGGTGATTAGGGTGTGCCCCGGCACACCTGGCATACCCTGTGCGCACGCCTATGATAATAAATCAATCATGTGAACAGGATCATAATTGGAATTTATGGGCCCCATAGCAAACTTTTTATGCCCCCCCCCCCCACCACACAAAAAGAAAAATGAAGACATAGCTAAAAAGTGCATTACGTGTGTAGGTAGGTGCCGTCTACTTTCTCCACTGCAGGTGGCGCTCAACCGCAGCAGCATTGCAGAGGGAGAGGAAATCAAGAGAAACATGGCTCCTCTATGGTTTGTTGGGCCACTGGGGAGCTATCTAATTGGATGCTTGCATCCAATGTGACTCTGGTAGCCATCTTGGGTCAGGCATAGTCTATTTAAAAACTTGGCCCCCAGGCTTAGCGCATGTGAGCAGTGCAGGGACAGGTTAGCTGTCTGTCAGGGACAGTCATTAGCGGCAGGGAGAGGTTCCAGATGAGTAGGGAAAGAGCAGGGACACGCCATCCTTCCTGGAAGCCTACCTGTTGGGTACAGACCGGCCAGGCTGCATTCCACCCCTCGAGACGGACACTGTTGGGGCACCCAAGACCTACTGTGAGTGCACCCAATTGGGTTGTCTTCCTGCCGGAGAGTTGTACCTCCTAGAACTTCTAGATGATCCACGAGAAGGAAAACAACCCTCATGAAGGGCAGTCCAATGACCTCCAACACACTGGATACATTCCTAGATCTGTAGATTGCATTCTATATACATTTCTAAGGAAAATCTTGAGTTTTATAATATGTCTATTCTTGTTTTCTTAACTTCTGGCTATGTACATAAGTCCCACCCAATCATTGGATCGGGATATTGATCTAAATCAGAAGAATGTTCTATGGTCTGTTCAGTGAGGACCGTGGTGAAGTGGTGCCAAAAAAAAAAGGTAAGATGGAGTCCAAAACCAATTCAGACCCCGGCGTCTCCCCCACCCTCCGACCTTCATTCATTGAGACTCATTTTCCCTGCAGATTTTCTCCAACAAAGAAAATAGGTGTTGATCGCTGGAAGGAACTGGCCAGTGGGTCGGGTATATCAAGAACAAGGTTGAAGATGCTGAAATCTGACCTGAAATTGGAAACTTGGACATGGCGCCAAGCTTGTCAAAATGGTTCCCTTCCTCATCCCAAACATGGCGGGGCCAAAATCAGCACTTTCCTGGGGAAAACCCTGTGAAAACATTACTAGTGTAGCTGTTCTGGCATCGGCAGTGTTAACAGACCTCATTCCTCCAGGCCCCGGGGCCTTCAGCGAGCTTCCAAGAGGATTTGCAGCCATGTTTGTGATGGTATCTCCCTGACCTAGGAGCAAGTGTTTGGCTCCGGGACGTCAAACATGAAAACAGAGACCGTGTTGAAGGAACAAATTCCAGCAAATTTTCTCTCCAAGTCGATTGGCTTCCGTTATGCTGGAGGCCGACAGCGTGATTTACATAAGCACGATTTCCCATTTCCCACAAGTGCATGAAATTGTGTCAGGTAATAAAAATCTAAACATGAATCACCGCGGCTTGATCAGATTAGCTGGCCCTGTTTACCGCCATGGGGGAAAACATGGATCATTCCTTTCGTTATTAAAGGCCATCGTTCAGTCCACGTTCCATGCTGGTGGGAAGGGACGTTCAAAGACACCATGGAGGACAAGGTCAAGCTCTTCCGAATATTTGTATTATATTGATGAGACCTGGAGAGAAATATTGATGACTGCAGTAGATCTGGTATGTCTGGGTATGTGGGGGTCAAACACGTATCTAATTGAACGTTTGCTGGAAAACAACTTGTGAGATCCAGGACTACATAATAGGGGCAATGGAACGCACACACCTAGACTTACTTCTTTAGCCACATAACTCATTTGTTGTCATAGTTATTGAAACCAACTCCGGAATACCTATTGTGGTGTTCCGATGAATATACTCATGTGGCAGATGTTATTCCAATGAGTTGCGCCAGTCCAAACGGTATTTTAGGGCTTGGCAGCCCACTTTTAATAAACAGAATAGAAGGTTCACATAAACATCAGTTGCCAATGCAGGAGTTCTTCCTCATCAACATAAACAGAAAATGCAGAGCCAGCAGCATTGCTGCTCTTCTTATTAGTACCTCTGACTGTGTTGCCCTGGTCTCCTTTTTCACTTGGCTCCCTTAGCCTTTGATTGCTGTGCCCTGCTGCACAGCCCACTCCTGGCCTCTGCATAGAGGTCCTCCTGACACCACGACTCCTGGAACGAGACCTCCTGGCTTCTAGCTAGAGCTCCTCTGACCCCTGAGTGAGACCTTCTGTCCTCCGACTCCTGGCTGGGACTTCTCTGACCCCTGGGCAAGAATCTCTGTCTCTTGACCCCTAGCTGGGGCTCCTATGACACCTGGGTGAGACCTTCTGTCCTCTAACTCCTGGCTGGGACTCCTCTGAGCCCCGGGTGAGACTCTCTGTCCTCTGACTCCTGGCTGGGGCTCATGTGACCCCCGGGTGAGACTTTCTGTCCTCTGACTCCTGGCTGGGGCTTATGTGACCCCCGGGTGAGACTTTCTGTCCCCTGACTCCTGGCTGGGGTTCATGTTACCCCGGGTGAGACTTTCTGTCCTCCGACTCCTGGCTGGGGCTCATGTGACCCCCGGGTGAGACTTTCTGTCCTCCAACTCCTGGCTGGGGCTTATGTGACCCCTGGCTGAGACTTTCTGTCCCCTGACACCTGGCTGGGGCTCATGTGACCCCCGGGTGAGACTTTCTGTCCCCTGACTCCTGGCTGGGGCTCATGTGACCCCCGGGTGAGACTTTCTGTTCTCCGACTCCTGGCTGGGGCTCATGTGACCCCCGGGTGAGACTTTCTGTCCTCCGACTCCTGGCTGGGGCTCATGTGACCCCCGGGTGAGACTTTCTGTCCCCTGACTCCTGGCTGGGGCTCATGTGACCCCCGAGTGAGACTTTCTGTCCCCCGACTCCTGGCTGGGGCTCCTCTGATCCCTGGGTGAGACTTTCTGTCCCCTGACTCTTGGCTGGGGCTCATGTGACCCCCGGGTGAGACTTTCTGTCCCCTGACTCCTGGCTGGGGCTCATGTGACCCCTGGGTGAGACCTTCTGTCCCCTGACTCCTGGCTGGGGCTCATGTGACCCCTGGGTGAGACTTTCTGTCCCCCGACTCCTGGCTGGGGCTCATGTGACCCCCGGGTGAGACTTTCTGTCCTCCGACTCCTGGCTGGGGCTCATGTGACCCCCGGGTGAGACTTTCTGTCCCCTGACTCCTGGCTGGGGCTCATGTGACCCCCGAGTGAGACTTTCTGTCCCCCGACTCCTGGCTGGGGCTCCTCTGATCCCTGGGTGAGACTTTCTGTCCCCTGACTCTTAGCTGGGGCTCATGTGACCCCCGGGTGAGACTTTCTGTCCCCTGACTCCTGGCTGGGGCTCATGTGACCCCTGGGTGAGACCTTCTGTCCCCTGACTCCTGGCTGGGGCTCATGTGACCCCCGGGTGAGACTTTCTGTCCCCCGACTCCTGGCTGGGGCTCATGTGACCCCCGGGTGAGACTTTCTGTCCTCCGACTCCTGGCTGGGGCTCATGTGACCCCCGCGTGAGACTTTCTGTCCTCCGACTCCTGGCTGGGGCTCATGTGACCCCCGGGTGAGACTTTCTGTCCTCTGACTCCTGGCTGGGGCTCATGTGACCCCTGGGTGAGACCTATCATCTCCACACTTGGAGCCCTAAGCTATCCTCAGGCTTGATTATATAATGACTTAGCACACCTGCGTACTCACACAGGCTGCAAGCATGCAGTAAAATCTGGATACAGGATTGAAGGTTCTGTCCTACCCAAGTCACTTTGGTACCTTCAAGCTCCAGGCCCTGATCCAGGTTTTCAGAATCGAGAGAACGCTAACAACACAACATTCTTTGCTCAGAGAGGATAGTCAGGAACCTCACATTGAAGCTTAATGCGAATTCTGTGTGATTTTCTCCATTTGCACAGTGGCAGGGCATCGCACTTGTTATAATTACCTAGAATAGTTGGGAAAAAAGCATGTCCATGTCCATCAAGCTCAACCAGTCCCTGGGGGTCACCAGAACATGTCCCTTCTATTCCAGCTAATGTAGACTGAGAATTCAGAGGGGCTTTTATAACGCCCCTGACTCCCCCCAGCCTTCTTCTTCTGTTTTTCTGCTATTTTCTTCCTTTTTTTTCACCATTTCTCGGCTGTTTTCCTTCTCCCGGCAGCGCAGAGCCTCCCAGCCTGATTCTAGTTAATCAGTTTTAAACTCGATCCTCGTCAGCCGTGTCTAAATTAAGCTCTGCCTGGACTGGTGACATATTTGATAGGAATCCGTGTTAATCTTTGTTGACGCTGCTCCGTGGCCCCGTTCCCTGCTGGCACGGCCCCGCCAAAGATTTGATATCCCAATCCCCGAGGACTGGCTCTTCAAAGCAGGAACTGGCTCGAGTTTTGATGCAAGAGATTTAGTTACAAGATCAATTGTACACAAAAGTCCCCGCACTGTTTTCCTTACGTCCGTAAAGATCGAATTAAAGGGTTTTAACAGACGGACGCGGCGCTGTTGCGTCGTTGCTGCGCACTTTTCATTATGTGACGTTATCATCATCGGCAGCGAGTATTTGTTTGATATCATCTTTTGTATTTGATATTTTGGGATTAATTAGAATCTTGTGCATGGAAAGAATTAATAATGCAAAAAAATAATAAAATTTTATCAAAATCCATGTTATCATTTTTTATTTCTCCAGCTTGTGATACACGAATTTGGAGGTCATTGGCGCAAACATGGAGGGCTGGGGGTTATTATATATTCTAGTGAAGGGGTGACTTAAAGTGGACCCCAAGGGCCCATTCACACCTTTGAGGTGCAGTGAGCCTATAAAGAAAATAGGTTGTCATTGGCAACGCACCACAATGTCAAAAAGGACATGCATTATATTAAGCATGGTAGAGCATGACCACGTGCTGTCTGTGGCGCGCTGTGACACTTTTATTTTTTTTAATGGATCCACTTTAATTATGGCCAATGTGGCTGATGTTTGTTTTATTAGCTGGGGGTTGTCATTTTGTTTGGGGGGGGGGGGGGATTTGATGGTGGCTGCAAACATTTAATTTTCTCATACTAAGATAAGTTTATCCACTGCTAGTGTCACCCCTGCAGCCTCCAATACACCGCTAGTGCCATCCCTGCAGCCTCCAATACCCCGCTAGTGCCATCCCTGCAGCCTCCAATACCCCGCTAGTGCCATTCCTGCAGCCTCCAATACCCCGCTAGTGCCATCCCTGCAGCCTCTAATACCCCGCTAGTGCCACCCCTGCAGGCTACCATCCTATGCCAGTGCTGCCCCCAAAGACTCCCATTCCCTGCCAGTGCCACCCCCGAAGGCTCCCATCACCTTCCAGTGCAGCCCCTGGATCCTCCCATCCCTCGTCAGAGCCATTCCTCTAGGCTCTCACCCCCTGCCATAGATCCCCCTGCAGATTCCCATCACCCAACCAATGCCACCCCTGCAGCCTCCCATCCCTTGTTAGTGCCAACCATTGCAGTCTCCTATTCCCTAGCAGTGTTACCCCTGGAGGCTTCTATCCCCTGCCAGTGTCATTTCTGTACCTTTCTATTCCCTGCCACCCCTGTAGTCTCCCATCTCTCATCAGTACCACCCCTGCAGGCCCCCAGTCCCAGTGTCACCCCTGCAGGCCCCTAGTCCCAGTGTCACCCCTGCAGGCCCCTAGTCCCAGTGTCACCCCTGCAGGCCCCTAGTCCCAGTATCACCCCTGCAGGCCCCTAGTCCCATTGTCACCCTTGCAGGCCCCTAGTCCCAGTGTCACCCCTGCAGGCCCCTAGTCCCAGTATCACCCCTGCAGGCCCCTAGTCCCAGTGTCACCCTTGCAGGCCCCTAGTCCCAGTGTCACCCCTGCAGGTCCCTAGTCCCAGTGTCACCCCTGGAGGTCCCTAGTCCCAGTGTCACCCCTGCAGGCCCCTAGTCCCAGTGTCACCCTTGCAGGCCCCTAGTCCCAGTGTCACCCTTGCAGGTCCCTAGTCCCAGTGTCACCCTTGCAGGTCCCTAGTCCCAGTGTCACCCTTGCAGGCCCCTAGTCCCAGTGTCACCCTTGCAGGCCCCTAGTCCCAGTGTCACCCCTGCAGGCCCCTAGTCCCAGTGTCACCCCTGCAGGTCCCTAGTCCCAGTGTCACCCCTGCAGGCCCCTAGTCCCAGTGTCACCCTTGCAGGCCCCTAGTCCCAGTGTCATCCTTGCAGGCCCCTAGTCCCAGTGTCAGCCATGCAGGCCCCTAGTCCCAGTGTCACCCTTGCAGGCCCCTAGTCCCAGTGTCACCCCTGCAGGTCCCTAGTCCCAGTGTCACCCTTGCAGGCCCCTAGTCCCAGTGTCACCCCTGCAGGTCCCTAGTCCCAGTGTCACCCCTGTAGGCCCCTAGTCCCAGTGTCACCCTTGCAGGCCCCTAGTCCCAGTGTCACCCTTGCAGGCCCCTAGTCCCAGTGTCACCCTTGCAGGTCCCTAGTCCCAGTGTCACCCTTGCAGGCCCCTAGTCCCAGTGTCACCCTTGCAGGCCCCTAGTCCCAGTGTCACCCCTGCAGGCCCCTAGTCCCAGTGTCACCCCTGCAGGTCCCTAGTCCCAGTGTCACCCCTGTAGGCGCTTCAGGTCATAGCTATGACTAAGCACTAGACCTTAGTGCGAAATGCGTTAGCTGTATATCCCACTGTCTGCTGTGACTTGTAGTGCTTTTATCCTTTTACCAATAAAGGCAACCGAAAAAGTTTTTCCGGAGTGCGGCTGTCCATATATTTTTCTCCCTATTTTTGCTTCGTGCATTGCATTTCTGAGAGGACACTGATTGCCTATTGCATCCATCTGGAGCCGTAACCTTCCTTCTTTCACCCTGCCAGTGCCACCCTTGAAGCTTCCCATGCCCTACCATATCCATTCTTGCAGCCTCCCTTTCCTTGCCAGTGCCACCCCTGCAGGCTCCCCCTTATTTTCAGATGGATGGGTGTCACATGTAATAGGTGGAGGGTCCCTTTAAATACCATTATATGGCGTTTAGTCCTTACATAAGATGAAAAAGGACGTGTATTGGACTTTGTCACGTTCCCATTTTTCTCAGACTTTGGGGGTGAGAAGCCCCTGGATCTCTGCCAGTCACCTTCTTGTGATTATACAAGCACATTCCTGCCTGTGTCAGACTCAGTATAATATTCTGTAATGTGTAAAGTCATTGGAATCCGACATTTATCCAAGAATTCCGCTGTTATCATTCCTGGCCATTGGCTGGATGCTGCGGGATGGAAAGCAATGCGGCACGTGAATCAGAAAGGGGCAGCGGGTTGCTTCTTATAAATCGAGGTGCGTGCGTTCCGTCACCCCCGTTATGTGGACCCGGATCTCACTTGTCTCAGGATTCTTTATAAGAAGAACAAGTTAAAATGTAACAATTTCAGGAAGTGATCAGCTAATTGTGGCAAAGTCGATCCAATCCAATCTCTTTATGTGCTCCAATTATGGAATGAATGGATGAACTGTTGTTGGCAAAATAGATTTTGCGCCGAAATGACAGATTGCGCCAAAGCGAAATTTCTAAAATTTGTTTGTTGAGCTGCTTAGGAAGAAAGGAGCTATAACTACACCTACAGGAGTGACCGAGCGGGCGCGCGTTTCCACACATTTTCAGTGTGCTCCCGCGCGTCACATTTATTTCAATAGTTTGGCCTATGTGTGAGAGACATGAAAAATAAGTTCCTGACCCTTTCTTCAAAAATGTGCCGCACCGCACCACATGGCAATTATGGCACCACCGCATAGTTCTGAAAGGGCAACGCTTTTCTGTGCGCACATTCCCGACATGCAGTAATGTGAATCTAGCCTTCTGTACAAAGAAACAATGAATGTTCTCTTCAGGGGTTGGAATATTTACAAACATCAAGTAAGTTTTCCCATCCATGTGTCCTGCCCCCTAATCTCCATGCAGGGCGCAGGGGCACCGCCCCCCCATCCATGTGTCCTGCCCCCTAATCTCCATGCAGGGCGCAGGGGCACCGGCCCCCCATCCATGTGTCCTGCCCCCTAATCTCCATGCAGGGGCACCAGCCCCCCATCCATGTGTCCTGCCCCCTAATCTCCATGCAGGGCGCAGGGGCACCGGCCCCCCATCCATGTGTCCTGCCCCCTAATCTCCATGCAGGGCGCAGGGGCACCGCCCCCCCATCCATGTGTCCTGCCCTCTAATCTACACGCAGGGTGCAGGGGCACCGGCCCCCCATCCATGTGTCCTGCCCCCTAATCTCCATGCAGGGCGCAGGGGCACCGGCCCCTCATCCATGTGTCCTGCCCTCTAATCTACACGCAGGGCGCAGGGGCGCCGCCCCCATCCATGTGTCCTGCCCCCTAATCTACACACAGGGCGCAGGGGCGCCGCCCCCCATCCATGTGTCCTGCCCCTTAATCTACACGCAGGTGAACGGCGATGACGTCACTCCCACGCATTTACGGCACCCGTGGCTATTCCTTCAGAGTGATGTTACCGGCTGCATGTAATGTAAATATCTCCTGGTATGTGGTACATGTTTAGGAGATATTTACTCTACCTATCGGTATCCCTCATTATAGGATCATCTATAGGGAAATGACTGCAGAGGAAGTTTACTTCCTCTTTAATTGGGAAGAAGCTGAAGAAAGAAGCTGATTGGCTCCCATGTACAGCTGCACCAGATTCTGCACTTTCCAGTTTTAGTAAATCTCCTCCAATGTTTTTTTTTACAGCCAGGTAGAGGGCTGCTGAGGCATTACAAATATTATTATTATATAGGATTTATATCACGCCAACAGTTTGCTCAGCGCTTTACAACATGGGGGCAGACCGTACAGTTCCCATACAATTCATACAGGAGGAATCAGAGGGCCCTGATCCTGAGAGCTGACAATCTAAGAATGAAACTTTACACTCCAATAAGCCTTGAAATAATCTCCATCGTGTTTGTAAAATAGAAGACTCTTCTGCGAATCCAGAATTTTTTATTGTCTCAGGAAATATCTATTTTTACGTCCTCTTATCTTGTAAGAAAAATACATATTTTTAGGTTTCCGCCTCGGCTTGTGATCTGTCGGTGAGGTCCCCCCCTTGTCCAGATGTTGGTTCCTCCCGCAGGACATGTACCGTCATCACACAAGACTAAAGAGAGTGGGATGCCTCCATTTCCTCATCGGTCCCCGGAGAAGATGATCATTACATCACAATAAAGATTATATTTATCGCCTCGGAGAATTACACCCCGAAAAAGACACAAACATCCCAACATGTAACACTTATCTACAACGCAGGACACATTACTATTTGTGTATCCATTTTATTCAATTCACTAGTAATAGTAATAAATAGAATGAAACTCCTGCTTTCTTTGCCCGCATTCTCCACCACATTGTGTCCTCAGAAGAAAATCTCACTTTCAGGCTTCTGCAATTCAAAAAAAAGGACCAGTCTAAAATAGATCATCTGTCACTCAGGCTGGGAACCAGACGGCTGAAATAAATAATAGCAGCTCCATATACTGTGGTGAGGCTTTGTTCACACCAATGTTAATCGGAGATAGGAGAGGGACCACAAGGGGCCCCAATGGAGGTTAATGGTCTGCAGCAGTGGCGGTGCATCCATAAAGGGAGCAGGAGCGCCGCCCCCCTCTCCTGTCACCGCTCTAACCCCCATAGATAGATTCATGCATTGCGTGAATCTATCTATGGTCACCGCTGACACCCCCCATTCAGGGGCCCGGCCCCTTTTCGAGCATCGAGCGCCTGAATTACAGCGGTGGGGGTGGTTTTTGGAAGCACCTGATTAGAGCAATTGGCTCTAATAGGCGTCCAAAAATGTGAATAGCGGGCACAACGCTGTGCGTTCGCTATTTACTCAGCTGTGTGTTAGCAAAGGGAAGGAATTCCGCTTTGCTAACACTGACCGGCCTCTTAGCCAATCAGGTGCACCGGGTCTGTATTACCTGTCACCTAGGCGTCCAATCACAGGAGAGGATGAGCGGGCGGGAAGAGAAGAGAAGAAGGAATAGAGAACACCGCTCGCCGCCTGATGCCATCTCCCACTGCCCACCTGAGACAAGGTAAGGGCCAGGCAGACAGTGGGCGGGGGGCACAGTGGTAGCACTCGGGGCACAGTGGCAGCACTCGGGGCACAGTGGCAGCGTTTGATGGGCAAAGTGGCAACATTTAATGGGCACAGTGGCAGCATTTGCGGAACAGTGGCTGCGTTTGAGGGTACAGTGGCTGTGTTTGATGGGCACGGTGGCTGCGTTTGGGGCACAGTGGCTGCGCTTGATGGCACAGTGGCTGCGTTTGTTACAGTGGCAGCGTTTGATGGCACAGTGGATGCGTTTGATGGGCACAGTGGCAGCGTTTGATTGCACAGTGGCTGCGTTTGATGGGCACAGTGGCAGCGTTTGATGGCACAGTGGCAGCGTTTGATGACACAGTGGCTGCATTTGATGGGCACAGTGGCTGCATTTGGTACAGTGGCTGCGTTTGATGGACACAGTGGCAGCGTTTGATGGGCACAGTGGCTGTGTTTGGGATAGTGGCTGCGTTTGATGGGCACAGTGTCAGCGTTTGAGGGTACAGTGGCTGCGCTTGATGATACAGTGGCTGCGTTTGTTACAGTTGCAGCGTTTGATGGCACAGTGGATGCGTTTGATGGGCACAGTGGCAGCGTTTGATTGCACAGTGGCTGCGTTTGATGGGCACAGTGGCAGCGTTTGATGGACACAGTGGCTGCGTTTGGTACAGTGGCTGCGTTTGATGGACACAGTGGCTGCGTTTGATGGGCACAGTGGCTGCATTTGATGGGCACAGTGGCTGCGTTTGATACAGTGGCTGCGTTTGATGGACACAGTGGCTGCATTTTATGGGCACAGTGGCTGCGTTTGGTACAGTGGCTGCGTTTGATGGGCACAGTGGCTGCGTTTGATGGGCACGGAGGCTGCATTTGATGGGCACAGTGGCTGCGTTTGATGGGCACAGTGAGGCTGCAATTGATGGAGTTTTTTTCCCAGAATTTTTCAGTTTGCGCCCCCCCAAAAATTTTGAGCACCAGCCGCCACTGGTCTGCAGTGTGGGATGCACACAGAGAGGCCAAGCAGAGAACATGTTACTTACACTTTAAGTACATCCAGGATCCGTGGCTCTCCAGGATTTCCAGACTACCTGTTCCTGGCAAAGGGTATCACGGTGTATCAGCACGTTGATGGTTCTGGGTGTAGAGTTGCCACCTCATCCCAACACATATTAATAACACGGGTTCTGGGACTGATTAAGGTGGAAATTAAACTCACTTGGTGCCTCATCTGTATTAAATTAGCCTCAGAACCCGTGTAATTCATATGTGTTCGGGTTTTAAGGGATGAGGTGGCGACCCTATGTGACCCAGAAGAGTATTTAAGATCCATTTCTGGCCATGGGTGGTGTTGTGTCTTATGGCCTTAGAGCTTGCTTGGCGCTGAAGCTGGTGTTGCCTGCTGGTTTCTAAACCAGATTGCCTGACACCGGCCTCAACCTGTGCCTGAACCTAGCTACTCTCATCCTTGTTCCTCCTGGAGACCTGCCTGGCAGTGTTCTCCCGCTGTCCTCTCCTCGCTCTCCCGTGCCTCCTGGCCAGGACATCCCCGTGTGTCATGAGAGGGTCCTGTCAGCACCCGAGCCCCTGGCCCAAGGTCACCCTCCCCCCCAGACTGGGGAGCTCCCTCAAAAGCCATGACAGCCTAACTCTCCATCTCCAGCTTCTACCAGAACTCCTGCCTAGCTGGGTGACCCTGAGTATTTGAGGAGGCCTGCTCCCTGCCAACCCAAGTTTAGGATTGGTCAAGGCCCTCAGAATACTCCAGGCAGCTCCGCCTTTCCTCCCCTCCTCCTTTCCAGAAGGTTTTAGTGCATTCTAGAAAAGAGGGGGGAAGTCTCAGTGATGTCATCCAGCTCTCCCTGGATTTCTGCCAACCCAGGAAACAAAAACACACAGGCTTGGCTACTTCTAGCACTAGAGGGTGCTACAACTTTAGTGAAAACAACTTTACAACCACTTTAAATGGATTTGCACCTTGGAGGAGGGACTATTTCAGTGCACTGCAGTCTGAGGTTGGCGGAGTGAGCTGAGTACTTCTTACTTTCCCTTATGGGAAGATTTCCCCTCTATTCTTCATCTGGTGAAGTGTAAAAAATTGGACTTTCCGTGACTTTCTGTCTCGGTGGCTCCAGAACAAATAGAGAGTGAATCTCCCGACTGGGGGCACAGACAGCAATGAAAACCTAAACACAAGAATAAAAGGGGTGCTGGAATCAAATTGCTCCGGTTTGGCAGCACGTCACAAAATGGGAACACCCTTTAGAAACGGGGAAAGAACCAAGAGTTGGGCATTCAGATACATGCCGACCAATGACAAACATCCAAGGCTTTTAACTATTTCCAGCCATGTAGACATGTGCAAGTCGTTTCCTTCCGAATTCGTTTTTCAACTAAATTCAACAAATTTGTCAATTCGAAAATATTCACATTAACGAAAACCTGTTTAATTAGTTTCTCTTTAAAATTTGAAAGGTCGAAAATCTGAAATTCAAAAATCTGAAAATTTGCAAAATTGGAAGATTCAAAAATCCGAAAATAAAAACAAAAATGCCAAAATTCTAAAACCCAAAAATTCTAAAATCCAAAATAATAACTTACTAACTAATAATAACAATTACTAACTATTAAATTATAGGTATTGGAATTTCCTTCAAATTTGGCTGTTAGTGATGATGAATACGAATTTATCCAAAGTTAAGAATTATCCAAAATAACGAATGCCGCATCTAAACGAATGGAACATAACAAATGAATAATCAATAATAATAATACATTTTTAAAATGAGAATTATTATTATTATTATTATTTATTATTAATTCATTACGTTCCATTCGTTTAGATGCAGCATTTATTATTTCGGATAATTTGTGACTTCGGATAAATTCGTATTCGTTTCATTCACTAACAGCCAAATTTGAAAGGAAATTCCAATACCTATCATTTAATAGTTTGTTATTATTAGTAGTTAGTTAGTTTTTATTTGGGATTTTTCAAAGTTTCAGATTTTGGTTCTTATTTTTGGAATTTTTTTTTGTTCTAAAAAGATTTTCTTAGAGTTTTCCATGAAATATACCGAGAAATACATCAAACTGGGGTACAGGTTCCATACACAATAAGCTGAACAGTGGCTGACATCAGAATTGTCTAGAGGTTAGATTAGAACTATATGGAGCTCTATAAGATTATGAACAGTATGTAAGGTCCAAGCGTCTCTTTAATCATGTGTCTCGGCTCAAATTAACTTCCTATTATTTTTGGATTTTACCATTTTCAGATTTTCAAATTTTTGAATTTCGGATTTTTACAAATGATCGAAATAACGAATACCGCATCTAAACAAATGGAATGTAACAAATTAAAATTTTTCCGAAGTTATGAATTTATTCAAAATAAAAAATTTCGATCATAATGAATTACCTGAAAAAATAAAAAAGAAGAAATAAAACGAAAACAATCAAATTTTTTCTGCAGTGCACATGTCTACCACTTGGCCTATTGTAATAATACGGCTGAGTGGGAGCTCTGTTATCTTGGGTGGACGTCATATGACATCCTCCGGCTCATGGGCCTTGATCATTGTACCTGGCTGTTGTGCGTGGCCCTGGTACCATGTGATCACTGTGACCAATTACAGCGATCATAGTTACAGTTGTAAGCAATGCTGTCATTATTTACTAGTGTGTGAGCGCTGATTGGTCACAGCGATCACATGGTACCAAGGCCCATCACAACAGCCCTATACCATGTGCTAGCTGTGACCAATCTCAGCATCACAGTAGTAAACAAGGAAACTTTAAGACGGGCTTAGCGATTGCTTTTTGCAGTGATTATCACTATAATAAGGTAAAAAAAGAAGAAGTCTGGATCATTTCCCTAGAGCAGTACATTGTCACTATGGTGATACTTTACTGCTCTGGGGAGAGTATATAAAAAAGTTGTAAAAACAAATCTACTTTTATTTATATACTGTCACTTGATCCCCCTCACACCAGTCACACCAGTCACACCAGTCACACCAGTCACATTGTGACACTGTGCTGCTCTGGTGACAGAATGTAAAAAAAGAAAAAGAATGGTAAAAAAAAATAAAAAAAAATTGTTTTTCAAAATTTTCTGTATTTTTTCTTTATATAGCTAAAAATAAAACTTCCAGCGGTGATTAAATACCACCACAAGAAAACTCTATTTGTCTAAAAAACAATTATTAAAATTGGCAAATTGTGACAGCGTGGAAATCTGAAAATTGTCCCGGGCAGTAAGAGGGTGTAAGGGTCCGATGAAGAGCACTGCCCCTCCCCCCCCTCCTGAGCCCACTCTTTTCTGGAGCCAATCAAAGCCTCAGGCTCTAATCATGTGCTTCAAAAAAAGACCCCATAGAAATCCATGCCTCCTGTACCCTGCATGTAGATTAGGGTGCCGGACGCATGGATAGGGGGGCGGCACCAATGCGTCCTGAAAATTGGCCTGGGCAGTAAGAGGGTGAAAGGGCCACGTTCCCCCTTCATCAGGGCTACAAAACAAGTAAAAATATAAAAGGTAATAAATATAAAAGTTAAAGGTCATGAATATAAAAATGTAAGTATAAAATAATAAAAAAAAACTTTTTTTAAATAAACAGTTTTGATTTTAGTTAAAGTGGAACCTTCAGTCATCTTTTCATCTATTAAATCTTCTGCTCTTGTTGTTGTTGTTATAACTTTGGATAGTAAAACATTTTTTTTTCTGCCAGTAAATCCCTTATACAGCCCACTTCCTGTTTCCTGTCTGGTCATTAGTCTAGGCTTATGACATCATGCACCGCTCTCTGCCAGGAAGGGAGGGGGGAAGAGTCATAAGAGGGCTAATGAGAGCTGCAGAGCTGGAGGTGTGCCTCTGTGTAAATCCAGGAAGTGAACAGGCAGCAGCTTCAGCTGCCCACAGTTATAATGGCTGCAGCCAGATTTAGTGGAGGGAGATTTCTGCAGCCTATTTGACAAGTACAGAATCACAGTCTATATAAAATAATATGGAAGCTTCAGAATGGCAAAGATGTTTTTATTACAGATTATGTGAGCGGACTGCAGTTCCTCTTTAATCTATGATTTTTTTGGAGAGGAGTCCACAAGCTGCACAGCTGTCTATATCCTGTCCATAGCTTGAAATGAAATGTATTGCCGTTTAATTTTAAATGCAGTCGGGGAAGTTTTGTTATGAGGGGGAAGTTTTGTTATGAGGGGGAAGTTTTGTTATGAGGGGGAAGTTTGGTTATGAGGGGGAAGTTTTGTTATGAGGGGGAAGTTTGGTTATGAGGGGGAAGTTTTGTTATGAGGGGGAAGTTTTGTTATTTGGGGGAAGTTTTGTTATGAGGGGGAAGTTTGGTTACGAGGGGGAAGTTTTGTTATTTGGGGGAAGTTTTGTTATGAGGGGGAAGTTTTGTTATGAGGGGGAAGTTTTGTTATGAGGGGGAAGTTTGGTTATGAGGGGGAAGTTTTGTTATGAGGGGGAAGTTTTGTTATTTGGGGGAAGTTTTGTTATGAGGGGGAAGTTTGGTTACGAGGGGGAAGTTTTGTTATTTGGGGGAAGTTTTGTTATGAGGGGGAAGTTTGGTTATGAGGGGGAAGTTTTGTTATGAGGGGGAAGTTTTGTTATGAAGGGGGAAGTTTTGTTATGAAGGGGGAAGTTTTGTTATGAGGGGGAGTTTGGTTATGAGGGGAAAGTTTTGTTATGAGGGGGAAGTTTTGTTATTTTGGTAAGGTGACCAGATTTTTAAAATTAAATCCGGGGACATATATTTTTTTTACTAGTAATGGCGGCAATCATCGACTCTCTGCCCGTCACTGTCCGCCTCCAAGCCTGTCAAGTCTTACGCTCCGGACCCCGGGCTACTACTGGGTGGGGTGCGGAGGAAGATCACTCCACCAGGGAAGGCAGGGAGATAAGCAGGCAGGCGGCTGGCCGGGACTTGAGCCAAGGCAGAAGAACATGCGAGCGGAGCTGAATGGGCATTCACCCGAAACTGAAGAAATATTCCCTCCGCTCCGACCAGCACATGATCATCAAAAAGGGGCACAGATAATGGAAAAAATACACCCCCTAAGCTAATAGGAGCGGCGGAGCAGGGATGTGTAATTCAGATTTTTTTTTTTTTTATTCTGCACTGACTGTCTTTGAAATTGCCCCAGCCCCTGTTCAAATCCAATCTGGGGACAAAACCCGGGGACAGACTTGGTCCGGGGACAGTGTCCTCAATCCGGGGACTGTCCCCTGAAACCGGGGATGTCTGGTCACCCTATATTTGGGGGAAGTTTTGTTATGAGGGGGAAGTTTGGTTATTTGGGGAAGTTTTGTTATGAAGGGGAAGTTTTGTTATTTGGGGGAAGTTTTGTTATTTGGGGGAAGTTTTGTTATTAGGGGGAAGTTTTGTTATGAGGGGGAAGTTTGGTTATTTGGGGGAAGTTTTGTTATTAGGGGGAAGTTTTGTTATGAGGGGGAAGTTTTGTTATTTGGGGGAAGTTTTGTTATGAGGGGGAAGTTTTGTTATTTGGGGGAAGTTTTGTTATGAGGGGGAAGTTTTGTTATGAGGGGGAAGTTTTGTTATTTGGGGGAAGTTTTGTTATGAGGGGGAAGTTTTGTTATTTGGGGGAAGTTTGGTTATGAGGGGGAAGTTTTGTTATTTGGGGGAAGTTTTGTTATGAGGGGGAAGTTTGGTTATGAGGGGAAAGTTTTGTTATGAGGGGGAAGTTTTGTTATGAGGGGGAAGTTTTGTTATGAGGGGGAAGTTTTGTTATTTGGGGGAAGTTGTGTTATGAGGGGGAAGTTTTGTTATGAGGGGGAAGTTTGGTTATGAGGGGGAAGTTTTGTTATTTGGCGGAAGTTTTGTTATGAGGGGGAAGTTTGGTTATGAGGGGAAAGTTTTGTTATGAGGGGGAAGTTTTGTTATTTGGGGGAAGTTTTGTTATGAGGGGGAAGTTTGGTTATTTGGGGGAAGTTTTGTTATGAGGGGGAAGTTTTGTTATGAGGGGGAAGTTTTGTTATTTGGGGGAAGTTTTGTTATGAGGGGGAAGTTTTGTTATGAGGGGGAAGTTTGGTTATGAGGGGGAAGTTGTGTTATGAGGGGGAAGTTTTGTTATGAGGGGGAAGTTTTGTTATTTGGGGGATGTTTTGTTATGAGGGGGATGTTTTGTTATGAGGGGGAAGTTTGGTTATGAGGGGGAAGTTTGGTTATGAGGGGGAAGTTTTGTTATGAGGGGGAAGTTTGGTTATGAGGGGGAAGTTTTGTTATTTGGGGGAAGTTTTGTTATGAGGGGGAAGTTTTGTTATGAGGGGGAAGTTTTGTTATTTGGGGGAAGTTTTGTTATTAGGGAGAAGTTTTGTTATGAGGGGGAAGTTTTGTTATGAGGGGGAAGTTTTGTTATGAGGGGGAAGTTTGGTTATGAGGGGGAAGTTTTGTTATTTGGGGGAAGTTTTGTTATGAGGGGGAAGTTTGGTTATTTGGGGAAGTTTTGTTATGAAGGGGAAGTTTTGTTATTTGGGGGAAGTTTTGTTATTTGGGGGAAGTTTTGTTATTTGGGGGAAGTTTTGTTATTAGGGGGAAGTTTTGTTATGAGGGGGAAGTTTGGTTATTTGGGGGAAGTTTTGTTATTAGGGGGAAGTTTTGTTATGAGGGGGAAGTTTTGTTATTTGGGGGAAGTTTTGTTATGAGGGGGAAGTTTTGTTTTCTTTTTCGTACATCACGGGACACAGAGCGACTTAGTCATTACTAATGGGTTATATAGTTTACCTTCAGGTGTTGGCACTGGCCAATTCCAAACCGGAAGTACCCTCCCCTATATAAGCCCCTCCCACCCGGGAGCACCTCAGTTTTTTGCCAGTGTCTAAGGTGTTGGCCAAAGAGTAACATGTGTTTTCACTGGGCTTGCGTACAGGTTCTTTTGGGCCTTAGTAAGCTGTTCCGGATCCCACCAAAAAAGCTTCATAGCTAAACGGTCGGTACCCGGGCCTTGCAGCAGAAGAGCAAGGTTTTGCCTGTAATGCTTCTCTTAGGAGGGCTGGACCCTGGGATCCAGAGCTCTGGTCATACCCACGACCAAGACGCTGTCTGTGCAGGGTGCTATACAGGTCCAGGGGAGTGGAATCCTTGGGAACCCGGTCCCTGAAGGTTTAATTACAATGCCTGCCGTGATAGGTGAAGTTTGGACTTTTGTGGACCAAACAAAGTCCTGCGGCGGGGATCAGGTAAGTGGGGGCCCTCAGGAACTTGGTTCTATTGGGGGACCCCCAAGCCTAATTTGTCTTTCTGTCTGTTACCTAACGGTATTCCCGCTAAATATCTGTGTTTGCCTATAACTACTGAAAATGTAAAATTTTAATAGTAGTCAAGAAAAAAAAAAAAAAAAAACAGGGACCGCGGTACCTGTGTTAAACCACTAGAGGCCGCTGTAGTCCATTTTTCTTGTAAATGTGGATCTTTGGTTTTCTCAACTCAAAAGATCCAGGCAGCTGGTAAGTTTCTCTGAGGGAATCCACTTCCTCTGCCCTGTTGCTGCGTTCATCCACCGCACAGGCCCTCCGGCAAAAAGGGCCCTGGCTCCTAGTCCTCTGTTGGTTTTCGAAAAGGGCGCCATTGGCGCACGGGCGCGCGCGCGGGCGCGTGCACGCGCCTCCTATGAAAAAAAAGGGGCGGGGCGGGTGGATGACGCTCGATGCGCGCCGCGGCGCTTCTGCGCATGTGCGGGCGTCCCAGCATGGTTAAAAGACACAGTACAAGTGTCAGCTGCATGCAAACAGAGCTAGCAACAAACAGTGGCACACAGAGGCGGTTGATGCAGGCATCCCCATAGAAAGGCACTTTAGTGGACACCAGCTGGTATATAGCAGCACCTGTGTTAGACTATTACCAGCAAAAATTGGTGTATGACGACGGGAATACCTCAGCTTTGTGCTTAAAGGATATGTCGTCCAGACGCTCCGGAAATAGATCTTCCAGGAAGCCAAAGGGGTCTCCATCGGGCTCTGAGGATATTGGGCATGCTTGCACTGCACCAATCTCCCCTGAGAATGCAGAGGTCAGTAGCCGTAGAAACCCCGCAGGAATGCCTGGTGCTGCGGCTGTCCCCAGTCCACCTGCTCCTGTATATATAACAGAGGAGGTTTTATCCTCAACTCTGGGAGGATTGGAAGAGAGATTAACAGCATTGATCGCTGCTTCCCTGTCACAGGAAAAGCGCGTCCGATCTCCGTCTCCTCCTTCAGAGTGCCTGTTAGTGGAGGAACAGCCCCACACAGAGATCGACCTACCTGAAGGGGATCAGGATGAGGTTGATTCACTTATAGAGGAATCAACAGTGGAAGAACCTTTCTCAGCTTCTCAGGCTGAAAGATTATGGGTTCAGTCTCTGACTAACATGGTCCGATCAGCATTTAAAATGCCTCTGGCGGAACCACCATCCACTACGGTTTCCTCGCTGGGGTCGCTAAAAGCTCCCCAGGCGGTCTGTTCCTTCCCAATCCACCCTTTATTAGAAGGGCTTATTTACCAGGATTGGGAGCATCCTGATAAAATATTTGCTCCCCCCAAGAGATTTCCGGTGATCTATCCCATGGAGGATAAGTTCATAAGAAAATGGAGGGTCCCTATAGTGGACGCAGCCATCTCTTCTGTTAACAAATCACTGACATGTCCAGTAGATAATGTTCCAATGTTCAAAGACCCAATAGATAAAAAATTGGAGTCTTTACTAAAATCTGCTTTCTCTACAGCAAGTATGGTGACACAACCTGCGGTAGCAGCGATTGGAGTCTGCCAAGCAGTGAAAGATCAGTTGAAACAAGTCTTAAGGGACTTACCAGATCAGCAGGCTCATGCCCTAGCTGACCTGCCTAGAGCCTTGTGTTTTGCGGTGGACGCCATAAAGGATACAATCCAACAGGCCTCCCGCTTTACGCTGTCTATAGTACATATGCGTAGGCTTCTGTGGCTCAAAAACTGGTCTGCTGAAGCTCCCTGTAAAAAACTGCTGGTTAGCTTCCCATTTCATGGAGAACGCTTATTTGGAGAAGATCTGGACAAATATATCCAGAAAATTTCTGCCGGTAAAAGTTCACTCTTACCGGTTAAGAACAAGGGTAGAAGTCCTACTTCTCCAGTCCCGGGTACATCGGCTGTGAAGCAGTTCCGACGGCCTCCGCGGTCAAATTCAGGGGGCAGAAATCAGGGACAATCACAGGGTAACAAGAAGCCCTGGATCAAGAGAGGTACAAAACCTCCCCCTAAGGCATGAAGTATTGCCCCCGCTCAATCGGGTGGGGGGAAGACTTCAGTTGTTCACAGAGACCTGGCGGGACACCATCAGAGACAGATGGGTGCTCTCCGCAGTAAGTCTGGGATACAAGCTGGAGTTAAAAGGCACTCCTCCTGCCCAATTTATGAGGTCAAATGTGCCAAGAGATCCCCAAAAGAGAGGATCCCTCCTTCTGGCACTAGAACAACTATTGCTCCAAGGTGTAATCATGAAGGTTCCCCTGGAAGAAAGCGGATTCGGGTTTTACTCGAACCTTTTCACAGTCCCCAAACCAAATGGGGACGTGAGGCCCATATTAAATCTAAAAGGGCTAAACAAGTTCCTAAATATCAGGACTTTTCGGATGGAGTCGATCCGATCAGTGGCCACCGCCCTACAAGGGCAGGAATGGCTAGCCTCGATCGACATAAGGGATGCTTATCTGCATATTCCCATCTTTCCGGCCCATCAGAAATTTCTACGCTTTGCAGTAGAAGGGCGCCATTTTCAGTTCAGAGCCTTACCTTTCGGTCTGGCCACAGCACCACGAGTGTTCACAAAAATTCTGGCCCCATTATTGGCCAATCTAAGAACACAGGGTGTAACGATAATGGCATATCTAGACGACCTGCTACTAATAGACCACTCAGTGGAAAAGCTGGAAGTAGCTATTCACAAGACAATCGAGTATCTGGAATATCACGGTTGGATTATCAACCGGGACAAGTCAGCTCTAAGACCAGTCAAAAGTCTGGAATACTTAGGGCTAAGGCTGGATTCAAATCAGAGAAAGATTTTCTTACCTCCAGAGAAGGTGTCGTCTTTAAGAAATTTGACCCACTTAGTGGGTACAAAAAGAAAACCATCCATACGTCTCTGCATGAGGCTGCTGGGAAAGATGGTGGCTTCATTCGAAGCGGTACCCTACGGTCAATTCCATTCAAGGAATTTGCAAAGGGCCATACTGTCAGCCTGGAACAAAAAAGTTCAGGCTTTAGACTTACCAATGTCCCTGTCCCCTTCCGTTCGCAAGAGCCTCCATTGGTGGTTGGTGCCCCAGAATCTGGAAAGAGGGAAACCCTTCAGTCCGGTTTCTTGGAAGGTGGTCACTACAGATGCCAGCCTCATCGGCTGGGGGGCAGTGCTGGAGCAATGGTCTCTCCAGGGCAGGTGGTCAGAAGCAGAAAAGGCCCTGCCCATCAATCTCTTAGAGATACGAGCAGCCCGGTATGCCCTAGTAGCATGGACATCCAAACTCCAGGGGTCCCCTGTCAGAATTCAATCAGACAATGCCACGGCAGTGGCATATATCAATCATCAGGGTGGCACCAAAAGTCGTGCAGCCCAGAAGGAAGCAAATTGCATCCTGGAGTGGGCAGAAAGATATGTCCCAGCCATATCTGCGGTTTTCATCCCAGGAGTGGAAAATTGGAGAGCGGACTTTCTAAGTCGCCAACAATTATGCCCGGGGGAATGGTCTCTTCACCCCGAGGTTTTCCAGGCAATATGCCAGCGGTGGGGAACACCGGATGTAGATCTGCTAGCATCCAGATTCAACGCAAAGGTGGACAGGTTTGTGTCTCGCACAAGGGATCCCCTAGCTTGCGGCTCGGATGCCCTAGTGTTCCCTTGGGATCGGTTCAAGCTGATATATGCATTCCCACCGCCACAATTGTTACCGCGATTACTCCGCAGAATCAGGGTAGAAAAGAAACCAGTGATTCTGGTGGCTCCAGCGTGGCCCCGAAGGGCATGGTACGCGGAGATTGTAAAAATGTCAGTGAGGAGTCCTTGGACCCTCCCACTTCGTCCGGACCTGCTGTCGCAAGGACCGATATACCACCCTTCCTTACCAGCCCTAGGTTTGACGGCCTGGCTATTGAAGCCCACATTCTGAAAAAGAGAGGGCTCTCTAATTCTGTGGTATCTACCATGATCAATGCCAGGAAACCGGTATCCAGGCAGATCTATTATAGGATCTGGAAAGCGTACATTACGTGGTGTGAGACCAAGAAATGGCATCCACGTAAGTACATGATAGGGAGGATTCTGGACTTCCTACAGTGGGCTGTAGATAGGAAGCTGGCCTTGAGTACTATCAAGGGTCAGATTTCGGCCTTGTCAATATTTTTTCAAAGGCCCTTGGCTTCGCATTCACTAGTCAAAGCCTTTATACAAGGAGTGATGCGTATTAGCCCTCCGGTTAGTATTCCCATATGTCCTTGGGACTTAAACCTGGTTCTGTCGGTTCTACAGGAACAACCGTTTGAACCATTACAACACATTTCCTTGGTTCTTCTCACCAGGAAATTGGTTTTCTTAGTAGCCATTTGTTCGGCTAAAAGAGTGTCGGAATTAGCAGCTATGTCCTGTAAGGAGCCATATCTGGTTGTCCATAAGGACAGAGTAGTATTACGTCCTCATCCAGCCTTTCTTCCTAAGGTGGTATCGAGGTTTCATTTGAACCAAGATGTGGTTCTTCCTTCTTTTTTCCCCAAACCTAGCTCAGTAGAGGAAAAGTTATTACATTCTTTGGATGTGGTAAGAGCAGTTAAAGCTTATCTAAAAGCCACTGCTCAGATTCGCAGAACGGATTCTTTGTTTGTTCTGCCGGAAGGCCCCAGAAGGGGTCAGGCAGCATCAAAATCTACTTTAGCCAAGTGGATTCGACAGGTCATAATACAAGCCTATGGCTTGAGAAAGAGACCGCCTCCGTTCAAAGTTAGGGCGCACTCCACAAGAGCGGTTGGAACTTCATGGGCAGTGCATCACCAGGCCTCCCTGGCTCAAGTATGTAAGGCCGCAACATGGTCTTCGGTACACACGTTTACTAGATTCTATCAGGTAGACGTTAGAAGTCAGGAGGATGTCGCCTTTGGGCGCAGTGTGTTGCAGGCCGCAAAAGATCCTCATGCCTGATGGCGCCCAGCTTATGTACCCCCCCCCTCATTTGGCATTGCTTTGGGACGTCCCATTAGTAATGACTAAGTCGCTCTGTGTCCCGTGATGTACGAAAAAGAAAAAGGGATTTTTATAACAGCTTACCTGTAAAATCCTTTTCTTGGAGTACATCACGGGACACAGAGCTCCCACCCCTCTTTTTGGGACACTTATTGCTTGGCTACAAAACTGAGGTGCTCCCGGGTGGGAGGGGCTTATATAGGGGAGGGTACTTCCGGTTTGGAATTGGCCAGTGCCAACACCTGAAGGTAAACTATATAACCCATTAGTAATGACTAAGTCGCTCTGTGTCCCGTGATGTACTCCAAGAAAAGGATTTTACAGGTAAGCTGTTATAAAAATCCCTTTATTTGGGGGAAGTTTTGTTATGAGGGGGAAGTTTTGTTATTTGGGGGAAGTTTTGTTATGAGGGGGAAGTTTTGTTATTTGGGGGAAGTTTGGTTATGAGGGGGAAGTTTTGTTATTTGGGGGAAGTTTTGTTATGAGGGGGAAGTTTGGTTATGAGGGGAAAGTTTTGTTATGAGGGGGAAGTTTTGTTATGAGGGGGAAGTTTTGTTATGAGGGGGAAGTTTTGTTATTTGGGGGAAGTTGTGTTATGAGGGGGAAGTTTTGTTATGAGGGGGAAGTTTGGTTATGAGGGGGAAGTTTTGTTATTTGGCGGAAGTTTTGTTATGAGGGGGAAGTTTGGTTATGAGGGGAAAGTTTTGTTATGAGGGGGAAGTTTTGTTATTTGGGGGAAGTTTTGTTATGAGGGGGAAGTTTGGTTATTTGGGGGAAGTTTTGTTATGAGGGGGAAGTTTTGTTATTTGGGGGAAGTTTTGTTATGAGGGGGAAGTTTTGTTATGAGGGGGAAGTTTGGTTATGAGGGGGAAGTTGTGTTATGAGGGGGAAGTTTTGTTATGAGGGGGAAGTTTTGTTATTTGGGGGATGTTTTGTTATGAGGGGGATGTTTTGTTATGAGGGGGAAGTTTGGTTATGAGGGGGAAGTTTGGTTATGAGGGGGAAGTTTTGTTATGAGGGGGAAGTTTGGTTATTTGGGGAAGTTTTGTTATGAAGGGGAAGTTTTGTTATTTGGGGGAAGTTTTGTTATTTGGGGGAAGTTTTGTTATTTGGGGGAAGTTTTGTTATTAGGGGGAAGTTTTGTTATGAGGGGGAAGTTTGGTTATTTGGGGGAAGTTTTGTTATTAGGGGGAAGTTTTGTTATGAGGGGGAAGTTTTGTTATTTGGGGGAAGTTTTGTTATGAGGGGGAAGTTTTGTTATTTGGGGGAAGTTTTGTTATGAGGGGGAAGTTTTGTTATGAGGGGGAAGTTTTGTTATTTGGGGGAAGTTTTGTTATGAGGGGGAAGTTTTGTTATTTGGGGGAAGTTTGGTTATGAGGGGGAAGTTTTGTTATTTGGGGGAAGTTTTGTTATGAGGGGGAAGTTTTGTTATGAGGGGAAAGTTTTGTTATGAGGGGGAAGTTTTGTTATGAGGGGGAAGTTTTGTTATGAGGGGGAAGTTTTGTTATTTGGGGGAAGTTGTGTTATGAGGGGGAAGTTTTGTTATGAGGGGGAAGTTTGGTTATGAGGGGGAAGTTTTGTTATTTGGCGGAAGTTTTGTTATGAGGGGGAAGTTTGGTTATGAGGGGAAAGTTTTGTTATGAGGGGGAAGTTTTGTTATTTGGGGGAAGTTTTGTTATGAGGGGGAAGTTTGGTTATTTGGGGGAAGTTTTGTTATGAGGGGGAAGTTTTGTTATGAGGGGGAAGTTTTGTTATTTGGGGGAAGTTTTGTTATGAGGGGGAAGTTTTGTTATGAGGGGGAAGTTTGGTTATGAGGGGGAAGTTGTGTTATGAGGGGGAAGTTTTGTTATGAGGGGGAAGTTTTGTTATTTGGGGGATGTTTTGTTATGAGGGGGATGTTTTGTTATGAGGGGGAAGTTTGGTTATGAGGGGGAAGTTTGGTTATGAGGGGGAAGTTTTGTTATGAGGGGGAAGTTTGGTTATGAGGGGGAAGTTTTGTTATTTGGGGGAAGTTTTGTTATGAGGGGGAAGTTTTGTTATGAGGGGGAAGTTTTGTTATTTGGGGGAAGTTTTGTTATTAGGGAGAAGTTTTGTTATGAGGGGGAAGTTTTGTTATGAGGGGGAAGTTTTGTTATGAGGGGGAAGTTTGGTTATGAGGGGGAAGTTTTGTTATTTGGGGGAAGTTTGGTTATGAGGGGGAAGTTTGGTTATGAGGGGGAAGTTTGGTTATGAGGGGGAAGTTTTGTTATTTGGGGGAAGTTTTGTTATGAGGGGGAAGTTTGGTTATGAGGGGGAAGTTTTGTTATTTGGGGGAAGTTTTGTTATGAGGGGGAAGTTTGGTTATGAGGGGGAAGTTTTGTTATTAGGGGGAAGTTTTGTTATGAGGGGGAAGTTTTGTTATTTGGGGGAAGTTTTGTTATGAGGGGGAAGTTTTGTTATGAGGGGGAAGTTTTGTTATTTGGGGGAAGTTTTGTTATTAGGGAGAAGTTTGGTTATGAGGGGGAAGTTTTGTTATTAGGGGGAAGTTTTTTTATGAGGGGGAAGTTTTGTTATTTGGGGATGTTTTGTTATGAGGGGGAAGTTTTGTTATTAGGAGGAAGTTTTGTTATGAGGGGGAAGTTTTGTTATGAGGGGGAAGTTTTGTTATTTGGGGGATGTTTTGTTATGAGGGGGAAGTTTGGTTATGAGGGGGAAGTTTTGTTATTTGGGGGAAGTTTTGTTATGAGGGGGAAGTTTTGTTGTGAGGGGGAAGTTTTGTTATTTGGGGGAAGTTTTGTTATGAGGGGGAAGTTTTGTTATGAGGGGGAAGTTTGGTTATGAGGGGGAAGTTTTGTTATTTGGGGGAAGTTTTGTTATTTGGGGGAAGTTTTGTTATGAGGGGGAAGTTTTGTTATGAGGGGGAAGTTTTGTTATGAGGGGGAAGTTTGGTTATGAGGGGGGAAGTTTTGTTATGAGGGGGAAGTTTGGTTATGAGGGGGAAGTTTTGTTATGAGGGGGAAGTTTTGTTATTTGGGGGAAGTTTGGTTATGAGGGGGAAGTTTGGTTATAGTTACATAGTTACATAGTTACATAGTTAGTCAGGTTGAAAAAAGACACAAGTCCATCCAGTTCAACCGTAAAAAATAAAAAAAAAATAAACATATATCGTACAATCCCATATACCCAATTCTATACCCACAGTTGATCCAGAGGAAGGCAAAAAAAACCAGAAGAGCATTATCCAATTTGCTACAGCAGGGGAAAAAATTCCTTCCTGATCCCCCGAGAGGCAATCGGATATTCCTGGATTAGGGATGAGCTTCGTGTTCGAGTCGAACATACGTTCGACTCGAACATCGGCTGTTCGATCGTTCGACGAAGATCGAACGATTTGGGCCGTTCGCGCCAAATTCGAGTGACGCGAACGGCCCACAATGCACTACGCCATCGCAGTGTCATCCAGGCGCTGTGATTGGCCAAGCATGCACTGTGACCCCGCATGCTTGGCCAATCACAGCGCCGGCAGCGAGGAGAGCAATGATTGGCCACAGGCAGGATGCCTGTGGCCAATTATTGCTGAGGGGGTTTAGTACACGCCCCACACTATAAAAGGCCGCCAGCACGGCGGCCTAGTGTAGTGTGTTCCGGAGCAGGGATAGAGCAGCATAGACAGGGACAGTGACTGTTATTTCTTTCTTGCTTAACCTGGATTCCTTTAGTTTAGGGAAAGAGAAGGATAGGTAGGGAGAGTGTCAGTGTGTTTTGTGCTTGTGCTATAGTGTGCTTAAAAAAAACATTTATTCTAGGGACAGAAAACTGTAGGTAGGGACAGTGTCAGTTTCTTTCACTGTGCAAGTCCTTGTTTCCAGGGACCTGGAAGGACAGTGAGTGAATTGTCCTTGTGCTATATTGTGCTTAAAAAAAAACATTTATTCTAGGGACAGAAAACTGTAGGTAGGGAGAGTGTCAGTTTCTTTCACTCTGCAAGTCCTTGTTTCCAGGGACCTGGAAGGACAGTGAGTGAATTGTCCTTGTGCTATATTGTGCTTAAAAAAAAACATTTATTCTAGGGACAGAAAACTGTAGGTAGGGAGAGTGTCAGTTTCTTTCACTCTGCAAGTCCTTGTTTCCAGGGACCTGTAAGGACAGTGAGTTAATTTTCCTTGTGCTATATTGTGCTTAAAAAAAACATTTTTTCTAGGGACAGAAAACTGTAGGTAGGGACAGTGTCAGTTTCTTTCACTGTCAAAGTCCTTGTTTCCAGGGACCTGGAAGGACAGTGAGTGAATTCTCCTTGTGCTAAATTGTGCTTAAAAAAAACATTTTTTCTAGGGACAGAAAACTGTAGGTAGGGAGAGTGTCAGTTTCTTTCACTGTCAAAGTCCTTGTTTCAAGGGACAGAGAAGGACACCTGAAGGTAGCCCTTATTGCTTTTTTCCCATCTCCCTGCAGGCCATCTATTAGAATGTCTGGAAGGCAAACAAGGAGAGGCAGACAGTCAGGAGGCAATAAAAGAGGGCAAGCAGGCTCTGTGTCTGGGGGCAACAGTGCTGGTCGTGGACGCGGTGCATTGTCATCAGCACATGGCCATGGGACACGCTTGTCCTTCTTTTCGGCAGCTGGACATGTTGAGCCACATCATGCCGAAGACTTGGTAGAGTGGATGACCAAGCCCTCCTCCTCCTCCTCATCCTCTCTCACCCAGGCTCAGGGTACTGGCAAAGCAGCTGCCAAAGCGTCCTCTTCCCTGGTATCAATGTCAGACTCATCATCAGTCACTCCTTCCCTAGACCCACCATGTCCTCCTCCTGAGGAGTCCCCCGAACTGTTTCAGCACAGTGTTGGGTACATGCTCCAGGAGGATGCCCAGCGTTTCGAAGGGTCTGATGATGAAACCCAGCTAGAGGAAGGCAGTAGCGTGAGAGCAGACAGAGGGGATGCTCAAGAAGGACACCAATCTGGCAGTCATGTTCCAGCAGCTGCAGCATACTGCCAGATTGGCTCCAGTGATGAGGAGGGAGGGGATGATGAGGTCACTGACTCCATGTGGGTGCCTAATAGGAGAGAGGAGGAGGAGGAGGATGAGGAGGAGGCACATCTCCAATGAGGCAGGATGCCCTTTGGTGGCCAGCGTAAGGGCAGTACACCGACGGAATCACACCGCAGAGCTCCGCCTGTGCAGGGCGCTGCCTCTGCCCGTCATTCAAAAAGTTCTTTGGTGTGGGCCTTTTTTGAGGCTAGTGCATCAGATCGCACAGCTGCTGTTTGCAACATATGTCTCAAGCGTATATCGCGTGGCCAAAACATCAGCCGCTTGGGTACCACATGCCTGACCAGACATATGTTGACCTGCCATGCAGCTCGTTGGCAAGCCTACCTCAAAGACCCACACCAAAGAACAAAGCGGACCTCTCCTTGCACCGCATCAGCTGGGATCTCCAACCCCACTATAACTTCAGTCCTCTCTGAAACATGCACTGAGAGGAATGAAGGTGTAGAATTAGGTGTGTCACAGCCAAGTACTTGTGGCCACTCTGCTAGCAGTATACCGACGTCCGATTCTAGCAGGCAAATTTCCCTGCCCCAGCTGCTGGACCGTCGAAAGAAGTTCACTCCCAGCCATCCACATGCCCAGCGGTTGAATGCTAGCTTGGCTAAATTGCTAGCGCTTCAACTGCTGCCTTTTCAGTTGGTAGACTCGGCCCCCTTCCGTGAGTTTGTGCAATGTGCGGTTCCTCAGTGGCAGGTTCCCAAACGCCACTTTTTCTCACGGAAGGCTATTCCGGCTCTCTACCGGCATGTGGAAGGCAATGTCTTGGCCTCGCTGGACAGGGCGGTCAGCGGTAAGGTGCATATTACCGCTGACTCATGGTCCAGCAGGCATGGACAGGGACGTTACCTTTCTTTCACGGCCCATTGGGTCACTCTTTTGGCAGCTGGGAAGGATGCAGGACAAGGTGCAGTAGTGTTGGAGGTTGTCCCACCGCCACGCCTCCAAAATGCTACTACTGGTTGTGACACACCTCTCTCCTCCACCCCCTCCTCTTCTTCTTCCTCCATGGCCTCTTCCTGTGGTTTGTCCTATGAACCAGCGGTGCTCCGTAGCCGTTCACGGGGCTACGCAAGTACGCAGGCAAAAAGATGCCATGCCGTGCTTGCGCTGGTGTGTTTGGGGGACAGAAGCCACACTGGGGCAGAGGTCCTGTCTGCTCTGCAGGGCCAGGCCGAGAGGTGGTTGACGCCACGCCAGCTTAAGCCAGGAATGGTGGTTTGCGACAATGGCACCAACCTCCTCTCCGCCCTCCGACAGGGACAACTGACCCATGTGCCCTGTGTGGCTCACGTCCTTAACCTGGTGGTGCAGCGGTTCTTGGGCAGGTACCCGGGCTTACAGGATGTCCTGAGGCAGGCCAGGAAAGTCTGTGTGCATTTCCGCAGATCTTATAATGCCAGTGCTCGCCTGGCTGAGCTGCAAAAGGAGTTGAACCTGCCCAAGAACCGCCTTATATGTGACATGCCCACCAGGTGGAACTCAACGTTGGCCATGCTGCAGCGGCTGCACACGCAGCAGAGGGCCATCAATGAGTACCTGTGCGACTACGGCACCAGGACAGGGTCAGGGGAGCTTGGTTTTTTTTCTCCACGCCAGTGGGGCATGATCAGGGATGCATGCACTGTCCTGGCACCATTTGAGGAGGCCACGAGGATGGTGAGCAGTGACAGTGCATGCATCAGTGACACTGTACCTCTTGTCCACCTGTTGGAGCACACGCTGCGTGGAATAATGGACAGGGCACTTGAGGCAGAACAGAGGCAGGAAGAGGAGGACTTCCTTGCCTCTCAAGGCCCCCTTTACCCAGACAGTGTTCCTTCTGTCCCACCCATCGCACAGGAAGAGGAGGAGGAGGAGGAGGAGGAGGAGGAGGATTGTGTCAGCATGGAGGTGGAGGCTGGCACTCAGCATCATCAGCAGCAGTCTTTTAGGGATGATTTACAGTCCCAAGAAACCAGTGGACTTGTACGTGGCTGGGAGGAGGTGGCTGCGGATCATGTCGTCCTTAGTGACCCAGAGGACTCCGGAGCGAATGCCTCAGCAAACCTACGCTGCATGGCCTCCCTGATCCTGCAAAGTCTGCGGAAGGATCCTCGTATTCTTCGGATCAAGGAGAGGGACCATTACTGGCTGGCCACTCTCCTTGATCCACGGTACAAGGGTAAGGTTGCGGACCTTATGTTACCGTCGCAGAGGGAGCAGAGGATGAGACAACTCCGGGAGGCCTTGCAGAAAGGTCTGTGCAACGCGTTCCCAGAGACTGGGAGGTTACAAACTCCTGGTCCTGGACAACGAGTTGCTGAGGCTTCGGCCAGTCAAAGAAGGAGCGGTGGGGAAGGTGGCCGTCTGACCGATGCGTTCAGACAATTCTTTAGTCCGCAGCCCCAAAGTATGATCAGTTCCAGCAACCATCGCCAGCGTCTGATAAACATGGTGCAGGAATATCTAGGGGCAAGGTCAGACTTGGACACCTTCCCCACCGAAAATCCTCTGGCTTACTGGGTCTTGAGGATGGATCACTGGCCAGAGCTTGCACAGTATGCAATTGAGCTACTGGCCTGTCCTGCATCCAGCGTTCTTTCGGAACGCACATTCAGTGCTGCTGGAGGATTTGTCACGGATCACAGGGTGCGCCTGTCCACCGACTCGGTTGATCGACTGACTTTCATCAAGATGAACCAGTCTTGGATCACCACCAGCTACCACACACCTGATGCTGATATAACAGACTAATTGATTTTAACATGTCACATCCCTTCAAGACTGATGCTGAGTGCCTGTGCTGTTATGTTGACTGGCTATCCTCCTCCTCCGAGTCCTCAATGATACGATTGATGATGATAGCTTGGAAGATCATTTTTGTTTATGGGTGCCGCCACCAGTGGCTAAGGCCCAATTTTTCAGCCCCTGTTTTACAGGGGCGTGTAATTACAATTTTTTTAGCAATAATTTGCCATAGGGCTCATTGCTGTGCTCCAAGTACAGTATCTGTGAGGGGTTGGAGTGTTGTGGCACCAGTGCCTAAGGCCCAATTTTTCAGCCCCTGTTTAACAGGGGCGTGTCATTACAATTTTTGATGCAATACTTTGCAACAGGGCTCATTGCTGTGCTCCAAGTACAGTATCTGTGAGGGGTTGTAGTGTTGTGCCACCAGTGCCTAAGGCCCAATTTTTCAGCCCCTGTTCAACAGGGGCATGCAATTACAATTCTTGATCTAATAATTCACAGCAGGGTCCATTGCTGCACCCACCAAGAGTAACTCTGAGGGCTTACAGTGTTGTGGCAACGCCACCACCACCACCACCACGAAAGGCCCAATTTTTCAGCCCCTGTTCAAAAGGGGCATGTAATTACAATTCTTGATCTAATAATTCACAGCAGGGCCCATTGCTGCACCCACCAAGAGTAACTGTCAGGGCTTACAGTGTTGTGGCACCAGCACCACCATCAAAGCCCCAATTTTTACTACCACTGTTCAACAATTATATGTAATTAAAATTCCTGATATAATAGTTGACAGCAGGGCGTTCCAGCACCAACCAAGAGTAACTGAGTGCTTACAGTGTTGTGCCAACACCAACAACTAAGGGGCCTATTTCTGCAGAGTATATACGGCAGGTCCCTACTTTCAAACATCCAACTTACAAACGACTCCTACTTGCAAACGCAAGAAGACAACAGGAAGTGAGAGGAAATCTACCCCTTGGAAGGAAAATTCTCTCCTGTAAGAATAAATATGGGAGAAAGGTGTCTCCTCTGTACTGATGCTTTATCAGCAATCCTTGTTTCAAGAAAAACACCACATTTCAAAAACAGTTGTCATTGGGACGGAAAGTGAGGTGAAATGTTCTGAACAGGGGCACAGACAGCAAAACAAATGTTACAGGGGTGAAAACCCTTACCTATGTTTCCCAAAAAGTTTAAAAATAGATTTTTGGGCTGGAGCTACACTTCAACAATGTACCTGTTCAAAATTACAAACACATTCTACATAAGAACAAACCTACAGTCCCTGTCTTGTATGCACCGCCTGTATACGGCTGTTCAGAGTATATAGGGCCTTTTTTATTTTATGTGCGGGGTTCCCCTTAATATCCATACAAGACCCAAAGGGGCTGGTAATGGGCTGGGGTAGGGGGGGGGTCATGGGGTAGCTATGCCATTTTTCTTAAAGAATTTCATCCATATTACCGGGACCAGACATTACATTAAAGCCGCAAGCAGTTTTAAATGGCTTTTTTTTCCTTTAGAAGTGTCATTTTGTGCAGGGACAGTTCTAAACACGGGAAACACGTGGCACTTCACAGGCATACTTTAGACACCCCCCAGGTACGATATTTAAAGGAATATTTGACTTTTTTTTTTTCACTTTATGCATCATTAAAATGACTGCTCCCGAAAAACGACCGTTTTTAAAACTTCTTTTTGCATTGATACATGTCCCCTGGTGCAGAACCCGGGTTCCCAAACCCTTTTTAGGACAATAACATGCATAATAGTTGTTATAATTAGCACTTTAGAATTCGAACGTTCGCATCCATTGTATTTAATAGGGTTCTAATGTTCGTTCGAACTTTCGGTCCGTTCGCGGGTTCTGGTGCGAACCGAACCCGGGGGTGTTCGGCTCATCACTATCCTGGATCAACTTTACCTATAAATGTCAGTACCCAGTGTGAGGGGGTTAGCTCGGCAGCGGGTGTGTGTGACCCCCGGGATGAGCTCCCCACACAAAACAGGCCCAGCAAACGGAGGTTGTGGTTTTCAAAATAAAAAAAAGGTGCGGTTTATTTTCTATTTACAGTGACAAAACACAGCAAAGCAAAAGAAACATAACCAAAATAAATCCTGGTCAAGTTGACCTCTGACTAAACATACAGGTTTCCTAACTAACAACTGGGATCAGCCTAGTGCTGTCCTAGTCCCTAAGTCCCTGGTTTAGTAAAAGTCCAAACAAATAGCCACACAGGCTTTGCCTCACCGCACAGGGGTTCACTCTCCCTAGACAGTCCACACAGGTCTGGTTCCAGGCATGAGCTAACATCTAATGAAGCTGGGAGTTCTTATAGAGGCCTAAATGAGCTGACAAGGTTCAGCTGGTCTCCTCATCTCTGTCTGCACGACGCCCCACACTCTCCCTAGAGGTATGAGTCATCCATGAGCCCACTAGCCTTATACAACTCTCCACCTAGTTGTATAAGTCGGCGTAAAGCCTGAATCTGGGCGAAATATATCTACCCCCCTGGATGCAACCAGGTGACTTTACCTTCCTGCTGTCACATACCCCCCCCTCTTGTTTTAACCTCGGGGTTGGAACACCAGCAATCAGGCATTCATGTACTCGAGACAAAGCATCCACATTCCCCATTTGAACGCCAGGGCGATGCTTTACTGTGAAGTTGAATTCCTGGAGGGCCAGGAACCACCTATTCACTCTTCTATTTGTTTCCTTGTTTTGAGCCATCCACTTTAACGGAGCGTGATCCGTAACCATGTCAAAGTGCCTACCTAGCAGGTAGTACCGAAGGGAATCTAGAGCCCACTTCACCGCTAAACACTCCTTTTCAACGGTGGCGTAATTTACCTCATGGGACTTCAACTTCCTGCTGAGGTAAATGACTGGGTGCTCTTCCCCGTTCCAGACCTGGGACAATACTGCTCCTAACCCCACATCTGACGCATCACTTTGTACGACAAAGTCTTTAGAGAAGTCGGGTGAGTACAACACTGGCTGGCTACATAAGGCTTGTTTCAAGAATTGGAATGCTGCCTCAGCCTCGGGGGTCCATTTAATCATGACCGACCCTTTCCCCTTCGTCAGGTTGGTTAGGGGCACAGCCTTAGAAGCAAAGTGGGGAATGAATCGCCGATAATACCCAGCGATTCCCAGAAAGGCTCGTACCTGCTTCTTGCTGTTGGGACGTGGCCAACTCTGGATGGCCTCGACTTTGTTGAGTTGGGGTTTTATTACTCCCCTCCCAATGGTGTACCCAAGATATTTGGCCTCCTCCTGCCCAATGGTACACTTCTTGGGGTTAGCCGTAAACCCCGCTTCCCGAACAGAGTCCAGGACTGCTTGCACTTTTGGCAGATGTGAGGCCCAATCTGTGCTATGGACAATTACGTCATCCAGGTAAGCCGCAGCATACTTCCGATGGGGCCTCAGCATCTGGTCCATTTTCCGCTGGAATGTGGCCGGCGCATTCTGTAACCCGAACGGCATTCTTTTATATTGGAACGCCCCGTCTGGGGTTACAAATGCGGTTTTCTCTTTGGCCGACTTGGCCAGGGGGATTTGCCAATACCCTTTTGTGAGGTCAAGAGTCGTCATGTATCGGGCTGTTCCCAGCCGGTCGATCAACTCATCTATACGTGGCATGGGGTAGGTGTCAAATTTTGTAACTTTGTTCAACTGACGAAAATCGTTACAAAATCGCCAGCTCCCATCCGGTTTAGGCACCAACACGATGGGACTAGACCAATCACTTTGGGACTCCTCTATCACCCCTAAGTTCAGCATTTTCTGTACTTCCTCCCGTATTGCCTCCCGTCGAGCCTCTGGGATCCGATAGGGTTTTAACTTCACCCTTTCACCGGGCGGGGTAATGATGTCATGCTCTAGCCCAGATGTTTGTCCCGGCAGCTCAGAGAATACCTCCTTGTTGCGAAGCACAAACTCCTTAACCTCCTGTTGTTGGGGTTGTGACAAGGTGGCTGCTATTCCAACCTCAGGAATCACGCAACCAGTTTGAGCTGGTGACCAAGTGTCTGCGACTAGGGACTCTCTATCCCTCCAGGCTTTCAACAGATTAACGTGATAGATCTGTTCGGGCTTTCGCCTTCCTGGTTGTCTGACCTTGTAATTCACTTCGCTCACTTTTTCCATTATCTCGTAGGGGCCTTGCCATTTGGCAAGGAATTTACTTTCAACCGTAGGGACAAGTACCAATATCCTATCCCCCGGGGAAAAGGTACGGGTCTTGGCTCCACGGTTGTACACTCTCTGCTGTGCCAACTGCGCTTGGGCCAAATGTTCCTTCACGATGGGCATTACCTGTGCAATTCGATCTTGCATCAGGGCGACATGCTCAATCACACTCCTGTGGGGAGAACTCTCACTCTCCCAAGTTTCCTTGGCAATATCCAACAGCCCTCTTGGGTGTCTCCCATACAGTAACTCAAAGGGGGAGAATCCCGTAGAGGATTGGGGCACCTCCCTAATAGCAAACATCAAATAAGGAAGTAAACAGTCCCAATCCTTTCCATCTCTATCCACCACTTTCTTCAACATTTGTTTTAGGGTTTTGTTGAATCTTTCAACCAGCCCATCGGTTTGGGGGTGATACACAGACGTACGCAATTGCGTCACTTTGAACAATTTACACAGCTCTTTCATAACCCGGGACATAAAGGGTGTACCTTGGTCCGTAAGCAGTTCTTTACAAATACCCACCCGGCTAAAAACAAGAGATAGCTCTTTGGCTATGGTTTTGGCCGAGGGATCGCTTCTGGATAACGGATGGCATAGTCCATTATAACTAATATGTACTGGTGCCCCCTAGCGGACTTGATTATAGGACCTACCAAATCCATGGCGATCCTCTCAAACGGGACCTCAATGATGGGTAGAGGGACCAGCGGGCTACGGAAATGTGGCATCGGGGCCAACCTCTGACACACAGGGCAGGAGGAACAATAATTTTCTACGTCCTTCATCACCCCCGGCCAATAGAATCTCTGTAATACCCTCTCTCGGGTTTTCTCTGTCCCCAGATGACCTCCAAGAATGTGCCCATGGGCCAACTCCAACACCAACTTCCTGTAAGGTTTGGGCACCACAAGCTGCTCAACGGTTTCTTCTGCCCTTTTTGCCACCCGATACAGTAGGTCCTTCTCTACGCTGAAGTATGGGTAAGTGCAGGTATTATCTGGGTTCACTAATTCACCATCTATTTTCACTACGTTTTCCCGTGCCTTTATTAGGGCGGGGTCTTTCAACTGTTCTGTGGCAAAGTTTTCCCTGTGAACCTCAAGATCAGAAAACTCCACAGACGGTAGGTTTTCGTCTGAGGAGGTGGGCTCCTCTCCAGTTTCTTGAGTCTCCCCTGCCAATACTGATAAGGGAAATTCCGGAGAGTCCTCACCACTCTCAGGGGAGTTCTGGCTTTCTTGTTCATACATCACGGGACACAGAGCAGCATAGTCATTACTATGTGGGTTATATAGATTACCTTCAGGTGCTGGCACTGGCAACTTCCAAAACAGGAAGTACCCTCCCCTATATAAGCCCCTCCCATCCGGGAGTACCTCAGTTTTTTGCCAGTGTCTAAGGTGTTGGCCAAGGTTAACATGTATTCATCTGGGCTTGTGTACAGGTTCTCTGGGCCTTAGCAAGCTATTCCGGATCCGACCAAAAAAGCTTCATAGCTAAACGGTCGGTACCCGGGCCTTGCAGAGAAGAGCAGGGTTTTGCCTGTAATGCCTCTCTTAGGAGGGCTGGACCCTGGGATCCAGAGCTCTGGTCATACCCAAAACCAAGAGGCTATCTGTGCAGGGTGCTATACAGGTCCAGGGGAGTGGAATCCTTGGGAACCCGGTCCCTGAAGGTCTAGTACAATGCCTGCCGTGAGAGGTGAAGTTTGGGCTTCTGTGGACCAAACAAAGTCCTGCGGCGGGGAAAAGGTAAGTGGGGGCCCCTCAGGAACTTGGTTCTATTGAGGGGACCCCCAAGCCTAATATGTCTTTCTGCCTGTTACCTAAAGGGTATTCCCGCTAATAGCTGTATATGCCTAAGAAATCCTAGAAATGTTTTTTCATAAGGGAAGTTTTAAAAAAACTGTAAACCTGGAAATGTTTTTTCATAAAGGAGGTTTTAAAAAAAAAAAAAAAGACAAAGGTGCGGTACCTGTGTTTGTCCACTAGAGGCCGCTGTGGAACGTCTTTTTTCTTGGGACTATTCCTTCCATGGTGAAAGTCCAGGCAGATGAGTGAGCTCTCTATCAGGGAAGCTGCATTCCTCTGTCATGCTGCCAAGTAGTTTCCTTCCATCCCCGAGTCCTGGTGAAACAGGGACCCTGGCTTCTCTCCCTACATGGCGCCAAGAGCGCACACGTGCACGCGCGCGCGCGCGCACACATGCTTTCCTTTTATAAGGTTTAGCTTAAAAAAAGGGGGCGGAGCCTGGCGGATGACGCGCTCTGTGCGCCCAGCGCTTCTGCGCATGTGCGGGCGTCCCAGCAAGATAAAAGGACTCAGTCCACGCTGCTTGCTATGGACACAGAGCATGAAAAGGAGCTGGTAGCATGGTATAGGGGCTTACAGCGGGCGGTTGATACAGGCATCCCCAGAAAGACGCATTAGTAGACACCCACTGATGTACATAGCAGCAAATTGCATTAGACTATTTCAGTAAGGGGTGTATTGCGGCTGGAATACCTCAGCTTTGAACTAAGGAATATGCCGCCTAAAAAACTCCGAGATATACCTCTCAGGAAGTGTAGGGGGTCTCCATCGGGCTCTGAGGATCTGGAGCAGTCATCTGCACCCTCCTCCCCTGAGAAATCAGAGGTTAATACCCATAAGGAACCCCCGGGAGAGCCAGGTACTGCGGCTGTCCTCAGTCCACCTGCTCCTGCATATATAACAGAGGAGGTTTTTTCCTCAACTCTGGAGGGATTGGAGCAGAGATTGGCAGCATTGATCGCTTCTTCTCTACAGGAAAGAAAGCGCGCCAGATCTCCATCACCTCCATTAGAGTGCCTGTTGGCAGAGCAACAGTCCCAGGAAGGGACCGACCTACCTGAAGGGGATCAGGAGGAGGTTAGCTCTGTTTTTGAGGAATCGACAGTAGATGAACCATTTTCAGCATCACAGACTGAAAGATTGTGGGTCCAGACCCTAACTGACATGGTTCGATCTGCATTTAAAATGCCTCTTGTTGAACCATCAACTACTGCTGTCTCCTCATTGGGGTCGCTAAAAGCTCCCCAGGTTAATTGCTCCTTTCCAATACATCCATTATTGGAAGGACTTATATACCAGGACTGGGAACATCCTGATAAACTATTTGTTCCGCCTAAAAGGTTTCCGGTGATCTATCCCATGGAGGAAAAGTTCACCCAGAGATGGAATGTTCCTACGGTGGATGCAGCCATCTCTTCTGTGAACAAATCACTGACATGTCCAGTAGATAATGTTCAAATGTTCAAAGATCCAGTGGATAAAAAATTGGAATCTTTATTAAAATCTGCTTTTTCCACAGCAGGGGCTGTTACACAGCCAGCAGTGGCAGCTATTGGGGTCTGCCAAGCTTTAAAGGATCAAATGAAAATGGTCCTGAGGGATTTGCCAGACCAGCAGGCCCAGGCTCTGGCTGATCTGCCTAGAGCATTATGCTTTGCGGTTGACGCCATCAAGGATTCTATCCATCAGGCCTCCCGCCTCACGCTGTCTTTGGTACATATGCGTAGGCTTCTGTGGCTCAAAAACTGGTCTGCTGAAGCTCCCTGTAAGAAGCTCTTAGTTAGCTTCCCATTTCATGGGGAACGCCTTTTTGGCGAAGACCTGGATAAGTATATCCAGAAGATTTCCAGTGGTAAAAGTACTCTCTTACCGAGTAAAAAGAGGTCTAGGGGTCCATCTTTTAAGAGGACTACCTCTCCTATCCCTGCGACGTCTGCTACTAAGCAGTTCCGACGGCCTCCTCGGTCAAACTCAGGAGGTAAAAATCAGGGACAGCCACAGGGTAATAAAAAGCCCTGGATCCGAAGAGGTACTAAACCAGCCTCCAAGTCAAGCCTATGAAGGGCTGCCCCCACTCAAACGGGTGGGGGGAAGACTTCAGTTGTTCGCAGAGACCTGGCGGGAGACGATCAAAGACAGATGGGTGCTCTCCGCAGTAACTCTGGGATACAAGTTGGAGTTAAAAGAGTCTCCTCCGTCCCATTTTATGTGGTCAGGCATGCCAAGAGACCCTCTAAAAAGAGGGTCTCTCCTATTGGCGTTAGAACAACTATTGCTCCAAGGAGTAATTATGGAGGTTCCTATGGAAGAGTGGGGGTTGGGTTTCTACTCAAACCTTTTCACAGTCCCGAAGCCAAACGGGGACATAAGACCCATATTGGACCTAAAGAGTCTAAACAAATTTCTAAACGTCCGGTCTTTCCGGATGGAGTCGATCCGATCGGTCACCGCTGCCCTACAAGGGGAGGAATGGTTAGCCTCGATCGACGTCAAAGATGCTTACTTGCATGTTCCCATCTTTCCAGGTCATCAAAAATTCCTACGCTTTGCAGTAGAAGGGCGCCATTTTCAGTTCAGAGCCTTACCATTCGGTCTGGCCACAGCACCACGAGTGTTCACAAAAATTCTGGCCCCACTGTTGGCCGATCTAAGAGCACGGGGTGTAACGATAATGGCATACCTAGACGACCTGTTGTTGATGGACCACTCAGTTGCCAAGCTAGAAGTGGTAATTGTCGATACAATCAAGTATCTAGAATCTCACGGTTGGGTCATCAACCTGGACAAGTCAGCCCTACAGCCAGTGAAAAACCTGGTATATCTAGGGCTACGGCTGGATTCAGACCAGAGGAAGATTTTCTTACCTCTAGACAAGGTATCCTCTTTGAGGGCCTTGGTCCGTCTGCTTTGTGCAAAAAGACAGCCGTCCATACGCCTGTGCATGAGGCTGCTAGGAAAGATGGTAGCATCATTCGAAGCTGTACCATACGCCCAATTCCACTCAAGGAATTTACAAAGGGCCATATTGTCAGCCTGGAACGGAAAAGTTCAGGCTCTAGACTTCCCGATGGCTTTGTCCCCTTCCGTTCGGAAGAGTCTCTGCTGGTGGTTGATCCCCCAGAATCTCCAGAAGGGAAAACCCTTCAGCCCGATATCTTGGAAGGTGGTCACTACAGATGCCAGCCTTATAGGCTGGGGGGCAGTACTGGAGCAATGGTCTCTCCAGGGCAGATGGTCAAATGTAGTAAAAACCCTGCCCATCAATCTCTTAGAGATACGAGCAGCCCGGTACGCCCTAGTAGCCTGGACATCCAGACTCCAAGGGTCCCCTGTCAGAATTCAATCAGACAATGCCACAGCAGTGGCATATATCAATCATCAGGGAGGCACCAGGAGTCGTGCAGCCCAGAGGGAAGTAAGTCACATCCTGGAATGGGCAGAAAAGCATGTCCCATGTATATCAGCTGTCTTCATTCCAGGGGTGGAGAATTGGAAGGCGGACTTTCTGAGTCGCCAACAGTTATGCCCAGGGGAATGGTCCCTTCATCCCGAGGTCTTCCGAGCAATATGTCAGCGGTGGGGAACACCGGATGTAGATCTGCTAGCATCCAGATTCAACGCAAAGGTGGACAGATTTGTCTCCCGGACAAGGGATCCCCTCGCTTGCGGCTCGGATGCTCTGGTGTTCCCTTGGGATCAGTTCAGACTGATATATGCATTCCCTCCGCTACAATTGTTGCCTCGACTCCTTCGCAGAGTCAGGTTGGAGAAGAAGCCGGTGATCCTGGTGGCTCCAGCGTGGCCCCGAAGGGCCTGGTACGCGGAGATCATCAAAATGTCTGTGGGGAGTCCTTGGACCCTTCCACGTCGTCCGGACCTGCTTTCGCAAGGACCGATATACCACCCTTCCTTACTAACTCTAAGTTTAACGGCCTGGCTATTGAATCCCACATCCTAAAGAAGAGAGGTCTCTCTAACTCTGTGGTATCAACTATAATCAATGCCAGGAAGCCTGTATCCAGGCAGATCTACTATAGAGTTTGGAAGGCGTACATCACTTGGTGCGAGGCCAGAAAATGGCATCCACGTAAGTACGTTATAGGCAGAATTCTGGACTTCCTGCAGTGGGCTGTAGACAGGAAGTTTGCCTTAAGTACTATCAAGGGCCAGGTTTCGGCCTTGTCAATACTATTTCAAAGGCCCCTGGCTATGCATTCACTTGTCAAATCCTTTATGCAAGGTGTGACTCGTATTATTCCACCGATTAAGGCTCCCATATGCCCATGGGATCTAAATTTGGTTCTGTCGGTTCTGCAGAAGCAGCCATTTGAACCTTTGCGGCACATTTCCTTGGTTCTACTCACCAGGAAATTGATATTTTTAGTAGCCATATGCTCGGCTAGAAGAGTGTCGGAATTAGCCGCCATGTCCTGTAAAGAGCCATATCTGGTTATCCATAAGGACAGAGTAGTATTACGTCCTCACCCAGCCTTTCTTCCTAAGGTGGTATCGAGGTTTCACTTGAACCAGGATGTGGTTCTTCCTTCTTTTTTCCCCAAACCAAGCTCGGTAGAGGAAAAGTTATTGCATTCTTTGGATGTAGTAAGAGCAGTTAAAGCTTATCTAGAAGCCACTGCTCAGATTCGTAGAACGGATTCTTTGTTTGTTCTGCCGGAAGGCCCCAGAAAGGGTCAGGCAGCATCAAAATCTACTTTAGCCAAGTGGATTCGACAGGTCATAATACAAGCCTATGGCTTGAGAAGTAGACCGCCTCCGTTCAAAGTTAGGGCGCACTCCACGAGAGCAGTTGGAACTTCATGGGCAGTGCATCACCAGGCCTCCCTGGCGCAAATTTGTAAGGCCGCAACATGGTCTTCAGTACACACGTTTACTAGGTTCTACCAGGTGGACGTTAGAAGTCAGGAGGATGTCGCCTTTGGGCGCAGTGTGTTGCAGGCCGCAAAAGATCCTCATGCCTGATGGCGCCCAGCTTATGTATGGTGTTTCCCCCCCCTCATGTGGCATTGCTTTGGGACGTCCCACATAGTAATGACTATGCTGCTCTGTGTCCCGTGATGTATGAACAAGAAAGTAGGATTTTTAAAACAGCTTACCTGTAAAATCCTTTTCTTGGAGTACATCACGGGACACAGAGCTCCCACCCCTCTTTTGGGGACACGTATTGCTTTGCTACAAAACTGAGGTACTCCCGGATGGGAGGGGCTTATATAGGGGAGGGTACTTCCTGTTTTGGAAGTTGCCAGTGCCAGCACCTGAAGGTAATCTATATAACCCACATAGTAATGACTATGCTGCTCTGTGTCCCGTGATGTACTCCAAGAAAAGGATTTTACAGGTAAGCTGTTTTAAAAATCCTACTATCACATTCCTGGTACATAGGGGCACCAGTGAGGGGCTCAGGATCATCCCACAGTTCCCAGAACTTCGGAAAATCCCTTCCCACAATGGCGTCATGCGGTAACTGAGATACTAAGCCCACTGGATGAGAGAGGGTACCTTTGGGGGTCTCGAAACACACTGTAGTCACTGGATACTCTCGGGTGTCCCCATGCACACAAATAACAGCTACCTTGCTATTCCCAGAGACCTCTGTTTTAACTAACTCAGCCTTTATCAGGGTCACAAGGCTACCTGAATCCAGCAATACCACAACATTTCTACCATTAACACACATTTTGCATAAATGTTTCTCAGTTCCTCGAATGGCAGTGCATGCGACTGTCGCACACAGCGACTGACGTCTGCCCGTCAGAAAGTCACACTGCATGGGTTCCTCCACAACCGGGCAATTGGCTGCAATATGTCCCGCTTGCCGGCAGCGGTAGCAAACGATCCTTCTTGCCGCCTCTTGAGCCGCTGATTTCCCCGGCTGTTCTCGCCAAACTTGGGGTAGAGCTCCCACCCTCTCACTCTCTCCACCCTCACCCCTTGGAATCCTCTTATCCGCCCCTGGGGATGGTCTGGTCTTAGGGTGGAAAGTCCGAATGTCTCTGGAAGAGGCCGTCAGGTTCTCTGTAGCCAAGTATTTCTCCACACGATCCACAAGACCATCGGCCGTCTCTGGGTCTCCATGGCTTACCCACTTTTGGATGGCATAGGAAGAGCTCTCAAAAACCGATCCATTACAACACGTTCCACAATCTTTGGTGCGGACAAAGTCTCTGGCTGTAGCCACTTTCTGCTCAGGTGAATGAGATCATACATTTGAGACCTGGGGGGTTTTCCAAGCTGGAAAGTCCAGTTATGCACACGCTGAGCCCGGACAGCCTGGGTGACACCCAGCCTTGCCAATATTTCAGCTTTTAGCATCACATAGTCTTTTGCTTGGTTAGGCTCCAGGTCATAGTAAGCTTTCTGCGATTCACCAGTTAACAGAGGAGCCACCAGTCCAGCCCACTGCTCCTCAGGCCACTTTTCTCTTTCAGCGGTCCTTTCAAATGTGGTCAAAAATACCTCTGGATCATCCTCTCCAGTCATTTTTGTCAATAAACGACTCACCCCAAAGGACGCGGTATTAGTGGGACGGCTTTCCTCACTGGTCTGCGGACGTTGCTGCATTACTGCTTCCATCTGTTGTTGTAGTCTCTGCTCTTGCTTCTGTAACAGGTCTATGAAGCGGGCCTCAGATTGCTGCTGGGCTTGTTGCTGAGCCTCCAGACTCTGTTGCAAAGTTGCGTTTGTCTGCTGCTGGGCTGCAAGGCTCCTTTGCAAACCTGCATTTGTCTGCTGTTGATTGGCATTTGCTAGAGCCAGCTGCTTCAGTATCTCCTCCATGCTGGCTTAAAAAAAACTGCCACTGGTTCTCCACCAACTGTGAGGGGGTTAGCTCGGCAGCGGGTGTGTGTGACCCCCGGGATGGGCTCCCCACACAAAAACAGGCCCAGCAAACGGAGGTTGTGGTTTTCAAAATCAAAAAAAGGTGCGGTTTATTTTCTATTTACAGTGACAAAACACAGCAAAGCAAAAGAAACATAACCAAAATAAATCCTGGTCAAGTTGACCTCTGACTAAACATACAGGTTTCCTAACTAACAACTGGGATCAGCCTAGGGCTGTCCTAGTCCCTAAGTCCCTGGTTTAGTAAAAGTCCAAACAAATAGCCACACAGGCTTTGCCTCACCGCACAGGGGTTCACTCTCCCTAGACAGTCCACACAGGTCTGGTTCCAGGCATGAGCAAACATCTAATGAAGCTGGGAGTTCTTATAGAGGCCTAAATGAGCTGACAAGGTTCAGCTGGTCTCCTCATCTCTGTCTGCACGACGCCCCACACTCTCCCTAGAGGTATGAGTCATCCATGAGCCCACTAGCCTTATACAACTCTCCACCTAGTTGTATAAGTCGGCGTAAAGCCCGAATCTGGGCGAAATATATCTACCCCCCTGGATGCAACCAGGTGACTTTACCTTCCTGCTGTCACACCAGTTATATTCTGTACATTTAAGAAAGAATCCAGGCCCTTCTTAAAGCAATCTATTGAGCTGGCCAGAACCACCTCTGCAGGGAGTCTATTCCACATTTTCACAGCTCTTACTGTGAAGAAACCTTTCCGTATTTGGAGGTGAAATCTCTTTTCCTCTAGATGTAAAGAGTGCCCCCTTGTCCTTTGTGATGACCGTAAAGTGAATAACTGAACACCAAGTTCACTATATGGACCCCTTATATATTTGTACATGTTGATCATATCCCCCCTTAATCTCCTCTTCTCAAGAGAGAATAAATTCAGTTCCTCTAATCTCTCCTCATAGCTGAGCTCCTCCATGCCTCTTATCAGTTTGGTTGCCCTTCTCTGCACTTTCTCCAGTTCCCCGATATCCTTTTTGAGAACTGGGGCCCAAAACTGAACTGCATATTCCAGATGAGGTCTTACTAATGATTTGAACAGGGGCAAAATGATATCTCTCTCTCTGGAGACCATACCTCTCTTAATACAAGAAAGGACCTTGCTCGCTTTGGAAACCGCAGCTTGGCATTGCATGTTATTATTGAGCTTATGATCTACCAAAACCCCCAGATCCTTCTCCACTACGGATCCCCCCAGTTGTACTCCCCCTAGTATGTATGATGCATTCATATTATTAGCCCCCAAGTGCATAACTTTACATTTATCAACATTAAACCTCATCTGCCACATAGTCGCCCAATTAGACAGAGCATTGAGGTCGGCTTGTAAATTGGCGACATCCTGTAAGGACGTTATTCCACTGCATAGCTTGGTGTCATCTGCAAAGACAGAAATGTTACTTTTCATCTCAGACCCAATATCATTTATAAACATATTAAAAAGTAAGGGTCCCAGCACTGAACCTTGGGGTACACCACTGATAACACTGAACCTTGGGGTACACCACTGATAACCTTGGACCATTCAGAGTAAGAATCATTAACCACTACTCTCTGAATTCTGTCTTTTAGCCAGTTTTCTATCCATTTACAAACTGATATTTCCAATCCTGTAGACTTTACCTTACACGTGAGCCGTGTGTGGGGAACAGTATCCAAATATACCACGTCCACCGCCACCCCTCTGTCCAAATATACCACGTCCACCGCCACCCCTCTGTCCAAGTATACCACGTCCACCGCCACCCCTCTGTCCAAGTATACCACGTCCACCACCACCCCTCTGTCCAAGGTCTTACTTACCTCTTCATAAAAAGAAATCAGGTTTGTTTGACAACTTCTGTCTTTCATGAATCCATGCTGTCTGTTGCTTAAATAGTTTTTTCCCAGCAAGAACTCATCTATGTGTCTTTTATTAATCTCTCCAGTATTTTCCCAACTATAGAAGTTAAACTAACAGGTCTATAGTTACTTGGTAAACACTTAATTCCCTGTTTAAATATAGGCACCACATTGGCCCTGCGCCAATCCAGTGGTACTATTCCTGTCATTAATGAGTCCCTAAAAATTAAATACAATGGCTTTGAAATTACAGAGCTCAATTCTTTTAGGATCCGTGGGTGTATGCCATCTGGTCCAGGTGCTTTATCCACCTTTATTCCATCTAAATATTTCTGGACCATATCACTTTTGAGCCATTGTGGATTTGGGGCTGTGTCACTACCACCCCCATTATGGACATGAGCTCCCCCATGCTCCATTGTATACACAGAGCTGAAGAAAGTATTTAATAAATTAGCCTTCTCTTTGTCCCCAGTCACCCACTCTAGATTATTTTGTAAAGGGCCTACATGCTCAGACTTGACCTTTTTACTATTAATATATTTGAAGAATTTTTTGGGGTTTGTCCTACTATCTTTTGCAATCTGTCGTTCATTTTGAATTTTTGCATCCTTGATTTCCTTTTTACATATCCTGTTATATTCTTTGTAACATTTAAATGACACTAGTGTTCCCTCATTTTTATATTTTTTAAAAGCTCTTTTCTTATAGTTTATAGCTTTTTTAACTTTGGCCGTGAGCCACATAGGTTTTATTTTTAGCCTTTTAAACTTATTGCCCATGGGAATATACTTTGCAGTGAGTTCACAAACAGTCTTTTTGAAGAATTCCCATTTCTGTTCTGTGCCCATTGATGCCAATATTCCTTCCCAGTCTAAGTCCTGGAGAGCAGCGCTCATCCTTGGAAAATTTGCTCTCTTGAAATTAAGTGTTTTTATCTTTCCTGTATGTGATTTTTGCTTACAACTAACATCAAATGAAATCATGTTATGGTCACTGCTACCCAGGTGTTCCTTTATCTGAACATTAGTAATACGCTCTGCATGGTTTGAGATTACCAGGTCCAACAGAGCATCATTCCTAGTTGGGGCCTCAATAAACTGGACCATAAAATTGTCCTGCAATAGGTTTATAAATTTTTGCCCTTTAACTGTCCCAGCAGTGCCATTACTCCAGTCAATTTCTGGGTAGTTAAAATCCCCCATTATTATCACCGTCCCAGCCCTTGCAGCCCTTTCCATCTGTGCAAGGAGCTGAGTCTCTAACTCCTCATTAACATTGGGTGGTCTATAACAAACTCCAATGATTAGCTTTGAACTACGCACATCTGTATGCAGTCCTACCCATAATGCTTCAGACTCATCACACTCTCCATCCACCAGGTCCTCTTTCACACTCGCTTTGAGATCACTTCTCACATAGAGACAGACCCCTCCACCCTTCCTTTTTACCCTGTCTTTCCGAAAGAAGGCATAGCCAGGAATATTAATAGCCCAGTCATGTGAGGAATGAAGCCAAGTTTCAGCAATACCGATTACATCATAGCTCTCCTCATGCACCAGAGCTTCCAACTCACCTATTTTGCTTGGCAGACTTCTGGCGTTGGTGAACAGACACTTTAATGCATTAATATTATTTGACCGGTCACATACTATCCTCTTGGGTGTTCCCAGATTGCAACTAGGACTTGCTACTATACTTACCTTGGGTTTATGTTCTTTGGTTACCCTACCACTAATGCCCCTAATACTACCCTTTAGAATATGTTCCCCGCTGACTCTCACTATCTCTGGACCCTCCCCCCTGTCACCTAGTTTAAAAACCCCTCTAACTTTTTGGCCATCCTTATTCCCAGCTGATCTGCACCCTCCTCATTTAGGTGCAGTCCGTCCCTTCTATAGTACTGGTTATCGACTGAGAAGTCGGCCCAGTCCTCCAGGAACCCAAACCCCTCCTTACTACACCAGCTCTTCAGCCACTTGTTCACTTCCCTAATCTCCCTCTGCCTTTCTGGTGTGGCTCGATGTACCGGTAGTATTCCCGAGAATACTACCTTGGAGGTCCTTTTCCTCAATTTAGCTCCCAAGTCCCTAAAATCGTTCTTTAGGACACTCCATCTGCCTCTGACTTTGTCATTGGTGCCAACGTGCACCATGACAGCTGGGTCTTCCCCAGCCCCTCCCAGTAATCTGTCCACCAGATCCGTGATGTGCCGAACCCGAGCGCCCGGTAGACAACATACAGGGGGAAGTTTGGTTATGAGGGGGAAGTTTTGTTATTTGGGGGAAGTTTTGTTATGAGGGGGAAGTTTGGTTATGAGGGGGAAGTTTTGTTATGAGGGGAAAGTTTTGTTATTTGGGGGAAGTTTTGTTATGAGGGGAAAGTTTTGTTATTTGGGGGAAGTTTTGTTATGAGGGGGAAGTTTTGTTATTTGGGGGAAGTTTTGTTATTAGGGAGAAGTTTGGTTATGAGGGGGAAGTTTTGTTATTAGGGGGAAGTTTTTTTTTATGAGGGGGAAGTTTTGTTATTTGGGGGATGTTTTGTTATGAGGGGGAAGTTTTGTTATTAGGGGGAAGTTTTGTTATGAGGGGGAAGTTTTGTTATTTGGGGGAAGTTTTGTTATGAGGGGGAAGTTTTGTTGTGAGGGGGAAGTTTTGTTATTTGGGGGAAGTTTTGTTATTTGGGGGATGTTTTGTTATGAGGGGGAAGTTTTGTTATTAGGGGGAAGTTTTTTTTATGAGGGGGAAGTTTTGTTATTTGGGGGATGTTTTGTTATGAGGGGGAAGTTTTGTTATGAGGGGGAAGTTTGGTTATGAGGGGGAAGTTTTGTTATTTGGGGGAAGTTTTGTTATGAGGGGGAAGTTTTGTTGTGAGGGGGAAGTTTTGTTATTTGGGGGAAGTTTTGTTATTTGGGGGATGTTTTGTTATGAGGGGGAAGTTTTGTTATTAGGGGGAAGTTTTGTTATGAGGGGGAAGTTTTGTTATTTGGGGGAAGTTTTGTTATTTGGGGGAAGTTTTGTTATGAGGGGGAAGTTTTGTTATTTGGGGGAAGTTTGGTTATGAGGGGGAAGTTTTGTTATTTGGGGGAAGTTTTGTTATGAGGGGGAAGTTTTGTTATGAGGGGGAAGTTTTGATATTTGGGGGAAGTTTTGTTATGAGGGGGAAGTTTTGTTATGAGGGGGAAGTTTGGTTATGAGGGGGAAGTTTTGTTATTTGGGGGAAGTTTTGTTATTTGGGGGAAGTTTTGTTATGAGGGGGAAGTTTTGTTATTTGGGGGAAGTTTGGTTATGAGGGGGAAGTTTGGTTATGAGGGGGAAGTTTGGTTATGAGGTGGAAGTTTGGTTATGAGGGGGAAGTTTTGTTATTTGGGGGAAGTTTTGTTATGAGGGGGAAGTTTGGTTATGAGGGGGAAGTTTTGTTATTAGGGGGAAGTTTTGTTATGAGGGGGAAGTTTTGTTATGAGGGGGAAGTTTTGTTATTTGGGGGAAGTTTTGTTATGAGGGGGAAGTTTTGTTATTTGGGGGAAGTTTTGTTATTAGGGAGAAGTTTGGTTATGAGGGGGAAATTTTGTTATTAGGGGGAAGTTTTTTTTATGAGGGGGAAGTTTTGTTATTTGGGGGATGTTTTGTTATGAGGGGGAAGTTTTGTTATTAGGGGGAAGTTTTGTTATGAGGGGGAAGTTTTGTTATTTGGGGGAAGTTTTGTTATGAGGGGGAAGTTTGGTTATGAGGGGGAAGTTTTGTTATTTGGGGGAAGTTTTGTTATGAGGGGGAAGTTTTGTTGTGAGGGGGAAGTTTTGTTATTTGGGGGAAGTTTTGTTATTTGGGGGATGTTTTGTTATGAGGGGGAAGTTTTGTTATTAGGGGGAAGTTTTGTAATGAGGGGGAAGTTTTGTTATTTGGGGGAAGTTTTGTTATTAGGGGGAAGTTTGGTTATGAGGGGGAAGTTTTGTTATTTGGGGGAAGTTTTGTTATTTGGGGGAAGTTTTGTTATGAGGGGGAAGTTTTGTTATGAGGGGGAAGTTTTGTTATTTGGGGGATGTTTTGTTATGAGGGGGAAGTTTGGTTATGAGGGGGAAGTTTTGTTATTTGGGGATGTTTTGTTATTTGGGGGATGTTTTGTTATGAGGGGGAAGTTTTGTTATGAGGGGGGAGCTTGGTTATGAGGGGGAAGTTTTGTTATGAGGGGGAAGTTTGGTTATGAGGGGGAAGTTTTGTTATTTGGGGGAAGTTTTGTTATGAACGGGAAGTTTTGTTATGAGGGGGAAGTTTTGTTATTTGGGGGAAGTTTTGTTATGAACGGGAAGTTTTGTTATGAGGGGGAAGTTTTGTTATGAACGGGAAGTTTTGTTATTTGGGGGAAGTTTTGTTAAGAGGGGGAAGTTTTGTTATGAGGGGGAAGTTTGGTTATGAGGGGGAAGTTTTGTTATGAGGGGGAAGTTTTGCTATGAGGGGGAAGTTTGGTTATGAGGGGGAAGTTTTGTTATGAGGGGGAAGTTTGGTTATGAGGGGGAAGTTTTGTTATGAGGGGGAAGTTTTGTTATTTGGGGGAAGTTTGGTTATGAGGGGGAAGTTTTGTTAAGAGGGGGAAGTTTTGTTATGAGGGGGAAGTTTTGTTATTTGGGGGAAGTTTTGTTATGAGTGGGAAGTTTTGTTATTTGGGGGATGTTTTGTTATGAGGGGGATGTTTTGTTATGAGGGGGAAGTTTGGTTATGAGGGGGAAGTTTGGTTATGAGGGGGAAGTTTTGTTATTTGGGGGAAGTTTTGTTATTAGGGAGAAGTTTGGTTATGAGGGGGAAGTTTGGTTATGAGGGGGAAGTTTGGTTATGAGGGGGAAGTTTTGTTATTTGGGGGAAGTTTTGTTATGAGGGGGAAGTTTGGTTATGAGGGGGAAGTTTTGTTATTAGGGGGAAGTTTTGTTATGAGGGGGAAGTTTTGTTATGAGGGGGAAGTTTTGTTATTTGAGGGAAATTTGGTTATGAGGGGGAAGTTTGGTTATGAGGGGGAAGTTTGGTTATGAGGGGGAAGTTTGGTTATTAGGGGGAAGTTTTGTTATGAGGGGGAAGTTTTGTTATTTGGGGGAAGTTTTGTTATGAGGGGGAAGTTTTGTTATGAGGGGAAAGTTTTTTTATTCGGGGGAAGTTTTGTTATGAGGGGGAAGTTTTGTTATTTGGGGGAAGTTTTGTTATGAGGGGGAGGTTTTGTTATGAGGGGGAAGTTTTGTTATTTGGGGGAAGTTTTGTTAAGAGGGGGAAGTTTTGTTATGAGGGGGAAGTTTGGTTATGAGGGGGAAGTTTTGTTATGAGGGGGAAGTTTTGTTATGAGGGGGAAGTTTTGTTATTTGGGGGAAGTTTGGTTATGAGGGGGAAGTTTTGTTATGAGGGGGAAGTTTTGTTATTTGGGGGAAGTTTGGTTATGAGGGGGAAGTTTTGTTATGAGGGGGAAGTTTTGTTATGAGGGGGAAGTTTTGTTATTTGGGGGAAGTTTTGTTATGAGGGGGAAGTTTGGTTATGAGGGGGAAGTTTGGTTATTAGGGGGAAGTTTTGTTAAGAGGGGGAAGTTTTGTTATGAGGGGGAAGTTTGGTTATGAGGGGGAAGTTTTGTTATGAGGGGGAAGTTTTGTTATGAGGGGGAAGTTTTGTTATTTGGGGGAAGTTTGGTTATGAGGGGGAAGTTTGGTTAAGAGGGGGAAGTTTGGTTATGAGGGGGAAGTTTTGTTATGAGGGGGAAGTTTTGTTATTTGGGGGAAGTTTTGTTATGAGGGGGAAGTTTTGTTAAGAGGGGGAAGTTTTGTTATGAGGGGGAAGTTTGGTTATGAGGGGGAAGTTTGGTTATTAGGGGGAAGTTTTGTTATGAGGGGGAAGTTTTGTTAAGAGGGGGAAGTTTTGTTATGAGGGGGAAGTTTGGTTATGAGGGGGAAGTTTTGTTATGAGGGGGAAGTTTTGTTATGACGGGGAAGTTTTGTTATTTGGGGGAAGTTTGGTTATAAGGGGGAAGTTTTGTTAAGAGGGGGAAGTTTTGTTATGAGGGGGAAGTTTTGTTATGAGGGGGAAGTTTTGTTATTTGGGGGAAGTTTTGTTATGAGGGGGAAGTTTTGTTATTAGGGGGAAGTTTTGTTATTTGGGGGAAGTTTTGTTATAAGGGGGAAGTTTTGTTAAGAGGGGGAAGTTTTGTTATGAGGGGGAAGTTTGGTTATGAGGGGGAAGTTTTGTTATAAGGGGGAAGTTTTGTTATAAGGGGGAAGTTTTGTTATGAGGGGGAAGTTTTGTTATTTGGGGGAAGTTTGGTTATGAGGGGGAAGTTTTGTTAAGAGGGGGAAGTTTTGTTATGAGGGGGAAGTTTTGTCATGAGGGGGAAGTTTAGTTATGAGGGGGGAAGTTTTGTTATGAGGGGGAAGTTTGGTTATGAGGGGGAAGTTTTGTTATTTGGGGGAGTTTTGTTATTTGGGGGAATATTTTGTTATTTGGGGGTATATTTTGTTATGAGGGGGAAGTTTGGTTATGAGGGGGAAGTTTTGTTATTTGGGGGAAGTTTTGTTATTTGGGGGAAGTTTTGTTATGAGGGGGAAGTTTTGTTATGAGGGGGAAGTTTTGTTATTTGGGGTAATATTTTAATATTTGGGGGAAGTTTTGTTATTTGGGGGAAGTTTTGTTATGAGGGGGAAGTTTTGTTATTTGGGGGAAGTTTTGTTATGAGGGGGAAGTTTGGTTATTTGGGGGAAGTTTTGTTATTTGGGGGACGTTTTGCTATGAGGGGGAAGTTTGGTTATGAGGGGGAAGTTTTGATATGAGGGGGAAGTTTGGTTATGAGGGGGAAGTTTTGTTATGAGGGGGAAGTTTTGTTTTTTGGGGGAAGTTTGGTTATGAGGGGGAAGTTTTGTTATGAGGGGGAAGTTTTGTTATTTGGGGGAAGTTTTGTTATTTTTGGGGAAGTTTTGTTATTTTTGGGGAAGTTTGGTTATGAGGGGGAAGTTTGGTTATTAGGGGGAAGTTTTGTTATGAGGGGGAAGTTTTGTTATTTGGGGGAAGTTTTGTTATGAGGGGGAAGTTTTGTTATTTGGGGGAAGTTTTGTTATGAGGGGGAAGTTTTGTTATTTGGGGAAGTTTTGTTATGAGGGGGAAGTTTTGTTATGAGGGGGAAGTTTGGTTATGAGGGGGAAGTTTTGTTATGAGGGGGAAGTTTTTTTATGAGGGGGAAGTTTTGTTATTTGGGGGAAGTTTGGTTATGAGGGGGAATATTTTGTTATTTGGGGGTATATTTTGTTATGAGGGGGAAGTTTGGTTATGAGGGGGAAGTTTTGTTATTTGGGGGAAGTTTTGTTATTTGGGGGAAGTTTTGTTATGAGGGGGAAGTTTTGTTATGAGGGGGAAGTTTTGTTATTTGGGGTAATATTTTAATATTTGGGGGAAGTTTTGTTATTTGGGGGAAGTTTTGTTATGAGGGGGAAGTTTTGTTATTTGGGGGAAGTTTTGTTATGAGGGGGAAGTTTGGTTATTTGGGGGAAGTTTTGTTATTTGGGGGACGTTTTGCTATGAGGGGGAAGTTTGGTTATGAGGGGGAAGTTTTGATATGAGGGGGAAGTTTGGTTATGAGGGGGAAGTTTTGTTATGAGGGGGAAGTTTTGTTTTTTGGGGGAAGTTTGGTTATGAGGGGGAAGTTTTGTTATGAGGGGGAAGTTTTGTTATTTGGGGGAAGTTTTGTTATGAGGGGGAAGTTTTGTTATTTTTGGGGAAGTTTGGTTATGAGGGGGAAGTTTGGTTATTAGGGGGAAGTTTTGTTATGAGGGGGAAGTTTTGTTATTTGGGGGAAGTTTTGTTATGAGGGGGAAGTTTTGTTATTTGGGGGAAGTTTTGTTATGAGGGGGAAGTTTTGTTATTTGGGGAAGTTTTGTTATGAGGGGGAAGTTTTGTTATGAGGGGGAAGTTTGGTTATGAGGGGGAAGTTTTGGTATGAGGGGGAAGTTTTTTTATGAGGGGGAAGTTTTGTTATTTGGGGGAAGTTTGGTTATGAGGGGGAAGTTTTGTTAAGAGGGGGAAGTTTTGTTATGAGGGGGAAGTTTTGTTATTTGGGGGAAGTTTTGTTATGAGGGGGAAGTTTTGTTATGAGGGGGAAGTTTTGTTATGAGGGGGAAGTTTTGTTATGAGGGGGAAGTTTTGTTATTTGGGGGAAGTTTGGTTATGAGGGGGAAGTTTGGTTATGAGGGGGAAGTTTGGTTATGAGGGGGAAGTTTGGTTATTAGGGGGAAGTTTTGTTATGAGGGGGAAGTTTTGTTATTTGGGGGAAGTTTTGTTATGAGGGGGAAGTTTTGTTATGAGGGGGAAGTTTTTTTATTTGGGGGAAGTTTTGTTATGAGGGGGAAGTTTTGTTATGAGAGGGAAGTTTTGTTATTTGGGGGAAGTTTTGTTATGAGGGGGAAGTTTTGTTATTTGGGGGAAGTTTTGTTATGAGGGGGAAGTTTTGTTATTTGGGGGAAGTTTGGTTATGAGGGGGAAGTTTTGTTAAGAGGGGGAAGTTTTGTTATGAGGGGGAAGTTTTGTTATTTGGGGGAAGTTTTGTTATGAGGGGGAAGTTTTGTTATGAGGGGGAAGTTTTGTTATTTGGGGGAAGTTTTGTTATGAGGGGGATGTTTTGTTATGAGGGGGAAGTTTGGTTATGAGGGGGAAGTTTGGTTATGAGGGGGAAGTTTTGTTATGAGGGGGAAGTTTGGTTATGAGGGGGAAGTTTTGTTATTTGGGGGAAGTTTTGTTATTAGGGGGAAGTTTGGTTATGAGGGGGAAGTTTTGTTATTAGGGGGAAGTTTTGTTATGAGGGGGAAGTTTTGTTATGAGGGGAACTTTTGTTATTTGGGGGAAGTTTTGTTATGAGGGGGATGTTTTGTTATGAGGGGGAAGTTTGGTTATGAGGGGGAAGTTTGGTTATGAGGGGGAAGTTTTGTTATGAGGGGGAAGTTTGGTTATGAGGGGGAAGTTTTGTTATTTGGGGGAAGTTTTGTTATTAGGGGGAAGTTTGGTTATGAGGGGGAAGTTTTGTTATTAGGGGGAAGTTTGGTTATGAGGGGGAAGTTTTGTTATGAGGGGGAAGTTTTGTTATTTGGGGGAAGTTTTGTTATGAGGGGGAAGTTTGGTTATGAGGGGGAAGTTTTGTTATTAGGGGGAAGTTTTGTTATGAGGGGGAAGTTTTGTTATTTGGGGGAAGTTTTGTTATGAGGGGGAAGTTTGGTTATGAGGGGGAAGTTTGATTATGAGGGGGAAGTTTGGTTATTAGGGGGAAGTTTTGTTATGAGGCGGAAGTTTTGTTATTTGGGGGAAGTTTTGTTATGAGGGGGAAGTTTTGTTATGAGGGGGAAGTTTTTTTTATTTGGGGGAAGTTTTGTTATGAGGGGGAAGTTTTGTTATGAGAGGGAAGTTTTGTTATTTGGGGGAAGTTTTGTTATGAGGGGGAAGTTTTGTTATGAGGGGGAAGTTTTGTTATTTGGGGGAAGTTTTGTTATGAGGGGGAAGTTTTGTAATGAGGGGGAAGTTTTGTTTTTTGGGGGAAGTTTTGTTATGAGGGGGAAGTTTTGTTATTTGGGGGAAGTTTTGTTATGAGGGGGAAGTTTTGTTAAGAGGGGGAAGTTTTGTTATGAGGGGGAAGTTTTGTTAAGAGGGGGAAGTTTGGTTATGAGGGGGAAGTTTGGTTATGAGGGGGAAGTTTTTTTATGAGGGGGAAGTTTTGTTATTTGGGGGAAGTTTTGTTATTTGGGGGAAGTTTTGTTATTTGGGGGAATATTTGTTATTTGGGGGAATATTTTGTTATTTGGGGGAATATTTTGCAGCTGAAGTCGGAGACAGATGTTGATCGGTGGACGTTACAGTCCGGGGTCAGAGGGGAAGAACGGGAGGTAACTGCACAGCTGTCTCCCAATCTTATCACAGAACACATTGTAGACTCAAACATTCCAGAAAATTGTGTTCTTTGCCGGCCGGAGAGACAAACCGCAGACGGCGCTGTGTGTGGCTTCGAGTCATTGTGGCCAAATCATGGAATATTAACCACTACAAGAGATATTCCGAAGTCTCCACCCTCCCCACACACCTCATGAAGATTTGGGCGCTGTGATGTCAGAGATCGGAGGTGATTCGCACCGCACTGCAGTGAAAATCACATCTCTGTGTGACGCCGTTTCAGCCATAAAGATCGTGTGGCTGAATTTGCATCAAACTCGCACAGGACCCTTTCTATCGGATCGCATGAGGTGTTCACAGCCATGCGATCCGATTCCTGTCCGAGTTTGCAGATCGCACTGCGATATGCGAACTGATTGGGGGTGTCATTAACTTTTACCTGACACTCCCAGCAGTTGCCATAGGGCAGTGTGAACTGCCGCCGGGAAACCTGCGATGCCGGAACCCGCAGTGGATTTGCAGGGTTCCCGCATCGGAAGCCGGCAGTGACGGCACGCTCAGTGCGCCTGCGCCGTAGACATCCGTGCCCATTTTTTGGAAAATATCTCCTTACCCGTGTAGGTCTAGGAGATATTTTTTGCACCTACAGGTAATAAGGGTTTACAACCACTTTAATGAGTGAAATAAAGGGATTTTTATAACAGCTTACCTGTAAAATCCTTTTCTTGGAGTACATCACGGGACACAGAGCGACTTAGTCATTACTAATGGGTTATATAGTTTACCTTCAGGTGTTGGCACTGGCCAATTCCAAACCGGAAGTACCCTCCCCTATATAAGCCCCTCCCACCCGGGAGCACCTCAGTTTTGTAGCCAAGCAATAAGTGTCCCAAAAAGAGGGGTGGGAGCTCTGTGTCCCGTGATGTACTCCAAGAAAAGGATTTTACAGGTAAGCTGTTATAAAAATCCCTTTTTCTTTTTCGTACATCACGGGACACAGAGCGACTTAGTCATTACTAATGGGACGTCCCAAAGCAATGCCAAATGAGGGGGGGGGGTACATAAGCTGGGCGCCATCAGGCATGAGGATCTTTTGCGGCCTGCAACACACTGCGCCCAAAGGCGACATCCTCCTGACTTCTAATGTCTACCTGATAGAATCTAGTAAACGTGTGTACCGAAGACCATGTTGCGGCCTTACATACTTGAGCCAGGGAGGCCTGGTGATGCACTGCCCATGAAGTTCCAACCGCTCTTGTGGAGTGCGCCCTAACTTTGAACGGAGGCGGTCTCTTTCTCAAGCCATAGGCTTGTATTATGACCTGTCGAATCCACTTGGCTAAAGTAGATTTTGATGCTGCCTGACCCCTTCTGGGGCCTTCCGGCAGAACAAACAAAGAATCCGTTCTGCGAATCTGAGCAGTGGCTTTTAGATAAGCTTTAACTGCTCTTACCACATCCAAAGAATGTAATAACTTTTCCTCTACTGAGATAGGTTTGGGGAAAAAAGAAGGAAGAACCACATCTTGGTTCAAATGAAACCTCGATACCACCTTAGGAAGAAAGGCTGGATGAGGACGTAACACTACTCTGTCCTTATGGATAACCAGATATGGCTCCTTACAGGACATAGCTGCTAATTCCGACACTCTTTTAGCCGAACAAATGGCTACTAAGAAAACCAATTTCCTGGTGAGAAGAACCAAGGAAATGTGTTGTAATGGTTCAAACGGTTGTTTCTGTAGAACCGACAGAACCAGGTTTAAGTCCCAAGGACATATGGGAATACTAACCGGAGGGCTAATACGCATCACTCCTTGTATAAAGGCTTTGACTAGTGAATGCGAAGCCAAGGGCCTTTGAAAAAATATTGACAAGGCCGAAATCTGACCCTTGATAGTACTCAAGGCCAGCTTCCTATCTACAGCCCACTGTAGGAAGTCCAGAATCCTCCCTATCATGTACTTACGTGGATGCCATTTCTTGGTCTCACACCACGTAATGTACGCTTTCCAGATCCTATAATAGATCTGCCTGGATACCGGTTTCCTGGCATTGATCATGGTAGATACCACAGAATTAGAGAGCCCTCTCTTTTTCAGAATGTGGGCTTCAATAGCCAGGCCGTCAAACCTAGGGCTGGTAAGGAAGGGTGGTATATCGGTCCTTGCGACAGCAGGTCCGGACGAAGTGGGAGGGTCCAAGGACTCCTCACTGACATTTTTACCATCTCCGCGTACCATGCCCTTCGGGGCCACGCTGGAGCCACCAGAATCACTGGTTTCTTTTCTACCCTGATTCTGCGGAGTAATCGCGGTAACAATTGTGGCGGTGGGAATGCATATATCAGCTTGAACCGATCCCAAGGGAACACTAGGGCATCCGAGCCGCAAGCTAGGGGATCCCTTGTGCGAGACACAAACCTGTCCACCTTTGCGTTGAATCTGGATGCTAGCAGATCTACATCCGGTGTTCCCCACCGCTGGCATATTGCCTGGAAAACCTCGGGGTGAAGAGACCATTCCCCCGGGCATAATTGTTGGCGACTTAGAAAGTCCGCTCTCCAATTTTCCACTCCTGGGATGAAAACCGCGGATATGGCTGGGACATATCTTTCTGCCCACTCCAGGATGCAATTTGCTTCCTTCTGGGCTGCACGACTTTTGGTGCCACCCTGATGATTGATATATGCCACTGCCGTGGCATTGTCTGATTGAATTCTGACAGGGGACCCCTGGAGTTTGGATGTCCATGCTACTAGGGCATACCGGGCTGCTCGTATCTCTAAGAGATTGATGGGCAGGGCCTTTTCTGCTTCTGACCACCTGCCCTGGAGAGACCATTGCTCCAGCACTGCCCCCCAGCCGATGAGGCTGGCATCTGTAGTGACCACCTTCCAAGAAACCGGACTGAAGGGTTTCCCTCTTTCCAGATTCTGGGGCACCAACCACCAATGGAGGCTCTTGCGAACGGAAGGGGACAGGGACATTGGTAAGTCTAAAGCCTGAACTTTTTTGTTCCAGGCTGACAGTATGGCCCTTTGCAAATTCCTTGAATGGAATTGACCGTAGGGTACCGCTTCGAATGAAGCCACCATCTTTCCCAGCAGCCTCATGCAGAGACGTATGGATGGTTTTCTTTTTGTACCCACTAAGTGGGTCAAATTTCTTAAAGACGACACCTTCTCTGGAGGTAAGAAAATCTTTCTCTGATTTGAATCCAGCCTTAGCCCTAAGTATTCCAGACTTTTGACTGGTCTTAGAGCTGACTTGTCCCGGTTGATAATCCAACCGTGATATTCCAGATACTCGATTGTCTTGTGGATAGCTACTTCCAGCTTTTCCACTGAGTGGTCTATTAGTAGCAGGTCGTCTAGATATGCCATTATCGTTACACCCTGTGTTCTTAGATTGGCCAATAATGGGGCCAGAATTTTTGTGAACACTCGTGGTGCTGTGGCCAGACCGAAAGGTAAGGCTCTGAACTGAAAATGGCGCCCTTCTACTGCAAAGCGTAGAAATTTCTGATGGGCCGGAAAGATGGGAATATGCAGATAAGCATCCCTTATGTCGATCGAGGCTAGCCATTCCTGCCCTTGTAGGGCGGTGGCCACTGATCGGATCGACTCCATCCGAAAGGTCCTGATATTTAGGAACTTGTTTAGCCCTTTTAGATTTAATATGGGCCTCACGTCCCCATTTGGTTTGGGGACTGTGAAAAGGTTCGAGTAAAACCCGAATCCGCTTTCTTCCAGGGGAACCTTCATGATTACCCCTTGGAGCAATAGTTGTTCTAGTGCCAGAAGGAGGGATCCTCTCTTTTGGGGATCTCTTGGCACGTTTGACCTCATAAATTGGGCAGGAGGAGTGCCTTTTAACTCCAGCTTGTATCCCAGACTTACTGCGGAGAGCACCCATCTGTCTCTGATGGTGTCCCGCCAGGTCTCTGTGAACAACTGAAGTCTTCCCCCCACCCGATTGAGCGGGGGCAATACTTCATGCCTTAGGGGGAGGTTTTGTACCTCTCTTGATCCAGGGCTTCTTGTTACCCTGTGATTGTCCCTGATTTCTGCCCCCTGAATTTGACCGCGGAGGCCGTCGGAACTGCTTCACAGCCGATGTGCCCGGGACTGGAGAGGTAGGCCTCTTAAAAGAAGGACTTCTACCCTTGTTCTTAACCGGTAAGAGTGAACTTTTACCGGCAGAAATTTTCTGGATATATTTGTCCAGATCTTCTCCAAATAAGCGTTCTCCATGAAATGGGAAGCTAACCAGCAGTTTTTTACAGGGAGCTTCAGCAGACCAGTTTTTGAGCCACAGAAGCCTACGCATATGTACTATAGACAGCGTAAAGCGGGAGGCCTGTTGGATTGTATCCTTTATGGCGTCCACCGCAAAACACAAGGCTCTAGGCAGGTCAGCTAGGGCATGAGCCTGCTGATCTGGTAAGTCCCTTAAGACTTGTTTCAACTGATCTTTCACTGCTTGGCAGACTCCAATCGCTGCTACCGCAGGTTGTGTCACCATACTTGCTGTAGAGAAAGCAGATTTTAGTAAAGACTCCAATTTTTTATCTATTGGGTCTTTGAACATTGGAACATTATCTACTGGACATGTCAGTGATTTGTTAACAGAAGAGATGGCTGCGTCCACTATAGGGACCCTCCATTTTCTTATGAACTTATCCTCCATGGGATAGATCACCGGAAATCTCTTGGGGGGAGCAAATATTTTATCAGGATGCTCCCAATCCTGGTAAATAAGCCCTTCTAATAAAGGGTGGATTGGGAAGGAACAGACCGCCTGGGGAGCTTTTAGCGAACCCAGCGAGGAAACCGTAGTGGATGGTGGTTCCGCCAGAGGCATTTTAAATGCTGATCGGACCATGTTAGTCAAAGACTGAACCCATAATCTTTCAGCCTGAGAAGCTGAGAAAGGTTCTTCCACTGTTGATTCCTCTATAAGTGAATCAACCTCATCCTGATCCCCTTCAGGTAGGTCGATCTCTGTGTGGGGCTGTTCCTCCACTAACAGGCACTCTGAAGGAGGAGACGGAGATCGGACGCGCTTTTCCTGTGACAGGGAAGCAGCGATCAATGCTGTTAATCTCTCTTCCAATCCTCCCAGAGTTGAGGATAAAACCTCCTCTGTTATATATACAGGAGCAGGTGGACTGGGGACAGCCGCAGCACCAGGCATTCCTGCGGGGTTTCTACGGCTACTGACCTCTGCATTCTCAGGGGAGATTGGTGCAATGCAAGCATGCCCAATATCCTCAGAGCCCGATGGAGACCCCTTTGGCTTCCTGGAAGATCTATTTCCGGAGCGTCTGGACGACATATCCTTTAAGCACAAAGCTGAGGTATTCCCGTCGTCATACACCAATTTTTGCTGGTAATAGTCTAACACAGGTGCTGCTATATACCAGCTGGTGTCCACTAAAGTGCCTTTCTATGGGGATGCCTGCATCAACCGCCTCTGTGTGCCACTGTTTGTTGCTAGCTCTGTTTGCATGCAGCTGACACTTGTACTGTGTCTTTTAACCATGCTGGGACGCCCGCACATGCGCAGAAGCGCCGCGGCGCGCATCGAGCGTCATCCACCCGCCCCGCCCCTTTTTTTTCATAGGAGGCGCGTGCACGCGCCCGCGCGCGCGCCCGTGCGCCAATGGCGCCCTTTTCGAAAACCAACAGAGGACTAGGAGCCAGGGCCCTTTTTGCCGGAGGGCCTGTGCGGTGGATGAACGCAGCAACAGGGCAGAGGAAGTGGATTCCCTCAGAGAAACTTACCAGCTGCCTGGATCTTTTGAGTTGAGAAAACCAAAGATCCACATTTACAAGAAAAATGGACTACAGCGGCCTCTAGTGGTTTAACACAGGTACCGCGGTCCCTGTTTTTTTTTTTTTTTTTCTTGACTACTATTAAAATTTTACATTTTCAGTAGTTATAGGCAAACACAGATATTTAGCGGGAATACCGTTAGGTAACAGACAGAAAGACAAATTAGGCTTGGGGGTCCCCCAATAGAACCAAGTTCCTGAGGGCCCCCACTTACCTGATCCCCGCCGCAGGACTTTGCTTGGTCCACAAAAGTCCAAACTTCACCTATCACGGCAGGCATTGTAATTAAACCTTCAGGGACCGGGTTCCCAAGGATTCCACTCCCCTGGACCTGTATAGCACCCTGCACAGACAGCGTCTTGGTCGTGGGTATGACCAGAGCTCTGGATCCCAGGGTCCAGCCCTCCTAAGAGAAGCATTACAGGCAAAACCTTGCTCTTCTGCTGCAAGGCCCGGGTACCGACCGTTTAGCTATGAAGCTTTTTTGGTGGGATCCGGAACAGCTTACTAAGGCCCAAAAGAACCTGTACGCAAGCCCAGTGAAAACACATGTTACTCTTTGGCCAACACCTTAGACACTGGCAAAAAACTGAGGTGCTCCCGGGTGGGAGGGGCTTATATAGGGGAGGGTACTTCCGGTTTGGAATTGGCCAGTGCCAACACCTGAAGGTAAACTATATAACCCATTAGTAATGACTAAGTCGCTCTGTGTCCCGTGATGTACGAAAAAGAAAAGTATTTGATCCCCGACCAATCAGCAAGATTTCTGTCTCCCGGGTGTCTTATATATAGGAAACAAGCTGAGATTAGGAGAATTCTCTCTTAGCCCTGGTTCACACTGGTGCGATTTGATATGTCAAATCGCATGTCAAATCAGCGAAATTTGCCGCAAATTGCGGCCAATGGCACCGTCCTAATCAGTGCGACGCCGCATCTGTGGCGCTGCACTGATTACAAAAAGTAGTTTCTGTACTACTTTTTGCGATTTCAGCCGCGATTTACATTGACATCTGTTTCAGTTGTCTTTGAAATCGTGGCTGAAATCGGGACTGCAATCGTGCGAGTTCAGCTGAACCCCTCCCCCAACGCTTCACTCCCGCAGCCCCAGTGTGAACCTGGGCTTATAGGGAGTGCTCCTAATCTCAGCTTGTTACCTGTATAGAAGACACCTGTCCACAGAACCAACCAATCAGATTCCAATCTCTCCGCCATGACCAAGACCAAAGATCTGTCAGAGGATGTCGGGGAGAAGATTGGAGACCTACACAAGGCTGGAATGGGCTACAAGACCATCGCCCAGCAGCTCGGTGAGAGGAGACAACAATTGGGGGGATTTATTCACAAATGGAAGAAACACAAAATAACTGTCACTCTCCCTCCTCATTCCTTTAAACCCGATCACATGAATTACACGGGTTCTGAGGCGGATTTAATGCAGATGAGGCACCAAGTGAGTTTAATCTCCACCTTAATCAGCCTCAGAACCTGTGTACTTCATGGCTACATTCTCCCCCCACTTCAATTCTTTGGTCCCCAATGAGGTGGGGATATGGAACTAACCAAACATTAATGAAGATAAAGAGGTGTTCAGGTTTAAAGGGATGAGGTGGAAACTCTACTCAGTCTGGGGCTCCATACAAGATCTCCCCTCAGTCTGGGGCCCCATACAAGATCTCCCCTCAGTCTGGGGGCCCCATACAAGATCTCCCCTTAGTCTGGGGCTCCATACAAGATCTCCCCTCAGTCTGGGGGCTCCATACAAGATCTTCCCTCAGTCTGGGGCTCCATACAAGATCTCCCCTCAGTCTGGGGCCCCATACAAGATCTCTCCTCAGTCTGGGGCTCCATACAAGATCTCCCCTCAGTCTGGGGCTCCATACGAGATCTCCCCTCAGTCTGGGGCCCCATACAAGATCTCTCCTCAGTCTGGGGCTCCATACAAGATCTCCCCTCAGTCTGGGGCTCCATACAAGATCTCCCCTCAGTCTGGGGGCTCCATACAAGATCTCCCCTCAGTCTGGGGCTCCATACAAGATCTCCCCTCAGTCTGGGGCTCCATACAAGATCTCCCCTCAGTCTGGGGGCTCCATACAAGATCTCCCCTCAGTCTGGGGGCTCCATACAAGATCTTCCCTCAGTCTGGGGGCTCCATACAAGTTCTCCCCTCAGTCTGGGGCCCCATACAAGATCTCTCCTCAGTCTGGGGCTCCATACAAGATCTTCCCTCAGTCGGGGGGCTCCATACAAGTTCTCCCCTCAGTCTGGGGCCCCATACAAGATCTCCCCTCAGTCTGGGGCCCCATACAAGATCTCCCCTCAGTCTGGGGCTCCATACAAGATCTCTCCTCAGTCTGGGGCCCCATACAAGATCTCCCCTCAGTCTGGGGCTCCATACAAGATCTCCCCTCAGTCTGGGGCCCCATACAAGATCTCCCCTCAGTCTGGGGCTCCATACAAGATCTCCCCTCAGTCTGGGGGCTCCATACAAGATCTTCCCTCAGTCTGGGGGCTCCATACAAGTTCTCCCCTCAGTCTGGGGCCCCATACAAGATCTCTCCTCAGTCTGGGGCTCCATACAAGATCTTCCCTCAGTCTGGGGGCCCATACAAGATCTCCCCTCAGTCTGGGGCTCCCATACAAGATCTCCCCTCAGTCTGGGGCTCCCATACAAGATCTCCCCTCAGTCTGGGGCTCCATACAAGTTCTCCCCTCAGTCTGGGGCTCCATACAAGATCTCCCCTCAGTCTGGGGCCCCATACAAGATCTCCCCTCAGTCTGGGGCTCCATACAAGATCTTCCCTCAGTCTGGGGGCTCCATACAAGTTCTCCCCTCAGTCTGGGGCTCCATACAAGATCTCCCCTCAGTCTGGGGCCCCATACAAGATCTCCCCTCAGTCTGGGGCCCCATACAAGTTCTCCCCTCAGTCTGGGGCCCCATACAAGATCTCTCCTCAGTCTGGGGCTCCATACAAGATCTTCCCTCAGTCTGGGGGCTCCATACAAGTTCTCCCCTCAGTCTGGGGCTCCATACAAGATCTCCCCTCAGTCTGGGGCCCCATACAAGATCTCCCCTCAGTCTGGGGCCCCATACAAGATCTCCCCTCAGTCTGGGGCCCCATACAAGATCTCCCCTCAGGCTGGGGCTCCATACAAGATCTCCCCTCAGTCTGGGGCTCCCATACAAGATCTCCCCTCAGTCTGGGGCTCCATACAAGATCTCCCCTCAGTCTGGGGCTCCCATACAAGATCTCCCCTCAGTCTGGGGCTCCATACAAGATCTCCCCTCAGTCTGGGGACCCCATACAAGATCTCCCCTCAGTCTGGGGCTGCATACAAGATCTCCCCTCAGTCTGGGGCTCCATACAAGATCTCCCCTCGTGGAGGTTCAATGATCATGAGAACGGTGAGGAATCCGCCCAGAACTACACGGGAGAATCTTGTCACTGATCTCAGCCGGGACCATCGTCACCAAGAAAACAATTGGTAACACACTACACCGTGATTGGCTGAAATCCAACAGCCCCCGCAAGGTCCCCCGATCAGGAAATCACATGTACAGCCCGTCTGATAATCAACATCTGAATGATTCCGAGGAGAACTGGGGGAGTTCTGTGGTCAGAGGAGACCAAAATCCATCTCTTTGCCATCAACTCAACTCGCCGTGTTTGGAGGAGGAGCCTATGACCCCAAGAACCTGACCCCCCACCGTCATCCATGGAGAACACCATCCCCCACCGTCATCCATGGAGAACACCATCCCCCCACCATCATCCATGGAGAACACCATCCCCCACCGTCATCCATGGAGAACACCATCCCCCACCGTCATCCATGGAGAACACCATCCCCCGCCATCATACATGGAGGACACCATCCCCCACCGTCATCCATAGAGAACACCATCTCCCACCGTCATCCATGGAGAACACCATCCCCCCACCGTCCTACATGGAGAACACCATCCCCCACCATCATCCATGGAGAACACCATCCCCCACCATCATCCATGGAGAACACCATCCCCCATGGAGAACACCATCCCCCATGGAGAACACCATCCCCCACCGTCATCCATGGAGAACACCATCCCCCACCTTCATCCATGGAGAACACCATCCCCCACCGTTATACATGGAGAACACCATCCCCCACCGTCATACATGGAGAACACCATCCCCCCACCGTCATACATGAAGAACACCATCCCCCACCGTCATCCATGGAGAACACCATCCCCCACCGTCATCCATGGAGAACACCATCCCCCACCGTCATACATGGAGAACACCATCCCCCCACCTTCATCCATGGAGAACACCATCCCCCCACCGTCATCCATGGAGAACACCATCCCCCACCGTCATACATGGAGAACACCATCCCCCACCATCATCCATGGAGAACACCATCCCCCACCGTCATCCATGGAGAACACCATCCCCCACCGTCATACATGGAGAACACCATCCCCCATGGAGAACACCATCACCCATGGAGAACACCACCCCCCACCGTCATCCATGGAGAACACCATCCCCCACCTTCATCCATGGAGAACACCATCCCCCCACCGTCATACATGAAGAACACCATCCCCCACCGTCATCCATGGAGAACACCATCCCCCACCGTCATCCATGGAGAACACCATCCCCCACCGTCATACATGGAGAACACCATCCCCCACCGTCATACATGGAGAACACCATCCCCCCACCGTCATACATGAAGAACACCATCCCCCACCGTCATCCATGGAGAACACCATCCCCCACCGTCATCCATGGAGAACACCATCCCCCACCGTCATACATGGAGGACACCCTCCCCCACCGTCATACATGGAGAACACCATCCCCCCCACCGTCATACATGGAGGACACCATCCCCCACCGTCATCCATAGAGAACACCATCCCCCACCGTCATCCACGGAGAACACCATCCCCCACCGTCATCCATGGAGAACACCATCCCCCACCGTCATACATGGAGGACACCCTCCCCCCACCGTCATACATGGAGAACACCATCCCCCACCGTCATCCATGGAGAACACCATCCCCCACTGTCCTACATGGAGAACACCATCCCCCCACCATCATACATGGAGAACACCATCCCCCCACCGTCATCCATGGAGAACACCATCCCCCACTGTCATCCATGGAGAACACCATCCCCCACCGTCATACATGGAGAACACCATCCCCCACCGTCCTACATGGAGAACACCATCCCACACCATCATCCATGGAGAACACCATCCCCCCACCATCATACATGGAGAACACCATCCCCCACCATCATACATGGAGAACACCATCCCCCCACCGTCATACATAGAGAACACCATCCCCCACCGTCATCCATGGAGAACACCATCCCCCCACCGTCATACATGGAGAACACCATCCCCCACCGTCATACATGGAGAACACCATCCCCCCACCGTCATACATGGAGAACACCATCCCCCACCGTCCTACATGGAGAACACCGTCCCCCACCATCATCCATGGAGAACACCACCCCCCACCATCATACATGGAGAACACCACCCCCCACCGTCATACATGGAGAACACCACCCCCCCACCATCATCCATGGAGAACACCATCCCCCACCGTCATCCATGGAGAACACCATCCCCCCACCGTCCTACATGGAGAACAACATCCCCCACCTTCATCCATGGAGAACACCATCCCCCACCGTCATCCATGGAGAACACCATCCCCCACCGTCATACATGGAGAACACCATCCCCCCACCAACATACATGGAGAACACCATCCCCCCACCGTCATCCATGGAGAACACCATCCCCCACCGTCATCCATGGAGAACACCATCCCCCACCGTCATACATGGAGGACACCCTCCCCCCACCGTCATCCATGGAGAACACCATCCCCCACCGTCATCCATGGAGAACACCATCCCCCACTGTCCTACATGGAGAACACCATCCCCCCACCATCATACATGGAGGACACCATCCCCCCACCGTCATCCATGGAGAACACCATCCCCCACTGTCATCCATGGAGAACACCATCCCCCACCGTCATACATGGAGAACACCATCCCCCACCGTCCTACATGGAGAACACCATCCCACACCATCATCCATGGAGAACACCATCCCCCCACCATCATACATGGAGAACACCATCCCCCACCATCATACATGGAGAACACCATCCCCCCACCGTCATACATAGAGAACACCATCCCCCACCGTCATCCATGGAGAACACCATCCCCCCACCGTCATACATGGAGAACACCATCCCCCACCGTCATACATGGAGAACACCATCCCCCCACCGTCATACATGGAGAACACCATCCCCCACCGTCCTACATGGAGAACACCGTCCCCCACCATCATCCATGGAGAACACCACCCCCCACCATCATACATGGAGAACACCACCCCCCACCGTCATACATGGAGAACACCACCCCCCACCATCATCCATGGAGAACACCATCCCCCACCGTCATCCATGGAGAACACCATCCCCCCACCGTCCTACATGGAGAACAACATCCCCCACCTTCATCCATGGAGAACACCATCCCCCACCGTCATCCATGGAGAACACCATCCCCCACCGTCATACATGGAGAACACCATCCCCCCACCAACATACATGGAGAACACCATCCCCCCACCGTCATCCATGGAGAACACCATCCCCCACTGTCATCCATGGAGAACACCATCCCCCACCGTCATACATGGAGAACACCATCCCCCACCGTCCTACATGGAGAACACCATCCCACACCATCATCCATGGAGAACACCATCCCCACACCATCATACATGGAGAACACCATCCCCCACCATCATACATGGAGAACACCATCCCCCCACCGTCATACATAGAGAACACCATCCCCCACCGTCATCCATGGAGAACACCATCCCCCCACCGTCATACATGGAGAACACCATCCCCCACCGTCATACATGGAGAACACCATCCCCCCACCGTCATACATGGAGAACACCATCCCCCACCGTCCTACATGGAGAACACCGTCCCCCACCATCATCCATGGAGAACACCGTCCCCCCACCGTCATCCATGGAGATCACCATCCCCCACCATCATACATGGAGAACACCACCCCCCACCGTCATACATGGAGAACACCACCCCCCACCGTCATACATGGAGAACACCATCCCCCACCATCATCCATGGAGAACACCATCCCCCACCGTCATCCATGGAGAACACCATCCCCCACCATCATCCATGGAGAACACCATCCCCCACCGTCATCCATGGAGAACACCATCCCCCCACCGTCCTACATGGAGAACAACATCCCCCACCTTCATCCATGGAGAACACCATCCCCCACCATCATCCATGGAGAACACCACCCCCCACCGTCATACATGGAGAACACCATCCCCCACCGTCATCCATGGAGAACACCATCCCCCACCGTCATACATGGAGAACACCACCCCCCACCATCATCCATGGAGAACACCATCCCCCACCGTCATCCATGGAGAACACCATCCCCCCACCGTCCTACATGGAGAACAACATCCCCCACCTTCATCCATGGAGAACACCATCCCCCACCATCATCCATGGAGAACACCATCCCCCACCGTCATACATGGAGAACACCATCCCCCACCGTCATCCATGGAGAACACCATTCCCCCACCGTCCTATATGGAGAACACCATCCCCCACCATCATCCATGGAGAACACCATCCCCCACCATCATCCATGGAGAACACCATCCCCCACCGTCATCCATGGAGAACACCATCCCCCACCGTCATCCATGGAGAACACCATCCCCCACCATCATACATGGAGAACATCATCCCCCACCATCATCCATGGAGAACACCATCCCCCACCATCATACATGGAGAACACCATCCCCCACCATCATCCATGGAGAACACCATCCCCCACCATCATCCATGGAGAACACCATCCCCCACCATCATCCATGGAGAACACCATCCCCCACCGTCATCCATGGAGAACACCATCCCCCACCTTCATCCATGGCGAACACCATCCCCCACCGTCCTACATGGAGAACACCATCCCCCATCGTCATACATGGAGAACACCATCCCCCATCGTCATCCATGGAGAACACCATCCCCCACCTTCATCCATGGAGAACACCATCCCCCACCTTCATACATGGAGAACACCATCCCCCCACCGTCCTACATGGAGAACACCATCCCCCCACCGTCATCCATGGAGAACACCATCCCCCACCTTCATCCATGGAGAACACCATCCCCCACCGTCATACATGGAGAACACCATCCCCCACCGTCATACATAGAGAACACCATCCCCCCACCGTCATCCATGGAGAACACCATCCCCCACTGTCATCCATGGAGAACACCATCCCCCACCGTCATCCATGGAGAACACCATCCCCCACCGTCATCCATGGAGAACACCATCCCCCCACCATCATACATGGAGAACACCATCCCCCACCGTCATCCATGGAGAACACCATCCCCCACCGTCATCCATGGAGAACACCATCCCCCGCCGTCATCCATGGAGAACACCACCCCCCATCGTCATACATGGAGAACACCATCCCCCCACCGTCATCCATGGAGAACACGATCCCCCACTGTCATCCATGGAGAACACCATCCCCCACCGTCATACATGGAGAACACCATCCCCCCACCGTCATCCATGGAGAACACCATCCCCCACTGTCATCCATGGAGAACACCATCCCCCACCATCATCCATGGAGAACACCATCCCCCACCGTCATACATGGAGAACACCATCCTCCACCATCATCCATGGAGAACACCATCCCCCACCATCATACATGGAGAACACCATTCCCCACCATCATACATGGAGAACACTCTCCCCCCACCGTCATACATGGAGAACACCATCCCCCACCTTCATCCATGGAGAACACCATCCCCCACCGTCATCCATGGAGAACACCATCCCCCACCGTCCTACATGGAGAACACCATCCCCCACTGTCATCCATGGAGAACACCATCCCCCACTGTCATCCATGGAGAACACCATCCCCCACCATCATCCATGGAGAACACCATCCCCCACCGTCATCCATGGAGAACACCATCCCCCACCATCATCCATGGAGAACACCATCCCCCCACCGTCATACATGGAGAACACCATCCCCCACCATCATCCATGGAGAACACCATCCCCCACCGTCATCCATGGAGAACACCATCCCCCCACCGTCATACATGGAGAACACCATCCCCCACCATCATCCATGGAGAACACCATCCCCCACCATCATCCATGGAGAACACCATCCCCCACCATCATACATGGAGAACACTATCCCCCACCGTCATCCATGGAGAACACCATCCCCCACCGTCATCCATGGAGAACACCATCCCCCCACCGTCATACATGGAGAACACCATCCCTCACCTTCATCCATGGAGAACACCATCCCCCACCGTCATCCATGGAGAACACCATCCCCCACCGTCCTACATGGAGAACACCATCCCCCACCATCATCCATGGAGAACACCATCCCCCCACCATCATACATGGAGAACACCATCCCCCACCATCATACATGGAGAACACTCTCCCCCCACCGTCATACATGGAGAACACCATCCCCCACCTTCATCCATGGAGAACACCATCCCCCACCGTCATCCATGGAGAACACCATCCCCCACCGTCCTACATGGAGAACACCATCCCCCACTGTCATCCATGGAGAACACCATCCCCCACTGTCATCCATGGAGAACACCATCCCCCACCATCATCCATGGAGAACACCATCCCCCACCGTCATCCATGGAGAACACCATCCCCCACCGTCATCCATGGAGAACACCATCCCCCACCGTCATCCATGGAGAACACCATCCCCCCACTGTCATCCATGGAGAACACCATCCCCCACCGTCATCCATGGAGAACACTATCCCCCCACCGTCATCCATGGAGAACACCATCCCCCACCGTCATCCATGGAGAACACCATCCCCCACCATTATCCATGGAGAACACCATCCCCCCACCGTCATACATGGAGAACACCATCCCCCACCATCATCCATGGAGAACACCATCCCCCACCATCATCCATGGAGAACACCATCTCCCACCGTCATACATGGAGAACACTATCCCCCACCGTCATCCATGGAGAACAGCATCCCCCACCGTCATCCATGGAGAACACCATCCCCCCACCGTCATCCATGGAGAACACCATCCCCCACCGTCATCCATGGAGAACACCATCCCCCACCGTCATCCATGGAGAACACTATCCCCCCACCGTCATCCATGGAGAACACCATCCTCCACCGTCATCCATGGAGAACACCATCCCCCACCATCATCCATGGAGAACACCATCCCCCACCATCATCCATGGAGAACACCATCCCCCACCGTCATCCATGGAGAACACCATCCCCCACCGTCATCCATGGAGAACACCATCCCCCACCGTCATACATGGAGAACACCATCCCCCACCATCATCCATGGAGAACACCATCCCCCACCTTCATCCATGGAGAACACCATCCCCCACCGTCCTACATGGAGAACACCATCCCCCACCGTCATACATGGAGAACACCATCCCCCATCGTCATCCATGGAGAACACCATCCCCCCACCGTCCTACATGGAGAACACCATCCCCCACCGTCATACATGGAGAACACCATCCCCTACCGTCATCCATGGAGAACACCATCCCACACCGTCATACCTGGAGAACACCATCCCCCACCATCATCCATGGAGAACACCATCCCCCACCGTCATACATGGAGGACACCATCCCCCACCGTCATACATGGAGAACACCATCCCCCACCATCATCCATGGAGAACACCATCCCCCACCATCATCCATGGAGAACACCATCCCCGCCGTCATCCATGGAGAACACCATCCCCCACCGTCATACATGGAGAACACCATCCCCCACCGTCATACATGGAGAACACCATCCCCCACCGTCATCCATGGAGAACACCATCCCCCACCGTCATCCATGGAGAACACCATCCCCCACCGTCATCCATGGAGAACACCATCCCCCACCGTCCTACATGGAGAACACCATCCCCCACCGTCATCCATGGAGAACACCATCCCCCACCGTCATACATGGAGAACACTATCCCCCACCGTCATCCATGGAGAACACCATCCCCCACCGTCATACATGGAGAACACCATCCCCCCACCGTCATCCATGGAGATCACCATCCCCCACCATCATACATGGAGAACACCATCCCCCCACCGTCATCCATGGAGAACACCATCCCCCACTGTCATCCATGGAGAACACCATCCCCCACTGTCATCCATGGAGAACACCATCCCCCACCGTCATACATGGAGAACACCATCCCCCCACCGTCATACGTGGAGAAAACCATCCCCCACCGTCATCCATGGAGAACACCATCCCCCACCGTCATCCATGGAGAACACCATCCCCCACCGTTATCCATGGAGAACACCATCCCCCACCGTCATCCATGGAGAACACCATCCCCCACCGTCATACATGAAGAACACCATCCCCCACCGTCATTCATGGAGAACACCATCCCCCGCCGTCATCCATGGAGAACACCATCCCCCACGTCATACATGGAGAACACCATCCCCCACCGTCATCCATGGAGAACACCATCCCCCACTGTCATCCATGGAGAACACCATCCCCCACTGTCATCCATGGAGAACACCATCCCCCACTGTCATCCATGGAGAACACCATCCCCCACCGTCATCCATGGAGAACACCATCCCCCACCGTCATACATGGAGAACACCATCCCCCCACCGTCATACGTGGAGAAAACCATCCCCCACCGTCATCCATGGAGAACACCATCCCCCACCGTCATCCATGGAGAACACCATCCCCCACCGTCATCCATGGAGAACACCATCCCCCACCGTCATCCATGGAGAACACCATCCCCCACCGTCATACATGAAGAACACCATCCCCCACCGTCATTCATGGAGAACACCATCCCCCGCCGTCATACATGGAGAACACCATCCCCCCACCGTCATCCATGGAGAACACCATCCCCCACTGTCATCCATGGAGAACACCTTCCCCCACCGTCATCCATGGAGAACACCATCCCCCACCGTCATACATGGAGAACACCATCCCCCCACCGTCATACGTGGAGAAAACCATCCCCCACCGTCATCCATGGAGAACACCATCCCCCACCGTCATCCATGGAGAACACCATCCCCCACCGTCATCCATGGAGAACACCATCCCCCACCGTCATACATGAAGAACACCATCCCCCACCGTCATTCATGGAGAACACCATCCCCCGCCGTCATACATGGAGAACACCATCCCCCGCCGTCATACATGGAGAACACCATCCCCCCACCGTCATACATGGAGAACACCATCCCCCACTGTCATCCATGGAGAACACCATCCCCCACCGTCATACATGGAGAACACCATCCCCCACCATCATCCATGGAGAACACCATCCCCCACCGTCATACATGGAGAACACCATCCCCCCACCGTCATACATGGAGAACACCATCCCCCACCATCATCCATGGAGAACACCATCCCCCCACCGTCATCCATGGAGAACACCATCCCCCCCACCGTCATACATGGAGAACACTATCCCCCACCATCATCCATGGAGAACACCATCCCCCCACCGTCATACATGGAGAACACCATCCCCCACCATCATCCATGGAGAACACCATCCCCCACCGTCATACATGGAGAACACCATCCCCCCACCGTCATACATGGAGAACACCATCCCCCACCATCATCCATGGAGAACACCATCCCCCCACCATCATCCATGGAGAACACCATCCCCCACCGTCATACATGGAGAACACTATCCCCCACCATCATCCATGGAGAACACCATCCCCCACCATCATCCATGGAGAACACCATCCCCCACCGTCATCCATGGAGAACACCATCCCCCACCGTCATACATGGAGAACACCATCCCCCACCATCATCCATGGAGAACACCATCCCCCACCGTCATACATGGAGAACACCATCCCCCACAGTCATACATGGAGAACACCATCCCCCCACCGCCATACGTGGAGAACACCATCCCCCCACCGTCATACATGGAGAACACCATCCCCCACCGTCATACGTGGAGAACACCATCCCCCCACCGTCATACATGGAGAACACGAGACAAAAGGGAACTGACATCTGCAAGATTGTATTTGTTTAACAGTCACCACATCCCAAAAATGAAGTAAAAAAACAAAAACCCCCTCAGAGGTGGGACTTTGAAAGTGACTGCAAAACACACAAAGTATATTGAAATTGTATAGATTTAATAAATAAGTACAAAAAGGACAAGTGAATATAAATCACATAAATTGTGTACAAGTCCAGACAATTGGTTGCATTGGTAAGGAGAAAAATTGAAACATTGATAGTCAAACCCGACAGCTGTTTCGGTTACGCCCTTCTTCGGGGGAATTGTAGACATACAGTTCAGTAAGACAGACAAACTCTGTTGAATACATAATATAGTACAAATAAATATCACGATGTATGCATATACATACATTGCAAACAGTCATATAAAAAAATATATATATTGAATAAATATATGCTTACAATAATCTATCCAAAGAGAAATTAATATTTGGTGCACCGGGGGACCACATGCACGGCAGTAAATGTGGGGTGAAGAAAGAAAACACCCCACCAATGAGGGGGCTCCAAGATCGATGGGGTCCAATATTCCAACAACGGGGGTCCCCAGGCGACGACACGCAGACAGGCCAGGGAGAGACCAAGGAATCCGGTAAGGTAATTATCTAAAAGACAAATTTATGAAGGGTGGGAGGCAAGAAGGGGAAATCACATTAGTGAGCCCCTAATATGTAGTAGTTTTTTTTTCTCCCCCCCCCTCTCTCTCCCCCAGATTTCCCCCACTTTTTATTTATATTTATTTTTATTTTGCTCTTTATTTGGTGTACCGGTGGCCCGCATGCATACGTCAGTTTGGGGCTCCTAGTGGGCTCATTGTTCCTCACACGGCGCACACAGGGGGTGAGTTGGGCCGCCAGTCTTCCCCCCCCCTTTTTTTTCTTTCTGGGGGGATTGGCCTCTTGTACCCCCCTTTTTATGCATTTATTTGCATTCATGCGTCGGCGTGCGTCATCTGCCAATTACCGCCACTTGGGACGGTCTTTGGGCGGATGCCGCGCGGGGGGCCCCCTATTGGCGACTCTAACCTCTGGATTCGACACTGGGAACCTGCCTGCCCTATATGTGCCTTTTTACTATATTAACAAACATCCATTTTATCAGAGGGAGGCTTTCATCTATTTGATAATTATTATTATGTAATTTCTAATAGATATAATGTTATAGTCGATATACAATTTCTCCATGGAATAAGAATGTAAAGATCATTTTCCATGTAAACAATGAATGATATTGCTCTAATTTTCTTTGAATTATGACTGACAATTACAGGCATACCCCGCTTTAAGTACACTCACTTTACATACACTCGCGAGTAAGGACATACCCGCAAGTGTATGTAAAGTGCCTCACAAGTACTGTACAGACATTTTGCAGCCGCAGTAGAAGGAGCTGAAGCTCCAAGAGCATAGCCCGCCCTGTTCCAGTGTGCCCCTGACACCCCCACTACAGCCCCTGAGACCTCAACTACAGCCCCTGACACCCCCACTACACCCTAGAAGTGAAAAAAGGTATTTTTTCACTTTACGTACATTTTCATTTTACATACATGCTCTGGTCCCATTGTGTACTTAAAAGTGGGGTATGCCTGTACTATTCAACTCTCTTCTTTCCATTTTTTTACATTTTTACTTTTTTATTTTTAATAACTTTCAATATATAATTCATATTTAGATTGAAGAGTTTACTTAAAGCAAAATTTTGGATACATGGAGTTCCAATATAATATAGAGATATATAACTCCGAGTATATTTATAATAATATTAATCCTTCTTCTTCCTCCTCCCTGCTGTTGGGTTTCATTATATACACGGATACTCTCTTTGGCACGGAATGGCAGGGATTATACAGCTATACCTATGTGTTCTTTTCAGACATACTGCGGCACACTCTCTGTATAGAGAGACATCTCACATTCCTGTTCATTAACGTCTATTTCTTTATGTGCCCGTCCGGAGTGTCATAGGTACGCGACGGATAGCGCACTGACGTCACTACGTCTGCGTCGTTTACCGGCGCTTTCTGACGCATGCGCAGATGTCTTTGAGACACCATTTAAAGCTCTCAAGGACCAGTCGGAGTCCACACGAGGTACCTCACGCAGCGATCATTGGGACACCCGGGATCCTTGCAGGTAAACTCTTATAGGACAGTTCCTTGAAACTCTGTATTTTGATTATTTACCTTGGACAAATTTAATGCTATATCCACCTATTGTCCCCTGTTTTTCCATCCACATTACTCTTTAGATTCTCTGGATTTAAATCAGATTGAAACGATGCACATATTTGCTTCATCACTACAATAGTGCATATTGGATGCAATTTTTGTATTGAGGACTCCCTCTACTTTTGAAGCCATTTCAAGTTTTTACCAGACACTTCCCTGATCTGGAATACTTTTCCATACTGGTAGGTTTCCTTGGACACATATTATACATGTAATGGATGAATTCACACTATCCATATATGGGACTTAAGTTAGGGTCTATATGGCTTTTTGGGGGGGCTTTACTACATATTAGGGACTCACTAATGTGATTTCCCCCTTTTGCCTCCCACCCTTCCTAAATTTGTCTTTTAGATAATTACCTTACCGGATTCCTTGGTCTCTCCCTGGCCTGTCTGCGTGTCGTCGCCTGGGGACCCCCGTTGTTGGAATATTGGACCCCATCGATCTTGGAGCCCCCTCATTGGTGGGGTGTTTTCTTTCTTCACCCCACATTTACTGCCGTGCATGTGGTCCCCCGGTGCACCAAATATTAATTTCTCTTTGGATAGATTATTGTAAGCATATATTTATTCAATATACCGGTATATATTTTTTTATATGACTGTTTGCAATGTATGTATATGCATACATCGTGATATTTATTTGTACTATATTATGTATTCAACAGAGTTTGTCTGTCTTACTGAACTGTATGTCTACAATTCCCCCGAAGAAGGGCGTAACCGAAACAGCTGTCGGGTTTGACTATCAATGTTTCAATTTTTCTCCTTACCAATGCAACCAATTGTCTGGACTTGTACACAATTTATGTGATTTATATTCACTTGTCCTTTTTGTACTTATTTATTAAATCTATACAATTTCAATATACTTTGTGTGTTTTGCAGTCACTTTCAAAGTCCCACCTCTGAGGGGGTTTTTGTTTTTTTACATGGAGAACACCATCCCCCACCGTCATCCATGGAGAACACCATCCCCCACCGTCATACATGGAGAACACCATCCCCCACCGTCATCCATGGAGAACACCATCCCCCGCCGTCATCCATGGAGAACACCACCCCCCACCGTCATACATGGAGAACACCATCCCCCACCGTCATCCATGGAGAACACCATCCCCCCACCGTCATACATGGAGAACACCATCCCCCACTGACATACATGGAGAACACCATCCCCCACCGTCATACATGGAGAACACCATCCCCCACCGTCATACATGGAGAACACCATCCCCCACCGTCATACATGGAGAACACCATCCCCCCACCGTCATACATGGAGAACACCATCCCCCACCGTCATCCATGGAGAACACCATCCCCCACCATCATACATGGAGAACACCATCCCCCCACCGTCATACATGGAGAACACCATCCCCCCACCGTCATACATGGAGAACACCATCCCCCCACTGACATACATGGAGAACACCATCCCCCACCGTCATACATGGAGAACACCATCCCCCACCGTCATACATGGAGAACACCATCCCCCACCGTCATACATGGAGAACACCATCCCCCCACCGTCATACATGGAGAACACCATCCCCCACCGTCATCCATGGAGAACACCATCCCCCACCGTCATACATGGAGAACACCATCCCCCCACCGTCATACATGGAGAACACCATCCCCCCACCGTCATACATGGAGAACACCATCCCCCACCGTCATACATGGAGAACACCATCCCCCACCGTCATACATGGAGAACACCATCCCCCCACCGTCATACATGGAGAACACCATCCCCCCACCGTCATACATGGAGAACACCATCCCCCACCGTCATCCATGGAGAACACCATCCCCCACCGTCATACATGGAGAACACCATCCCCCCACCGTCATACATGGAGAACACCATCCCCCCACCGTCATACATGGAGAACACCATCCCCCCACCGTCATACATGGAGGGGGAAACATTAAACTTTGGGGGGTGTTTTTCTGCTAAGGGGACAGAACAACTTCACTGCATCAAAGGGACGATGGGCGGGGCCATGTACCCTCAAATCTTGGGTGAGAACCTCCTTCCCTCAGCCAGAACATTGAAGATGGGTCATGGATGGGTCTTCCAGCATGACAATGACCCAAAACACACGGCCAAAATAACAAAGGAGAGGCTCAAGAAGAAGCACATTAAGGTCCTGGAGTGGCCCAGCCAGTCTCCAGACCTTAATCCTATAGAAAATATGTGGAGGGAGCTGAAGGTTCGAGTTACCAAACGTCAGTCTGAAAACCTTAATGACTTGGAGAGGATCTGCAAAGAGGACAAAATCCCTCCTGAGATGTGTGCGAACCTGGAGGCCAACTCCAAGAAACGTCTGACCTCTGTGATCGCCAACAAGGGATTCTCCACCAACTACCAAGTCATGTTTTGTGAAGGGTTCACATACTTATTTCACTCATTAAATGCAAATCCATTTATAACTTTTATGAAATGTGTTTTTCTGGATATTTTTGTGGTTATTCCGTCTCTCGCTGTTATAATAAACCAACCAATAAAATGACAGACCGATCGTTTCTTTGTCGCAAAATCAGCAGCCGATTAAATACTTTTTTCCCCTCACTGTAAATATCTCTGACATATACCGCAGTGCTGTACAGAGATCACTGAGATAGTCACATTAGTCTCTGAACCCCCAGGAGCTTACAATCTAATATCTCACCACAGTCACACACTATATGGCTCTGACATATACCGCAGTGCTGTACAGAGATCACTGAGCCAATCACATCAGTCTCTGTACAGAGGAGCTGAGCTGGGAGGGGCTCTTATTGGGAGAGCTAAAGAGTTCGAATTTTTACTGATTATTGATCATTTACATACATAGATATCGCCACCATCATCCATAGCGCTGCACAATGTAAGCAATTAAAAAACAAAACTATGAGTGATAACGATCCATCAAATCTTTCCGCCTGGCCATGGGGGCTCCTCAATCTGAACGCGTCACTCACTAAACACCAGGAAAGGAAATGATGGAAGAGATCTAAATATGTAAAAAATATTACATTGTCATAGAAACAGTTCATATTAAAATTCATCACTTACAGCTCTCATCATCACAGCGTTCCCGGAGTCTATTCTAGGAATTCTTTCTGGAGCCTCCGGGTCCGTCCTGCGCTCCTGGGCACTCTGGGTGCCAATCGACCCATAACTCTAGCTCACTGCCCAACCCTACTTCTCTCCCAGCATTGGGGAAGGAGACAACCATGAGAGAAAAGTAAAATTGTGAATTGGATATTTAAATCTAGTTTTTGCGCATTACACACTCCTGACCCCTGTACTCTGTACATTACACACTCCTGTCCCCTGTACTCTGTACATTACACACTCCTGTCCCCTGTACTCTGTACATTACACACTCCTGTCCCCTGTACTCTGTACATTACACACTCCTGTCCCCTGTACTCTGTACATTACACACTCCTGACCCCTGTACTCTGTACATTACACACTCCTGACCCCTGTACTCTGTACATTACACACTCCTGTCCCCTGTACTCTGTACATTACACACTCCTGACCCCTGTACTATGTACATTACACACTCCTGACCCCTGTACTCTGTACATTACACACTCCTGACCCCTGCACTCTGTACATTACACACTCCTGTCCCCTGTACTCTGTACATTACACACTCCTGACCCCTGTACTCTGTACATTACACACTCCTGTCCCCTGTACTCTGTACATTACACACTCCTGTCCCCTGTACTCTGTACATTACACACTCCTGTCCCCTGTACTCTGTACATTACACACTCCTGTCCCCTGTACTCTGTACATTACACACTCCTGACTCCTGTACTCTGTACATTACACACTCCTGACTCCTGTACTCTGTACATTACACACTCCTGACCTCTGTACATCACACACTCCTGACCCCTGTACTCTGTACATTACACACTCCTGACCCCTGTACTCTGTACATTACACACTCCTGACCCCTGTACTCTGTACATTACACACTCCTGACCCCTGCACTCTGTACATTACACACTCCTGACCCCTGTACTCTGTACATTACACACTCCTGTCTCCTGTACTCTGTACATTACACACTCCTGTCCCCTGTACTCTGTACATTACACACTCCTGTCCCCTGTACTCTGTACATTACACACTCCTGACTCCTGTACTCTGTACATTACATACTCCTGACTCCTGTACTCTGTACATTACATACTCCTGACCTCTGTACATCACACACTCCTGACCCCTGTACTCTGTACATTACACACTCCTGACCCCTGTACTCTGTACATTACACACTCTTGACCCCTGTACTCTGCACATTACACACTCCTGACCCCTGCACTCTGTACATTACACACTCCTGACCCCTGTACTCTGTACATTACACACTCCTGACCCCTGTACTCTGTACATTACACACTCCTGTCCCCTGTACTCTGTACATTACACACTCCTGTCCCCTGTACTCTGTACATTACACACTCCTGACCCCTGTACTCTGTACATTACACACTCCTGATCCCTGTACTCTGCACATTACACACTCCTGTCCCCTGCACTCTGTACATTACACACTCCTGACCCCTGTACTCTGTACATTACATACTCCTGACTCCTGTACTCTGTACATTACACACTCCTGACCCCTGTACTCTGTACATTACACACTCCTGACCCCTGTACTCTGTACATTACATACTCCTGACCCCTGTACTCTGTACATTACACACCCCTGTCCCCTGCACTCTGTACATTACACACTCCTGACCCCTGTACACTGTACATTACACACTCCTGTCCCCTGTACTCTGTACATTACACACTCCTGTCCCCTGTACTCTGTACATTACACACTCCTGTCCCCTGTACTCTGTACATTACACACTCCTGACCCCTGTACTCTGTACATTACACACTCCTGACCCCTGCACTCTGTACATTACACACTCCCGACCCCTGTACTCTGTACATTACACACCCCTGTCCCCTGCACTCTGTACATTACACACTCCTGACCCCTGTACACTGTACATTACACACTCCTGTCCCCTGTACTCTGTACATTACACACTCCTGACCCCTGCACTCTGTACATTACACACTCCTGTCCCCCTGTACTCTGTACATTACACACTCCTGTCCCCTGTACTCTGTACATTACACACTCCTGTCCCCTGTACTCTGTACATTACACACTCCTGACCCCTGTACTCTGTACATTACACACTCCTGACCCCTGCACTCTGTACATTACACACTCCCGACCCCTGTACTCTGCACATTACACACTCCTGTCCCCTGCACTCTGTACATTACACACTCCTGACCCCTGTACTCTGTACATTACACACCCCTGTCCCCTGCACTCTGTACATTACACACTCCTGACCCCTGTACTCTGTACATTACACAGTCCTGACCCCTGTACTCTGTACATTACACACCCCTGTCCCCTGTACTCTGTACATTACACACTCCTGACCCCTGTACCCTGTACATTACACACTCCTGTCCCCTGTACTCTGTAGATTACACACTCCTGACCCCTGTACTCTGTACATTACACATTCCTGTCCCCTGTACTCTGTAGATTACACACTCCTGACCCCTGTACTCTGTACATTACACACTCCTGTCCCCTGTACTCTGTACATTACACACTCCTGTCCCCTGTACTCTGTACATTACACACTCCTGACCCCTGTACTCTGTACATTACACACTCCTGACCCCTGTACTCTGTACATTACACACTCCTGTCCCCTGTACTCTGTACATTACACATTCCTGTCCCCTGTACTCTGTAGATTACACACTCCTGACCCCTGTACTCTGTACATTACACATTCCTGTCCCCTGTACTCTGTACATTACACACTCCTGACCCCTGTACTCTGTACATTACACACCCCTGATCCCTGTACTCTGTACATTACACACCCCTGTACTCTGTACATTACACACCCCTGTCCCCTGTACTCTGCACATTACACACCCCTGACCCCTGTACTCTGTGCATTATACACTCCTGACCCCTGTACTCTGTACATTACACACCCCTGATCCCTGTACTCTGTACATTACACACCCCTGTCCCCTGTACTCTGCACATTACACTCCCCTGATCCCTGTACTCTGTACATTACACACCCCTGTCCCCTGTACTCTGTACATTACACAGTCCTGACCCCTGTACTCTGTACATTACACACCCCTGACCCCTGTACTCTGTACATTACACACTCCTGACCCCTGTACTCTGTACATTACACACTCCTGACCCCTGTACTCTGTACATTACACACCCCTGATCCCTGTACTCTGTACATTACACACCCCTGATCCCTGTACTCTGTACATTACACACCCCTGTACTCTGTACATTACACACTCCTGACCCCTGTACTCTGTACATTACACACTCCTGAACCCTGTACTCTGTACATTACAGACCCCTGATCCCTGTACTCTGTATATTACACACTCCTGACCCCTGCACTCTGTACATTACACACTCCTAACCCCTGTACTCTGTACATTATACACTCCTGACCCCTGTACTCTGTACATTACACACTCCTGACCCCTGTACTCTGTACATTACATACTTCTGATCCCTGTTCTTTGTACATTACACACTCCTGACCCCTGTACTCTGCACATTACACACTCCTGACCCCTGTACTCTGTACATTACACACTCCTGACCCCTGTACTCTGAACATTACACACTCCTAACCCCTGTACTCTGTACATTACACACTCCTGACCCCTGTACTCTGTACATTACACACTCCTGACCTCTGCGCTCGGTGCATTATGCAATCTTGACCCCAGAGCTCTGTGTGTTATACCCTGTACTCTGTACATTGTCCATTCCTAGCCCCCAAGCACTCTGTGTGTTGTATTTCCTATTTTCTTCTGGCTGCCCATGGCTGACTCCCCCAGCCCCCTTCCCCCCAAAAAATGATCTACAGCATTGGTGGGACCCAAGCCCCAGCACTGCAAGGCCAGAAGCACAATCCCGCAATCACTGAGCTGTGATATCCCCTCACGGTCCTCCCTGTGCTGATACAATCTGTGTCACCAGAAATTGCAGATCATTCGGCGGTTATCGCTCATCCTCCATCAAAAGGTGCAAATGTTTGCAAATCCTCGGCGTCTGTCGGACGCACATCTCCGCGGTTATGGAAAGTGAAATGGAACGGAAAATTGGATGTAATCAGAACGGTACTCCTTATTGATGTGGAATCTTGGAAATAGTTCACAGAAATCATTCCACGTTCCGTACAATAGATCAGCAGTCTGTGTGCCGGTCCCTCTCATTACATTCCCCCCGCCAAGTCATCCGGATGTGAAACGCGTCAAAAATAAAACTTACTTTACATATCATTGTCCCTCCGGTGGCATCAAACTTCATGAATATCCTTTAATGACAGTGCCAGCAATTCCACCTCTACAAAGGTAATCCGTTCATTGTAATAATTATAATCATTAAATGCCACCCGGATCCAAGTGAATATTTTCATTTTGGGTGAAAACCAATAAATGTAATAATCTTGTTATCTGAGAGAGGGAGGGTGATAGAGGGGTTGAGAGCAAGGAGGGTGAGAGAGAGGAGGGTTAGAGAAAGGAGGGTGAGAGCAAGGACGGTGAGAGAGATGAGGGTGAGAGAGATGAGGGTGAGAGAGAGGAGGGCGAGAGAGAGGAGGGTGAGAGAGAGGAGGGTGAGAGCAAGGTGGGTGAGAGAGATGAGGGTGAGAGAGATGAGGGTGAGAGAGAGGGGGTGAGAGAGAGGAGGGTGATAGAGAGGAAAGGTGATAGAGAGGGGGTGAGAGAGAGGAGGGTGAGAGAGTGGAGGGTGATAGAGAGGGGGTGAGAGAGGGGTTGAGAGAGAGGGAAGGTGATAGAGAGGGGGTGAGAGAGAGGAGTGCGAGAGAGAGGTAAGGTGATAGAGAGGGGGTGACAGAGAGGGAAGGTGATAGAGAGGAGGTGAGAGAGAGGAGGGTGAGAGAGGGGGGGGTGTGAGAGAGAGGAGGTTGACAGAGAGGGGGTGAGAGAGAGGAGGGTGACAGAGAGGGGGTGAGAGAGAGGGGGTGAGAGAGAGGGGGGTGAGAGAGAGGGGGTGAGAGAGGAAAGGTGATAGAGAGGAGATGAGAGAGAGGAGGGTGAGAGAGAGGGTGTGAGAGAGAAGAGGGTGAGAGAGAGGGGGGTGACAGAGAGGAGGGTGACAGAGAGGGAGTGAGAGAGGGAAGGTGATATAGAGGAGGTGAGAGAGAGGGGGGTGAGAGAGAGGGGGTGAGAGAGAGGAGGGTGAGAGAGAGGGGGGTGAGAGAGAGAAGGGTGACAGAGAGGGGGTGAGAGAGAGGAGGTTGAGAGAGGGGGGTGAGAAAGAGGGGGTGAGAGAGGGGGGTGAGAAAGAGGGGGTGAGAGAGAGGGAAGGTGATAGAGAGGAGGGTGAGAGAGAGGGGAGTGAGAGAGAGGAGGGTGAAAGAGAGGGGGGTGAGAGAGAGGAGGGTGAGAGAGAGGGAAGGTGATAGAGAGGGGGGTGAGAGAGAGGGAAGGTGATAGAGAAGGGGTGAGAGAGAGGAGGGTGAGAGAGAGGGGGTGAGAGAGAGGAGGGTGAGAGAGGGAAGGTGATAGAGGGGGGTGAGAGAGAGGAGGGTGAGAGAGAGGGGGTGAGAGAGAGGAGTGTGAGAGAGATGAGGGTGAGAGGGAGGGAAGGTGATAGAGGGGGGGCGGAGAGAGGAGGGTGAGAGAGAGGAGGGTGAGAGAGAGGAGTGTGAGAAAGAGGGGGTGAGAGAGAGGGAAGGTGATAGAGAGGAGGGTGAGAGAGAGGGGGTGAGAGAGAGGAGGGTGAGAGAGAGAGGGAAGGTGATAGAGAGGGGGGTGAGAGAGAGGGAAGGTGATAGAGAGGGGGTGAGAGAGAGGAGGGTGAGAGAGAGGGGGGTGAGAGAGAGGAGGGTGAGAGAGAGGAAAGGTGATAGAGGGGGGGTGAGAGAGAGGAGGGTGAGAGAGAGGGGGTGAGAGAGAGGAGTGTGAGAGAGATGAGGGTGAGAGAGAGGGAAGGTGATAGAGGGGGGGGTGAGAGAGAGGAGGGTGAGAGAGAGGAGGGTGAGAGAGAGGAGTGTGAGAGGGCCCTTCCCACTGATTCTGAGGCCCTTTACTCAGTTTGTGGGGCTCCTAATAAGCCCCGGTTCACACTGCTGTGACTTATCATGCGACTTACAACATGAAGTAGCATGACAAGTCAAAACATTTTCATTTCAATGGGCACTTTCTTAATCAATACAACTCAAGTTGCAGCGACAAAAAAAAAAAGATTCCTGCACTACTTTTCTGCGATTTAAGTGCCATAGACTACAATGTTAAATCACAAAAGTCGCAACCGAGTCTTAGGGACCCTTTCACATGTACTGCAGGGGCCCCCTTCCTGTTGTCTTGGGCTCCCACCACGGTGGCGGAATACCAGGGCCCGGCTGCAAGGGCGACCTTTGTGACTCTGGTAGTTCCCCCACTACTTGAATTGGTTTTCCAAGGAAGCGGGGGACACCACCCTCATAATAAATGAAGGTTCCCCAAATAGTTCCGGGGACTTCCATTTCTCTGCATCTATAATACGCATTGTAGAAAATAGCAGAAAGGAAATGATTGTAAATAAAATGTGTGAGACGAGATAGATCTGTAATCTCACGCCTACTGAATTTCCACCGTCTCATTTTCATGTCATTGCTTTAGTGACATCATCACCAAATTTCACTCTTTTCTTGGCCGGCTGAAGCCCTTTATTGGAGGCCTTTCTTTGGCCACTTTCTTTTCCCACTTTGGCATGAAAATAATCTGACTCAGCGAAGCTCGGGCTAAGCTCTCCATATGTTAAAAAAAAAAGAAGAAAAGAGTGAAAAGGCAGAAAAATGGGCTACATAGAGGAAGTCATAAATGAAAGTGGAGGTCATGACCCGTAATTTGTCTTCTGGTCTCTTGGAACTCAAAAACCAACAGCCAAGGGCTGCTGGGGGGAGGGGGGGGGATAAACACAACTGCATGGCCAAGGAAATCCATTCTGCTTGAAAACCCCATCAGATTCCTCAAAGAACAGACAAGGAAAAGAGGAAAACTCTACTAGAGACTGAAGAGGGTGGTGGAGACGGGCTTGTCAGGGTCTAGACATATATACACAGAGGGGTCAGATGTATGAAGATTCCCGGGGCAGCTGGTGAAGGTCACACAAGGTCCCAGCTGTTGTGTACCAGACCTGGGAATCCTTTAGACACTTGATGAGGAAACATTAGACAGATCCAGGAAGTGGTCCATAATGAAGGATTTCCATTTGTCTGGGTCTAGGAAGTGGGTGGAGGTCCTAGGAAGGTCGGAATGTGTGTTTTAGTTCCAGAAACCTCCTCTGGGGGAGCCAAAAAGACCCCTTCCTACACATTATTTTACCTGTGTCATATTTGCTGTTTTCCTAAATCTGTGTTGGGTTTGGGAAAAATAAAGACCGCAACACAAAAGACCAAACAAAAAGCCAGCAACTTACAATATACATGTAGCGCCCTTCTAGCATAGGTTGGTAGGCAAACATAACTTTGGCTCCTTCTGTAATTAGGGGAGCAGTATTATTATTATTATACAGGATGTACAGAGCGCCAACAGTTTGCACAGCGCTTTACAACTTGAGGGTAGACAGTACAAGTACAATACACTTTAATACAGGAGGAATCAGAGAGCCCTGATCCTTAGAGCTTACAATCTAAGAGGGAAGGTCAGGAGATACAAGAGGTAATAACTGTGGGGGATGTGCTGATGGAGAAAATAAAAGTACAGTTTTTAGGTGGGGGCAAGAAATATTCCTTTAAATATGGTGCCTGGGGACCTCTTTAGTCTGCCTGGAAAGTAGCACATCTTTCCGATCTTTATTACAGTACTGCAGTAAAATGACATTTCTGGGGCGTTCCGCGGAACTCGAATTAGCTGTGAATGCCCCATATGCTCAGCTCATTTGCGAAAAAACGAACACCCGATACTTGAGTCAAACTTACGTTCAACTCGAACCGCCGGCTCATCCCTAGTGATAATATCCATCCACCATCCATCAAATTGAACCGCAGTGCCTCCACCAAAAGCTGTACAAACTGCTTACCAGCTCCCGTGGAGCCCCTTATTATAGATCTGTGCCTGTGGCTTGAACCCAGCCAGGGCCTTTCTCTGCATCTCAGGGCTTCTCCACCAATCAGATGTCACTCAGTGAGTTGGATGGGAAGTTGTATCACCCAAAAGAGACAAAGGCTCCATATATCATAAAACCCTTGATAGGTTTATTGAATGATAAAATATTGCACTTGCAACAACAAAAATACATAAGAAAGCCTTAAGTTTGGTGTGTCGGCCAGCAGACAACCAAACAAACCCGTCCTTCGGGACACGGGGGAGATGGTGACGTCAGTGTGTCACTCCTACCTACGCGTTTCGTTACAAATGACGTCGTCCAGGGGCGATAGATCTATCCATACACTCTGCCTGTCTGTCTGTCTATTTTTATAAGTGTATGGGTTTGTTATTCCTTTGTCCATCATTCAGTTTTGCCTACCATAGTCAGTGTATTCAGTAGCATAGTTGGTTGGGGGACAGGCCTGTTCTTCTAATGTTCCCCTTTTTTTAGTGGGACTATGGAAGTTCCTCGTTCATAATCTCACCAGTGGGGGCCAACACATTTCTCTTAGCACCAAAAGGAACCAGGTGTGCCGAGTGTGGACCGAGGGAGCCGAGGGGAACGGGGTCTCTTAGGAGCAAAGGGAACCAAGTGTGCCGAATGTGGAACGAGGGAGCAGAGGGAGCCGAGGGGACCGGGGTCTCTTAGGACCAAAGGGAACCAAGTGTGCCGAATGTGAAACGAGAGAGCCGAGGGAGCCGAGGGGACCAAGGTCTCCTAGGACCAAAGGGAACCAAGTGTGCCGAGTGTGGACTGAGGGAGCCGAGGGAGCAGAGGTCTCTTAGGACCAAAGGGAACTGAGTGTGCTTTTATCCCGTTGTTACGGTTTGCTCTCAAATTCTTTATCCCCCACTGGCCGATGATTTTAATGTTTTTGTCGGATGATTTGGATGTACCCATGATTGTATTCCATTTGTCCTTTTTGTCATGACTGTAACCTTGTTTTTGGAAAACGAATAAAAAGATTGAAAGTAAAGAGAATCACCAACCCAAGAGCTTATACTTGCTCTTAGCTTAACAAACATAAAGATCTCAAAATGGCCGATGACAGGAAATTGTAGGGTGGCCATTTGGAAAAAGTTTCTTCACTTCCTTATTTTTATTTCCCCTTTAGCTGCCAGTTTATTATTGCCAAGAGAACGTGATGTCCAAAGAGATACGGAACAAACTTGCCTTATGAGTTGTTGGCTCAGGAAGTCTTGGGATCCAACTGGAGAGCAGATAGAAAAGGAGTCTGGGAGTGCGGAGACCTTTGTGACTCGGCTTGTACCTCCTCGTCTTTCCCACACACAGCTGAACTATCATCGTCTGAATTGGTGCTATATATAAGATCCGCGGCACCATTCGTCTGGCTGGCCGAGGGGGCCACCCCGTGCCATAAAGCCTTTGGCATTAACGAGGCCTGCAAGGTTAAGTGACAACATCTCCATGTCCAAAGGCTGAGTCATGGTGGTCGCCATGCCAAAAATGTATTTACTGGACGTTTTCATGACATCTATTAGTAATAAACAGGCTGGAAGGGAGAAGAAAAGAACATTTTTGTGTCCGCTTTGTGATAGCAAGTTCTTTTCTAAATAACACGATAACAAAAGCGAAATGATCAGCTCGGGTCAGGATCATGAAGACATGGAATTGGGTTCGGGTTCTGCCTGGTAGTTGAGCAAGGATGAGTAATTTAAAGAAGAAATTCACACCCCACCCCCCTTTGTTTTACCTTATTACCCCTAACCTCTAGTTGCCCTTAAAAAATATTCACAAGCCCAAAAAATCCGGTGTAGCCTCTTGCTTTGCCAACGCATGCCGGGTCCCACGCCACCATCTTCTATACTGATGTCACCAGGGGGCCCGGTGTCTCTTCTGGGTTCTTGCACCCGGACACCTGATGACACACCTCTGCCCATGCATAGTGTGCCCCAGATTGCACCCGGACCCCTGATGACACACCTCTGCCCATGCATAGTGTACCCCAGATTGCACCCAGACCCCTGATGACACACCTCTGCCCATGCATAGTGTGCCCCAGATTGCACCCAGACCCCTGATGACACACCTCTGCCCATGCATAGTGTGCCCCAGATTGCACCCAGACCCCTGATGACACACCTCTGCCCATGCATAGTGTGCCCCAGATTGCACCCGGACTCCTGATGACACACCTCTGCCCATGCATAGTGTGCCCCAGATTGCACCCAGACCCCTGATGACACACCTCTGCCCATGCATAGTGTGCCCCAGATTGCACCCAGACCCCTGATGACACACCTCTGCCCATGCATAGTGTGCCCCAGATTGCACCCAGACCCCTGATGACACACCTCTGCCCACGCATAGTGTACCCCAGATTGCACCCAGACCCCTGATGACACACCTCTGCCCATGCATAGTGTGCCCCAGATTGCACCCAGACCCCTGATGACACACCTCTGCCCATGCATAGTGTGCCCCAGATTGCACCCGGACTCCTGATGACACACCTCTGCCCATGCATAGTGTGCCCCAGATTGCACCCGGACCCCTGATGACACACCTCACCGTATATGTGCCGTATATGAGCCGTATATGTACCGTATATGTGCCGTATATGTGCCGTATATGTACCGTATATGTACCGTATATGTGCCGTATATGTACCGTATATGTACCGTATATGTACCGTATATGTGCCGTATGTGTACCGTATATGTGCCGTATATGTACCGTATATGTGCCGTATATATGCCGTATATGTACCGTATATGTGCCGTATATGTACCGTATATGTGCAGTATATGTGCCGTATATGTGCCTTATATGTGCCGTATGTGTACCGTATATGTGCCGTATACGTACCGTATATGTGCCTTATATGTGCCGTATGTGTGCCGTATATGTGCCGTATACCGTATGTGTGCCGTATATGTGCCTTATATGTGCCGTATGTGTGCCGTATATGTACAGTATATGTGCCGTATGTGTGCCATATGTGTGCCGTATATGTACCGTATGTGTACCGTATATGTGCCGTATGTGTACCGTATGTGTACCGTATATGTGCCGTATATGTACCGTATATGTGCCGTATATGTACCGTATACTGCCGTATATGTGCCGTATATGTGCCATATATGTACCGTATATGTGCAGTATATGTGCCGTATATGTGCCGTATATGTACCGTATATGTGCCGTATATGTACAGTATATGTGCCGTATATGTGCCTTATATGTGCCGTATGTGTACCGTATATGTGCCGTATACGTACCGTATATGTGCCGTATATGTGCCTTATATGTGCCGTATGTGTGCCGTATGTGTGCCGTATGTGTGCCGTATACATACCGTATGTGTGCCGTATATGTGCCTTATATGTGCCGTATGTGTGCCGTATATGTACAGTATATGTGCCGTATATGTGCCATATGTGTGCCGTATATGTGCCGTATATGTACAGTATATGGTTGGAAAGCGGGTTAAATGACTAGAAAAACATACTGAACTACCCTGAAGTAAACCTTTTTGTGATTCCCCCTGGCGGCCTCACTACAGCCCCCGACGCTCACACTACAGCCCCTGACCCCCCATACTACAGCCCCTGGCGGCCTCACTACAGCCCCTGATGCCCCCACTACAGCCCCTGACGCCCCCACTACAGCCAATAATAGAAGGTATTGCTTCACTTTAAGTACATTTTGGTTTTACAAACATGCTCTGGTCCCTTTGTGGGGTATAAAATAACCTTATGGGTTCAGTGCTATTCTTCCACTTTACTCACCTACCTGTTAGAAGACTAGACCTTCATTCCTGTTCTCCTCACATCTCAGCATTTCGGATTTTCTCCCGCTTTCTGTGGAAGTAACAATGGTCACCAGGACAGGGATGGTGGGAACCCCCCCAAGTGAGGGGCAGAAATAACCTGTGAGAGGTGGGAAGTCTTCCCCATTTCATCCTAAAACCAAACATTCCACATGAAATACTTCCAGCAATGTGGAGATTCTTCTCCCATCAGCTGAGACATTTCTTTCTAAGACTTTCTATTAAAAACCTCCCGATATTGTCCAGAGTCTCATTCGTGTTCCGTGGAAACAATCCAGAAACAAACGACCCGAAATATCTCCTAAAAAAACAGCCCGAGGTAAAGAGTGAAAGTGTCCGGTGTTTGGCCGTCACTCTCAGGCCCCATGTACACGGGACGCCGGCACAAACTCTTCTGAACCAAGCTTGAAGCCGGCGCTTAGAAACTCCCGTTTTACCGCGTTTGCGTCTAGAAGCTGTTGTGGAAAAATTTATGAAGATGTATTTAATATGTATTGTCATAGTGTCACCCAGTGTTAGTACTTCCGCAACCCGCTCTAAAAGAGCTGATTGGGGCAGTCTGAGGCTGGTTGAGATAAACTTCCTGATTTGGAGAAGGGTGTTGGCGGAGTGAGGCCTCTCTGCAAATGCATTATCGGTTTAGCGGATATATGCTCTTGTCGCCTCTGTAGTGCCTGATCAGCATTGAGGTGGTGACGTGAGCGCACACCTGGGAATAAGCTCCCCTCATCAGGAACTGTGCTCATTGGTTATTGTATTATTATCGTGTTATTATTGTATTATTATTGTGTTATTATTGTAATGTATCCTTTAAGCTATATTTCTTGTGTTGTATTCATGTATTGGATTGTATGGGACATCTTGTTAGAGGGACGCCCTTATATGGACATTTCCTGTGTGAAGAGGAGATCATGTGATGACCACTTCCATGGAGGTCACATGCTGTGTCCTCACTTCCTATGGAGGAGGGCACATTCTGTGATGACCACTCCCATGGAGGTCACATGCTGTGTCCTCACTTCCTATGGAGGAGGGCACATCCTGTGATGACCACTCCCATGGAGGTCACATGCTGTGTCCTCACTTCCTATGGAGGCGGGCACATCCTGTGATGACCACTCCCATGGAGGTCACATGCTGTGTCCTCACTTCCTATGGAGGAGGGCACATCCTGTGATGACCACTCCCATGGAGGTCACATGCTGTGTCCTCACTTCCTATGGAGGAGGGCACATCCTGTGATGACCACTCCCATGGAGGTCACATGCTTTAGAGATAATAAAAAGGAGCCGTGAGGCTCGAGGCGACCAGTGTTTTGCTGTGATGCCGAGATGAATCTCGTGGTGATGGCTCCTGACTTGAATGAATGGTTAGTGAATTTTAGTTTAAGAAGCATTATTACATGAAGATGAAGTGTGTGCTACTTGGCACAAGGCAAGATGGCCGTCTGCTCTGCAAACAACCGAAACATCATAAGGACCCTCCCTAAGCTCCAAAAACAGTAATATTAACCATTTCAGCCATTTTGTGAGACCAGAGTGAGTATCAGCAGCTGAGAGAGGAGCAGTGTATTTGTATTTAGCGTGTCACTTGCCACGTCACCTGCCACGTCACCTGCCACGTCACCTGCCACAAGCTGTGGATTGTCCACAATGCAATGGAAGCAATTACATTTTTTTTTTTTTATGGTTTTTCATCATTTGCCATCATTTTTGAGATTTTTAATGTAAAGAAATAGGTCACCTTTAAAAACGCTTATAAACGAAAACGCGGCTAAACGCCGGTACCGCCTTTAGCCGCGTTTAACCGTGTTTTGCGTCTGAAACGTGGAAATCTTTGGCGTCTGAACCCATTTTTTTGCTTTCAAAGAAACGCTGTTAAATGTAACTGCCTAAAAACATCAATAAAGGAGACGGTGTGCAGGGGCCACATAGGATAACATTGAATGGGTTCAGGGGCCGGTGAAAAAAGCGTCCAACTGCCTCTGAACGCGAGTTTTCCAGCGTCCCGCGTACATTGGGGGCCCGGGGTCTCAGAACAGATAGAACCCGGATCTTCTAGAATCAGGGCTTCACATTGAGAATGCTGGGGCCGGATTATTTCAGGTATTTTTACAGCGCTATTTTTAGCGCTAAAACGCCAGAAAAACGCCTCAGTGTGAAAGGGGCCTTATGCTCAGGGGGGGTTTCAGGCACCAAAAAAAAATGACTCCCCCAACAGACCCCGACACCCTAATCCAAACCTAACCCTTCATGAAACCCCAACACTTTCTTTGTCACCTGAGCCCCAAAACTTCACCCAACGCCTGAAATAATCAGAGGAAAGCAAACAATGTATCCCCTGGTGCCCAACCTGTGGCCCTTGGGGGCCTTGGAGACCCTGCAGACAGTTGTCTGTGTTTTTCGTACCTAGGTGCCAGTGAAGGAAAAATGTCCTTTAGATTGAGTTTTAGTAGTTCAATGATTTGAATCATTTCTTTCACACTGTGATTTGTAAATGAGATGTTATAGCGGAGATTTCTAACAGTCTCATGTAATGTGTCTCCGGTCTATGACTGATTCCTAAAGCATGTCCCCAGTCTCCAACAACTCCTATAGCTTATTTACAGTCTCTGACCATCTCCTGTATCATGTCTACAGTCTCTGACCATCTCCTGTATCATGTCTGCAGTCTCTGACCATCTCCTGTATCATGTCTGCAGTCTCTGACCATCTCCTGTACCATGTCTGCAGTCTCTGATCATCTCCTGTATTATGTCTGCAGTCTCTGATCATCTCCTGTATTATGTCTGCAGTCTCTGATCATCTCCTGTATTATGTCTGCAGTCTCTGACCATCTCCTTCATCATGTTTGCAGTCTCTGATCTTCTCCTGTATTATGTCTGCAGTCTCTGATCTTCTCCTGTATTATGTCTGCAGTCTCTGATCATCTCCTGTATTATGTCTGCAGTCTCTGATCATCTCCTGTATTATGTCTGCAGTCTCTGATCATCTCCTGTACTATGTCTGCAGTCTCTGATCATCTCCTGTACTATGTCTGCAGTCTCTGATCATCTCCTGTACTATGTCTGCAGTCTCTGACCATCTCCTGTATTATGTCTGCAGTCTCTGACCATCTCCTGTATTATGTCTGCAGTCTCTGACCATCTCCTGTACCATGTCTGCAGTCTCTGATCATCTCCTGTATTATGTCTGCAGTCTCTGATCTTCTCCTGTATTATGTCTGCAGTCTCTGATCTTCTCCTGTATTATGTCTGCAGTCTCTGATCTTCTCCTGTATTATGTCTGCAGTCTCTGACCATCTCCTGTATTATGTCTGCAGTCTCTGATCATCTCCTGTACTATGTCTGCAGTCTCTGATCATCTCCTGTACTATGTCTGCAGTCTCTGATCATCTCCTGTACTATGTCTGCAGTCTCTGACCATCTCCTGTATTATGTCTGCAGTCTCTGACCATCTCCTGTATTATGTCTGCAGTCTCTGACCATCTCCTGTACCATGTCTGCAGTCTCTGATCATCTCCTGTACTATGTCTGCAGTCTCTGATCATCTCCTGTATTATGTCTGCAGTCTCTGATCATCTCCTGTACTATGTCTGCAGTCTCTGATCATCTCCTGTATTATGTCTGCAGTCTCTGACCATCTCCTGTATTATGTCTGCAGTCTCTGACCATCTCCTGTACCATGTCTGCAGTCTCTGATCATCTCCTGTACTATGTCTGCAGTCTATGACCATCTCCTGTACTATGTCTGCAGTCTCTGATCATCTCCTGTACTATGTCTGCAGTCTCTGATCATCTCCTGTACTATGTCTGCAGTCTCTGATCATCTCCTGTATTATGTCTGCAGTCTCTGATCATCTCCTGTACTATGTCTGCAGTCTCTGATCATCTCCTGTATTATGTCTGCAGTCTCTGATCATCTCCTGTACTATGTCTGCAGTCTCTGATCATCTCCTGTATTATGTCTGCAGTCTCTGATCATCTCCTGTACTATGTCTGCAGTCTCTGATCATCTCCTGTATTATGTCTGCAGTCTCTGATCATCTCCTGTATTATGTCTGCAGTCTCTGACCATCTCCTGTACCATGTCTGCAGTCTCTGACCATCTCCTGTACCATGTCTGCAGTCTCTGATCATCTCCTGTATTATGTCTGCAGTCTCTGACCATCTCCTGTACCATGTCTGCAGTCTCTGACCATCTCCTGTATCATGTCTGCAGTCTCTGACCATCTCCTGTACTATGTCTGCAGTCTCTGATCATCTCCTGTACTATGTCTGCAGTCTCTGATCATCTCCTGTATTATGTCTGCAGTCTCTGACCATCTCCTTCATCATGTTTGCAGTCTCTGATCTTCTCCTGTATTATGTCTGCAGTCTCTGATCATCTCCTGTATTATGTCTGCAGTCTCTGATCATCTCCTGTACTATGTCTGCAGTCTCTGACCATCTCCTGTACTATGTCTGCAGTCTCTGATCATCTCCTGTACTATGTCTGCAGTCTCTGATCATCTCCTGTACTATGTCTGCAGTCTCTGATCATCTCCTGTATTATGTCTGCAGTCTCTGATCATCTCCTATATTATGTCTGCAGTCTCTGATCATCTCCTGTATTATGTCTATGCAAATGTATTGGTTTATAGTTCTAAGGGCCGGATAAAGGCAAGCAAAGGGCCGTCCCGGGGCCACAGTTAGGAGACCACTGCACTAAATTATTATATTGTGTTTGTGTTCACTAAAATTCAATAACGTGTAATTTTCCAAAATATTTGCGTTTAAAAAACTGCGCAAATATTGTGTAACATAAAAAAAAGCAACACTCTCGCCATTTTATTCTCCAGGGCCTTTGCTTAATAATATAAATAATGTTTAAGTCATTTTCTAGCAAAAAAAACCCCATATTTTTACATGTATGACAGAATTGGCCTGGGAGTCATGTGGTGAGGTGGGTAAGTAGGGTAAGTAGGATAAGTAGGGCAGGTAGGGTAGGTAGGGTACGTAGGGCAGGTAGGGTACGTAGGGCAGGTAGGGTAGGTAGGGCACGTAGGGCAGGTAGGGTAGGTAGGGTAGGTAGGGTAGGGCAGGTAGGGTACGTAGGGCACATAGGGTACGTAGGGTAGGTAGGGTACGTAGGGTAGGTAGGGTAGGTAGGGTAAGTAGGGCAGGTAGGGTAGGTAGGGCAGGTAGGGTAGGTAGGGTAGGTAGGGTAGGGTATGTAGGGTAAGTAGGGTAGGTAGGGTAGGTAGGGTAAGTAGGGCAGGTAGGGTAGTTAGGGTAGGTAGGGCACGTAGGGCAGGTAGGGTAGGTAGGGTAGGGCAGGTAGGGCAGGTAGGGTACGTAGGGTAGGTAGGGTACGTAGGGCACGTAGGGTACGTAGGGTAGGTAGGGTAGGTAGGGTAGGTAGGGTAGGTAGGGTAGGTAGGGCAGGTAGGGTACGTAGGGTACATAGGGTAGGTAGGGTAGGTAGGGTAGGGTATGTAGGGTAAGTAGGGTAGGTAGGGTAGGTAGGGTAAGTAGGGTAGGTAGGGTAAGTAGGGTAGGTAGGGTAGGTAGGGTACGTAGGGTAAGTAGGGTAGGTAGGGTAAGTAGGGTAGGTAGGGTAGGTAGGGTAAGTAGGGTAGGTAGGGTAAGTAGGCAGCTCATTGATTTTGAATAGGATTTTTAATGCAATGAATGTCAACAAAATGTGTATTTTCGCACCACACAGAAATACGGGGGTCCGGAGGGATTCAATCTTCTGCCCTGACCCTCTGATGCCTCTAATTTCAATATCGTTCTTCTTTTAGGTGATGAACACACAATCTCGCCTGCAGGATGGAAATATAAATCATTGATTTAACAATTGCTACATATTTGCCTTTTAATTGAAAGCTGCTTATTTGGGTTTTGGTTCCATTGGGATGATTGGAATGGAGAAGTTCCTTCGGTTCCAGGGCTGAATCCTTCTCAGATGCTTGGATGGGAAGTCCATTGATCGCTATCCCAATACGAAATTGCACCTTTCTATAATGGAAGGGTTGATGGTCTACAGCTGTGTTTGTTCCGTGTTCCTCGCCAGGTTAGTCTGCCCTGTAATCAGAGCTTTGTCTGGAGTTTTCTTGTTTTCTTAACTCTCACTATACGGTTGTAGATCCAATCGATAAAGTGGAGAAGATAAAAGAAGCTTTCCAAAAAGTTTCACAAGGAACCGGCACGTTGAAAGGCTGGCCGGAGGCCAGCCTGGATTTGTGGGAGGAGTCTGAGGGAGTATATCTCCCTCCTCCTCTGGCTTGTCCCTCGTCGGCTCGTCTTCTTGGTGGTTTCAGCCGACGAGCGTCATTTCCGCCCCGCCAGCTGTCGTCATTTCCGGGTGCCGTCCGCACACAGAGGATCGTCGCGTGGGAGCTCCGGGTTTCTTTTTCGCCCACAGCGCTGGGCTGCAGGTACGGGGGGGGGGGGGCAGCGGTGTCACCGGTTCGATAGGGGGGCCACACGCGTCTGGTCATACGCTTGGGGGCATGCGGCATGTCGGCCGCCACGTCAATGCGATAGGGGGGACATCAGGTCGCAGGAGGGTACTGTAGAGACTCTGCTTCAAGGCGCCACGTGCGTGGCTGGGGGGGGCGGGGGTGTTTGATGGGTGCCTCTGTTCACGGTCATGCCTGTACTGCAGCACCAAGGGCTAGATGTTAGGCATGGCATGTAGCGTGTGCAGAGGGGAAGGGTGCTTTGCTCTGTCACTGTCTTCATGCTGGGTTTTGTAAGTGTCCTATCATGCTGCTGATCGGCATCACATCGAAGGGGGGGGGGGGGCAGGCTAGTGGGTCGGTTCAGTACGGCCATGTAGCAGCAGGCTGGTTCAGCTGCTACTGGGGGGGGGGGGGGGGCATCTTGTGGTGGGGTTGGTGCAGGGCCGGTCCGGTCAGCACTTAAATTGTCATGCAAGTGTAAAAAAAAAAAAAAAAAAAAAGGGGAATTTTATGTTGCTGCCATGTTCTGGGTAATTTCGTCATTTGTTTTCTGGTCTACTGGGTGGGCGCAGCAGCTAGTTAACTTCCCAGCTAGGTAGTCTCACAGGCTCCTTGCTTTGTGGCTGACAGGAGGGGGGGGGGGGTTCGTGGAGCTTGGGCGGCCACAGGTCCTTTGCATGTTGCTGTCATAGGATGGTTTCCTGTCATATTGGGCATTTCATCAGGCTCCATACGTTGGGGTATGCCGTTCTGTTCGTCATTTCTGTCTGTTTTTTCCGCTTTCACTTCTGTTCATGGTTTCCGACCATTCGATTGCCTCATTTCTGGTACATGTGGTGTTATTTCAGGTGGATTTCAGAGTTTTTCTCTCAGTATCAAGGTACGTGTGTATGTTTCCTGTCACGGATTTCAGTTAGTTTTTTAGTTAGGTTCACTTGCTTTCAGGGTCTGTCACGTCTACAGATCCGTACAGGCTGAGGTTTCGTTTTTAAGTGATTGGTTGGACCACAATCTTCTCGCCTGTACATCACTCATCATACGTTGCACCTTTCATTCTCTACGTTCATATCTACCCACCACGGTCTGTGGGTATCGTAGCCCTGAGTGTTCGTTTTTAATTGCCTGTTATTGCGCTGCAGGTTTCTCGGGCTCACTCATTCCATACATCTTAGGATTGGTTGTGTCACTTAGCTTAATTCACGCGCTATTGGTCTACCACTGATGTTTCACGTGTTCAGACTTAGTTAGGTTGGTGCGGTCCATGCATTCTTATTTTGCTGTAGTTTGTTTTTCCTCAGATTTCGTTATGTCTCATGTGACAGAAAGCGACGAGTTCCCGTTCATCCCGCCTACTCCGCGTAGGGGTTCAAATCATGGAAGTTCACCTTCATTAAGGAGTTGGACTGTGCCTAGGATTATGGCCGAGCTACATCGCAAGGGCATTTCTTTCCCATCTACTGCCAGGAAAGCGGAATTTTTTAGGTTATGTTTCCCTTCTGCTGAACCAGTACCGTCTACCAGTGCGGAACACGCTTCGGTGCACAACTCCTTGACGCAAATCCATGCGATGTTAAATTCTTTCTCCACCTCTATGTTGCAGTTACAGGATAGGATGGAGGTGATTGAGGCCCGGGCGGCTGGTGCAGCAGTATCAGCCAGCTCGGTGGTGCCTGCGGCCCCCTCAGCCCCTGTTCTCCTGAGCCCGGCTACAGGTAATATGTCTTTACCTTCAGTGATGCCTTCACCGTCTGCGGCTCTGCCGTCGGTGTCACCGGCCCATTTCATCCCTGCCAGTATCAAGAAAGATATCTTGGAAGGGAAGGATGTCAATCTAGCCTCCCTACTCATAGCGGCCCAGGATGTGTCTGAAAACAAGTCATTTGCTTGTGGGGAGGTGTCGGTGGTGCTCAAGTCCAAAGATCCTAGGCTCAGTCGCAAACTCAGTGTACCAGAGTTTGTGCTGGCCTTCGGCATCTTTAGAGACATCATCTGTTCGGTCAGTCCAGGGAGGAGGGAAGAATTGGATCTATACCTTCATAAGGTTGTGGACTTGGCGCATAAGTACGGTGGTTCAATCTTCTACGATTATCATCGGTCCTTTGCGGCAAAGGTGGCGGCCACTTGGGCTCAGTTCCAAGTGGTGTCATGGTGGGGCACCATTGACATGGAATTATTTTGCAGGCATTTCGCTAGTCAAAGATCCCCTGTATGTGCCAACTGTCAATCATCGGCTCACACCACTGCCTGGTGTCCGAATTGCAAGTCCCCTAGTCAGATAGGGACCTCCAAACAGTCGGCTGGTGGATCTGCGGGTCTCCCAGGGCAGGTGGACAAAATGGGTAGACCCATCCGGTATCTGGGGAAGGCTCAGTTGTGCAATAATTATAACTATACTGGTTGCAATTACAACCAATGCAGGTTGTTGCACGTTTGCTCCAACTGCTTCAGAGCCCACCCCAAGTCCGCTTGCCTGGTCAAGGCCGTCGGTACCTCATGACTGTGCCGAGTTAATGTCTCCTTGTTGGGGGATTTCCTGAGTGATCATCCTTCACCAGCGTTCAGACAGTTTTTGCTGGAAGGGTTGTCTTCAGGTTTCCATACTGGGCTCATTACCCTTCCTACAGAATCGTTCGAGTGCAACAATTTGTTGTCAGCTGAGAACCACCCTGATATTGTCGATGAGTTACTGCAGGCTGAATTGTCCAAGGGGTTCTTGATCGGTCCGTTCCTGTCATCACCTTTTTGCATGTGGAGGGTCAATCCCGTCGGGGTTGTCTGTGGAAAATTCTCAAATAAATTCCGTTTGATTTACGATTTGTCCGCTCCTCATTCATCTCACATTCCTAGTCTCAATTCTCTCATCCCCTCCGAGGAGTTTTCTCTAAAGTATTCATCAGTAGATTTGGCAATCCAGCACATTTTGCAGTTAGGTAGGGGTGCTTGGCTTTCCAAAGCTGACATCTCTGATGCATTCAAGCTGCTTCCTATCAGTCCTGCTCTCTGGCAATGGCATGGCATCAAGTGGCGCGGGCAGTATTTTTTTGCCACCAAATTAACGTTTGGGTCTAAAAGCAGTCCGTACTTGTTTGACACCTTTGCCCAGGCTCTTCATTGGATTCTGGGTTACTGCAGTGGTTGTCAGAGGGTAATTCATTATCTGGATGATTTTCTGCTGTTGGAAGATCCCGGTGTCCCGCCCAGGGATCTGCAGGTGCTTACAGGGCTATTTTCAGAATTGAATGTCCCATTAGCTACGCATAAGATGGAAGGTCCAGCAAAAATCATCACCTTTTTAGGGATTACGCTTGACTCCAATCTTATGGTTGCTAGTCTGCCCTTGGAGAAATTAGTCAGGATACGCCGCTCCATTCATCTCTTTGTTCTTTCCCCGGTATCTTCCAAGAGGGACTTACAGTCTCTCTTGGGGATGTTGAATCACGCCATGAGGATCATTCCGCAGGGTAGGGCATTTGTGTCGAGGTTGCTGGCTCTTCTCCCCCAGTGTCATGATTCTGAGTCACCGGTCAAATTACTAGCGGATGCCCGTGCTGATTTAGTCATGTGGGATCGGTTCCTGTGCGGGTGGAATGGCATCTCCATGTTCATCCCGCATCCTACTAGTAATTCTCCGCATGTGTTCTCAGATGCCGCCGCTTCAGTCGGGTTTTCAGCCATTTTTGACCAGGAGTGGTTGGCCAGCCGCTGGCCCCCCGAGGTTTTCCTTCTGCCAAAATTTGCCCTCACGTCAGCACTATTTGAAATTTACCCAATCTTGGCGGCAGCTGTCACATGGGGTCCTGGCTGGTCAGGCAACTCGGTCGTTTTCTTTACGGATAATTTGGCTACAGCCAAAATTATCAATAAAGGAAGATCAGGGTCCCTGGTAATCATGTCCTTCATGCGTAAGTTGACATGGTTGGGCTTGACCTACAAATTCCATTTCCGGGGTGAGTTCGTTAGTGGGGATCACAATGGTGCAGCTGATGCTTTGTCCCGTCTTAACATGCCGCTATTTTTCTTACAGCATCCGGCAGCAGATCGGACGGGCCAGCCAATCCCCCATCACTCACTATTAGTCATGGATTGAATACTTTCTGGTCTCAGGCGATCAATCTGGCCAACAGGTCCTTGTCCAGAAATACGCTGAGAGCATATACCACGGGTTGGAAGACGTTCCTTAGGTTCATGTCCTTACATCCTTGCAGTTCCCCAGAGGATACCAAGTACATCATGATGTTACTGCGTATTGCCACTGTGAGCTGGCATTATCGGCCAGTACTATCAAACTGTATTTATCAGGTATTCAGCATTTCAGGTCCCTGCATGCGCCTGACAGTCCATCCATTTTTGCTGCTCACCCTCTGAAAGCCTGAGGGGTATACAAAGAAATCAGGGGTTCTCCCAGTTGTCTCGCCAACCCATTACCGGGCAGATTTTCCGTGACATGTCGGATATGCTCTCCACTTCCCCTTTTGGCACAGGTCCCAGTTTAGTTCTCAAGGCGGCAGTTTACCTCTGTTTCTTCGGGTTTCTCCGACCCGGGGAAGTGTCCAAATCCAGCTGTCATGCACCTGTTTTGCTCAGAGGTAGTCTTTCTAGATTTCCTGAGCATTATGAGCTGCAGCTTCCAAATAATAAGAATAGGCAAATTGGTCAGGGGTTTGTGGTTAAGTACTACCGCACGCACAACGGTTGGTGCCCGGTCGAAGTGCTCGACTCTCTTTGCCGTTTATTCTCAACACCCGTGAATGATCCCCTGCTCCCCTTCCCTACGCAGCCTATCACTTCCAAACAATTTGTTAGCCATGTCAGGATCTTGCTTGCCAAATTAGATTTGGATCCTAAACGTTTCTCCGGGCATTCTTTCAGGATCGGTGCTGCATCAGCAGCTTCTAAGCAGGGGGTCCCTTCGTACATCATCAAACACATGGGGCGCTGGAGGTCCTCCTGTTATAGCAGGTACATTCCCGAACCTCACACGGAAGTTCGCAGAGCTTTTGCCGTGTTGTTGAATTAAGTGTTACCTGTTCATTAAAGCTTATTACTTACCTATCTTTGTGTCTTTTTGCCCTCTTTTAGGCGTACCGTCCAGCTAGGCCAAGGCACACCGCAGGCCTTGGTAGTTGGGGTTATCACGTATCACGCAGATATGGTCATTGGGGTTCCCACGTATTACGGGTGAAGACTCCGACGACAAGTTGAAAGGCTGGCCGGAGGCCAGCCTGGATTTGTGGGAGGAGTCTGAGGGAGTATATCTCCCTCCTCCTCTGGCTTGTCCCTCGTCGGCTCGTCTTCTTGGTCCCACCCTCCCGTTCCCCCTTTCTCATTTCATTCATTTTATACTCATTTATTTCTCTTACATTTACTCAGGGTATGCCCTCTTTTAGGCGTACCGTCCAGCTAGGCCAAGGCACACCGCAGGCCTTGGTAGTTGGGGTTATCACGTATCACGCAGATATGGTCATTGGGGTTCCCACGTATTACGGGTGAAGACTCCGACGACAAAGATAGATAGTCTGGAACCTTCCCGTATCTCATGAAGGGTCCATCTGTGCTGGGGGTGGGGCACAGCGAGCTCCTTCGTTTTTGGAATGGATGTTTTTGGGGTTGCTGTCCTTCTGGGGAGATCTGTTCTAGTTCTTGGATCTCTTCTGGTCCATCTTGGCACTTTGAGTGTCAACTTTATGGTGTTCCAGTTTTCATATTATAAACCATTGTGTGACGACGTTCCTCAGATAGAGGCAGCTGAAGTTATCTGCTGAGCTTCCCCCAAATTTGCACCAACTGCTGAGCTTCCCCCAACTCTTCACCATCTGCTGAGCTTCCCCCGACTCTTCACCATCTGCTGAGCTTCCCCCGACTCTTCACCATCTGCTGAGCTTCCCCCGACTCTTCACCATCTGCTGAGCTTCCCCCAAATCTTCACCATCTACTGAGCTTCCCCCGACTCTTCACCATCTGCTGAGCTTCCCCCGACTCTTCACCATCTGCTGAGCTTCCCCCGAATCTTCACCATCTGCTGAGCTTCCCCCAAATCTTCACCATCTGCTGAGCTTCCCCCGAATCTTCACCATCTGCTGAGCTTCCCCCGAATCTTCACCATCTGCTGAGCTTCCCCCGAATCTTCACCATCTGCTGAGCTTCCCCCGAATCTTCACCATCAGCTGAGCTTCCCCCGACTTCACCATCTGCTGAGCTTCCCCCGACTTCACCATCTGCTGAGCTTCCCCCGACTTCACCATCTGCTGAGCTTCCCCCGACTTCACCATCTGCTGAGCTTCCCCCGAAACTTCACCATCTGCTGAGCTTCCCCGAAACTTCACCATCTGCTGAGCTTCCCCTGACACTTCACCATCTGCTGAGCTTCCCCCGACTCTTCACCATCTGCTGAGCTTCCCCAGACTCTTCACCATCTGCTGAGCTTCCCCCGACTCTTCACCATCTGCTGAGCTTCCCCCAAATCTTCACCATCTGCTGAGCTTCCCCCGACTCTTCACCATCTGCTGAGCTTCCCCTGACTCTTCACCATCTGCTGAGCTTCCCCGGAATCTTCACCATCTGCTGAGCTTCCCCGGAATCTTCACCATCTGCTGAGCTTCCCCGGAATCTTCACCATCTGCTGAGCTTCCCCCGAATCTTCACCATCTGCTGAGCTTCCCCCGACTCTTCACCATCTGCTGAGCTTCCCCGGAATCTTCACCATCTGCTGAGCTTCCCCCAAATCTTCACCATCTGCTGAGCTTCCCCCGACTTCACCATCTGCTAAACTTCCCCCGAATCTTCACCATCTGCTGAGCTTCCCCCGAATCTTCACCATCTGCTGAGCTTCCCCCGACTTCACCATCTGCTGAGCTTCCCCCGACTCTTTACCATCTGCTGAGCTTCCCCGACTCTTCACCATCTGCTGAGCTTCCCCCGACTCTTCACCATCTGCTGAGCTTCCCCCGACTCTTCACCATCTGCTGAGCTTCCCCCGACTCTTCACCATCTGCTGAGCTTCCCCCAAATCTTCACCATCTACTGAGCTTCCCCCGACTCTTCACCATCTGCTGAGCTTCCCCCGACTCTTCACCATCTGCTGAGCTTCCCCCGACTCTTCACCATCTGTTGAGCTTCCCCTGACTTCACCATCTGCTGAGCTTCCCCCGACTTCACCATCTGCTGAGCTTCCCCCGAATCTTCACCATCTGCTGAGCTTCCCCCAAATCTTCACCATCTGCTGAGCTTCCCCTGAATCTTCACCATCTGCTGAGCTTCCCCCGAATCTTCACCATCTGCTGAGCTTCCCCCGAATCTTCACCATCAGCTAAACTTCCCCCGACTCTTCACCATCTGCTGAGCTTCCCTCGAATCTTCACCATCAGCTAAACTTCCCCAGAATCTTCACCATCAGCTAAACTTCCCCAGAATCTTCACCATCTGCTGAGCTTCCCCGGAATCTTCACCATCTGCTGAGCTTCCCCCGAATCTTCACCATCAGCTAAACTTCCCCCGACTCTTCACCATCTGCTGAGCTTCCCCCGAATCTTCACCATCAGCTAAACTTCCCCCGACTCTTCACCATCTGCTGAGCTTCCCCCGACTCTTCACCATCTGCTGAGCTTCCCCCAACTCTTCACCATCTGCTGAGCTTCCCCCGACTCTTCACCCTGCTGAGCTTCCCCCGACTCTTCACCATCTGCTGAGCTTCCCCCGACTCTTCACCATCTGCTGAGCTTCCCCCGACTCTTCACCATCTGCTGAGCTTCCCCCGACTCTTCACCATCTGCTGAGCTTCCCCCGAATCTTCACCATCTGCTGAGCTTCCCCCGAATCTTCACCATCTGCTGAGCTTCCCCCAAATCTTCACCATCTGCTGAGCTTCCCCCGACTTCACCATCTGCTGAGCTTCCCCCGACTTCACCATCTGCTGAGCTTCCCCCGACTTCACCATCTCCTGAGCTTCCCCCGACTTCACCATCTGCTGAGCTTCCCCCGAAACTTCACCATCTGCTGAGCTTCCCCGAAACTTCACCATCTGCTGAGCTTCCCCGAAACTTCACCATCTGCTGAGCTTCCCCTGACACTTCACCATCTGCTGAGCTTCCCCCGACTCTTCACCATCTGCTGAGCTTCCCCAGACTCTTCACCATCTGCTGAGCTTCCCCCGACTCTTCACCATCTGCTGAGCTTCCCCCAAATCTTCACCATCTGCTGAGCTTCCCCCGACTCTTCACCATCTGCTGAGCTTCCCCTGACTCTTCACCATCTGCTGAGCTTCCCCCGACTCTTCACCATCTGCTGAGCTTCCCCGGAATCTTCACCATCTGCTGAGCTTCCCCGGAATCTTCACCATCTGCTGAGCTTCCCCCGAATCTTCACCATCTGCTGAGCTTCCCCCGACTCTTCACCATCTGCTGAGCTTCCCCGGAATCTTCACCATCTGCTGAGCTTCCCCCAAATCTTCACCATCTGCTGAGCTTCCCCCGACTTCACCATCTGCTAAACTTCCCCCGAATCTTCACCATCTGCTGAGCTTCCCCCGAATCTTCACCATCTGCTGAGCTTCCCCCAAATCTTCACCATCTGCTGAGCTTCCCCCGACTTCACCATCTGCTGAGCTTCCCCCGACTCTTTACCATCTGCTGAGCTTCCCCGACTCTTCACCATCTGCTGAGCTTCCCCCGACTCTTCACCATCTGCTGAGCTTCCCCCGACTCTTCACCATCTGCTGAGCTTCCCCCGACTCTTCACCATCTGCTGAGCTTCCCCCAAATCTTCACCATCTACTGAGCTTCCCCCGACTCTTCACCATCTGCTGAGCTTCCCCCGACTCTTCACCATCTGCTGAGCTTCCCCCGACTCTTCACCATCTGTTGAGCTTCCCCTGACTTCACCATCTGCTGAGCTTCCCCCGACTTCACCATCTGCTGAGCTTCCCCCGAATCTTCACCATCTGCTGAGCTTCCCCCAAATCTTCACCATCTGCTGAGCTTCCCCTGAATCTTCACCATCTGCTGAGCTTCCCCCGAATCTTCACCATCTGCTGAGCTTCCCCCGAATCTTCACCATCAGCTAAACTTCCCCAGAATCTTCACCATCTGCTGAGCTTCCCCGGAATCTTCACCATCTGCTGAGCTTCCCCGGAATCTTCACCATCTGCTGAGCTTCCCCCGAATCTTCACCATCAGCTAAACTTCCCCCGACTCTTCACCATCTGCTGAGCTTCCCCCGAATCTTCACCATCTGCTGAGCTTCCCCCGACTCTTCACCATCTGCTGAGCTTCCCCCGACTCTTCACCATCTGCTGAGCTTCCCCCGAATCTTCACCATCTGCTGAGCTTCCCCCAAATCTTCACCATCTGCTGAGCTTCCCCCGAATCTTCACCATCTGCTGAGCTTCCCCCGAATCTTCACCATCTGCTGAGCTTCCCCCGAATCTTCACCATCTGCTGAGCTTCCCCCAAATCTTCACCATCTGCTGAGCTTCCCCCGACTTCACCATCTGCTGAGCTTCCCCCGACTTCACCATCTGCTGAGCTTCCCCCGACTTCACCATCTCCTGAGCTTCCCCCGACTTCACCATCTGCTGAGCTTCCCCCGAAACTTCACCATCTGCTGAGCTTCCCCGAAACTTCACCATCTGCTGAGCTTCCCCTGACACTTCACCATCTGCTGAGCTTCCCCCGACTCTTCACCATCTGCTGAGCTTCCCCAGACTCTTCACCATCTGCTGAGCTTCCCCCGACTCTTCACCATCTGCTGAGCTTCCCCCAAATCTTCACCATCTGCTGAGCTTCCCCCGACTCTTCACCATCTGCTGAGCTTCCCCCGACTCTTCACCATCTGCTGAGCTTCCCCCGACTCTTCACCATCTGCTGAGCTTCCCCGGAATCTTCACCATCTGCTGAGCTTCCCCGGAATCTTCACCATCTGCTGAGCTTCCCCCAAATCTTCACCATCTGCTGAGCTTCCCCCGACTTCACCATCTGCTAAACTTCCCCCGAATCTTCACCATCTGCTGAGCTTCCCCCGAATCTTCACCATCTGCTGAGCTTCCCCCAAATCTTCACCATCTGCTGAGCTTCCCCCGACTCTTTACCATCTGCTGAGCTTCCCCCGACTCTTTACCATCTGCTGAGCTTCCCCGACTCTTCACCATCTGCTGAGCTTCCCCCGACTCTTCACCATCTGCTGAGCTTCCCCCGACTCTTCACCATCTGCTGAGCTTCCCCCAAATCTTCACCATCTACTGAGCTTCCCCCAAATCTTCACCATCTACTGAGCTTCCCCCGACTCTTCACCATCTGCTGAGCTTCCCCCGACTCTTCACCATCTGTTGAGCTTCCCCTGACTTCACCATCTGCTGAGCTTCCCCCGACTTCACCATCTGCTGAGCTTCCCCCGAATCTTCACCATCTGCTGAGCTTCCCCCAAATCTTCACCATCTGCTGAGCTTCCCCTGAATCTTCACCATCTGCTGAGCTTCCCCCGAATCTTCACCATCTGCTGAGCTTCCCCCGAATCTTCACCATCAGCTAAACTTCCCCCGACTCTTCACCATCTGCTGAGCTTCCCCCGAATCTTCACCATCAGCTAAACTTCCCCAGAATCTTCACCATCTGCTGAGCTTCCCCGGAATCTTCACCATCTGCTGAGCTTCCCCCGAATCTTCACCATCAGCTAAACTTCCCCCGACTCTTCACCATCTGCTGAGCTTCCCCCGACTCTTCACCATCTGCTGAGCTTCCCCCAACTCTTCACCATCTGCTGAGCTTCCCCCGACTCTTCACCCTGCTGAGCTTCCCCCGACTCTTCACCATCTGCTGAGCTTCCCCCGACTCTTCACCATCTGCTGAGCTTCCCCCGACTCTTCACCATCTGCTGAGCTTCCCCCGACTCTTCACCATCTGCTGAGCTTCCCCCGAATCTTCACCATCTGCTGAGCTTCCCCCAAATCTTCACCATCTGCTGAGCTTCCCCCAAATCTTCACCATCTGCTGAGCTTCCCCCGAATCTTCACCATCTGCTGAGCTTCCCCCGAATCTTCACCATCTGCTGAGCTTCCCCCAAATCTTCACCATCTGCTGAGCTTCCCCCGACTTCACCATCTGCTGAGCTTCCCCCGACTTCACCATCTGCTGAGCTTCCCCCGACTTCACCATCTCCTGAGCTTCCCCCGACTTCACCATCTGCTGAGCTTCCCCCGAAACTTCACCATCTGCTGAGCTTCCCCGAAACTTCACCATCTGCTGAGCTTCCCCTGACACTTCACCATCTGCTGAGCTTCCCCCGACTCTTCACCATCTGCTGAGCTTCCCCCAAATCTTCACCATCTGCTGAGCTTCCCCCAAATCTTCACCATCTGCTGAGCTTCCCCAGAATCTTCACCATCTGCTGAGCTTCCCCCGAATCTTCACCATCTGCTGAGCTTCCCCCAAATCTTCACCATCTGCTGAGCTTCCCCCGACTTCACCATCTGCTGAGCTTCCCCCGACTTCACCATCTGCTGAGCTTCCCCCGACTTCACCATCTGCTGAGCTTCCCCCGACTTCACCATCTCCTGAGCTTCCCCCGACTTCACCATCTGCTGAGCTTCCCCCGACTTCACCATCTGCTGAGCTTCCCCCGAAACTTCACCATCTGCTGAGCTTCCCCGAAACTTCACCATCTGCTGAGCTTCCCCTGACACTTCACCATCTGCTGAGCTTCCCCAGACTCTTCACCATCTGCTGAGCTTCCCCCGACTCTTCACCATCTGCTGAGCTTCCCCCAAATCTTCACCATCTGCTGAGCTTCCCCCAAATCTTCACCATCTGCTGAGCTTCCCCCGACTCTTCACCATCTGCTGAGCTTCCCCTGACTCTTCACCATCTGCTGAGCTTCCCCCGACTCTTCACCATCTGCTGAGCTTCCCCGGAATCTTCACCATCTGCTGAGCTTCCCCGGAATCTTCACCATCTGCTGAGCTTCCCCCGAATCTTCACCATCTGCTGAGCTTCCCCCGACTCTTCACCATCTGCTGAGCTTCCCCGGAATCTTCACCATCTGCTGAGCTTCCCCCAAATCTTCACCATCTGCTGAGCTTCCCCCGACTTCACCATCTGCTAAACTTCCCCCGAATCTTCACCATCTGCTGAGCTTCCCCCGAATCTTCACCATCTGCTGAGCTTCCCCCAAATCTTCACCATCTGCTGAGCTTCCCCCGACTTCACCATCTGCTGAGCTTCCCCCGACTCTTTACCATCTGCTGAGCTTCCCCGACTCTTCACCATCTGCTGAGCTTCCCCCGACTCTTCACCATCTGCTGAGCTTCCCCCGACTCTTCACCATCTGCTGAGCTTCCCCCAAATCTTCACCATCTACTGAGCTTCCCCCAAATCTTCACCATCTGCTGAGCTTCCCCCGACTCTTCACCATCTGTTGAGCTTCCCCTGACTTCACCATCTGCTGAGCTTCCCCCGACTTCACCATCTGCTGAGCTTCCCCCGAATCTTCACCATCTGCTGAGCTTCCCCCAAATCTTCACCATCTGCTGAGCTTCCCCTGAATCTTCACCATCTGCTGAGCTTCCCCCGAATCTTCACCATCTGCTGAGCTTCCCCCGAATCTTCACCATCAGCTAAACTTCCCCCGACTCTTCACCATCTGCTGAGCTTCCCTCGAATCTTCACCATCAGCTAAACTTCCCCAGAATCTTCACCATCAGCTAAACTTCCCCAGAATCTTCACCATCTGCTGAGCTTCCCCGGAATCTTCACCATCTGCTGAGCTTCCCCCGAATCTTCACCATCAGCTAAACTTCCCCCGACTCTTCACCATCTGCTGAGCTTCCCCCGAATCTTCACCATCAGCTAAACTTCCCCCGACTCTTCACCATCTGCTGAGCTTCCCCCGACTCTTCACCATCTGCTGAGCTTCCCCCAACTCTTCACCATCTGCTGAGCTTCCCCCGACTCTTCACCCTGCTGAGCTTCCCCCGACTCTTCACCATCTGCTGAGCTTCCCCCGACTCTTCACCATCTGCTGAGCTTCCCCCGACTCTTCACCATCTGCTGAGCTTCCCCCGACTCTTCACCATCTGCTGAGCTTCCCCCGACTCTTCACCATCTGCTGAGCTTCCCCCGACTCTTCACCATCTGCTGAGCTTCCCCCAAATCTTCACCATCTACTGAGCTTCCCCCGACTCTTCACCATCTGCTGAGCTTCCCCGGAATCTTCACCATCTGCTGAGCTTCCCCCGAATCTTCACCATCAGCTAAACTTCCCCCGACTCTTCACCATCTGCTGAGCTTCCCCCGAATCTTCACCATCAGCTAAACTTCCCCCGACTCTTCACCATCTGCTGAGCTTCCCCCGACTCTTCACCATCTGCTGAGCTTCCCCCAACTCTTCACCATCTGCTGAGCTTCCCCCGACTCTTCACCCTGCTGAGCTTCCCCCGACTCTTCACCCTGCTGAGCTTCCCCCGACTCTTCACCATCTGCTGAGCTTCCCCCGACTCTTCACCATCTGCTGAGCTTCCCCCGACTCTTCACCATCTGCTGAGCTTCCCCCGACTTTTCACCATCTGCTGAGCTTCCCCCGACTCTTCACCATCTGCTGAGCTTCCCCCGACTCTTCACCATCTGCTGAGCTTCCCCCAAATCTTCACCATCTACTGAGCTTCCCCCGACTCTTCACCATCTGCTGAGCTTCCCCCGACTCTTCACCATCTGTTGAGCTTCCCCTGACTTCACCATCTGCTGAGCTTCCCCCGACTTCACCATCTGCTGAGCTTCCCCCGAATCTTCACCATCTGCTGAGCTTCCCCCAAATCTTCACCATCTGCTGAGCTTCCCCTGAATCTTCACCATCTGCTGAGCTTCCCCCGAATCTTCACCATCTGCTGAGCTTCCCCCGAATCTTCACCATCAGCTAAACTTCCCCCGACTCTTCACCATCTGCTGAGCTTCCCTCGAATCTTCACCATCAGCTAAACTTCCCCAGAATCTTCACCATCAGCTAAACTTCCCCAGAATCTTCACCATCTGCTGAGCTTCCCCGGAATCTTCACCATCTGCTGAGCTTCCCCCGAATCTTCACCATCAGCTAAACTTCCCCCGACTCTTCACCATCTGCTGAGCTTCCCCCGAATCTTCACCATCAGCTAAACTTCCCCCGACTCTTCACCATCTGCTGAGCTTCCCCCGACTCTTCACCATCTGCTGAGCTTCCCCCAACTCTTCACCATCTGCTGAGCTTCCCCCGACTCTTCACCCTGCTGAGCTTCCCCCGACTCTTCACCATCTGCTGAGCTTCCCCCGACTCTTCACCATCTGCTGAGCTTCCCCCGACTCTTCACCATCTGCTGAGCTTCCCCCGACTCTTCACCATCTGCTGAGCTTCCCCCGACTCTTCACCATCTGCTGAGCTTCCCCCGACTCTTCACCATCTGCTGAGCTTCCCCCGGCTCTTCGCCATCTGCTGAGCTTCCCCCGACTCTTCACCCTGCTTAGTCTCAGAACTGATCAGTAAAGTCACCCATTGGCCAAATCTGGTATTTCAGTTGTAGTTGAGCTTATTTTAAGCTGAATCCAAGAAAAACCCCCAAAGCATCTATTCCAAAAACAAAGGAGCTCGCTGTGCCCCACCCCCAGCACAGATGGGCCCTTCATGAGATGGCTGCATGAGGTACGGGAAGGTTCCAGACTACCTATCTGTGCCGGTTCCTTGTGAAACTTTTTGGAAATCTTCTTCTATCTTCTCCACTTTATCAATTAGATGGCCGGCCGCTCAGCATGGGACCGGAAGCGAGTGGAGATCCCTGGAGGAGTATCTACTTCCATCTTCCAGGGCAACCTTAAGGTGGAGATCTACCTGGACAACATGAAAGAGATCACCGGGATCACCGAGATCACCGGGATCACCAGGACCACCGAGATCACCAGGATCACCGAGATCACCGAGATCACCGAGATCACCGGGATCACCGAGATCACCAGGATCACCGAGATCACCAGGATCACCGGGATCACCAGGATCACCGGGATCACCAGGACCACCGAGATCACCAGGATCACCGAGATCACCGAGATCACCGAGATCACCAGGATCACCGAGATCACCAGGATCACCGGGATCACCAGGATCACCGAGATCACCGGGATCACCGGGATCACCGGGATCACCGAGATCACCAGGATCACCAAGATCACCGAGATCACCGAGATCACCAAGATCACCAAGATCACCGGGATCACCGAGATCACAGAGATCACAGAGATCACCGGGATCACCGGGATCACCGGGATCACCGAGATCACCGGGATCACCGAGATCACCAGGATCACCAGGATCACCGAGATCACCGAGATCACCAAGATCACCAAGATCACCAAGATCACCAGGATCACCGAGATCACCGAGATCACCAAGATTACCGAGATCACCGAGATCACCGGGATCACCGAGATCACCGAGATCACCGGGATCACCGGGATCACTGAGATCACTGAGATCACCGAGATCACCGAGATCACCGGGATCACCGGGATCACTGAGATCACCGAGATCACCGAGATCACTGAGATCACCGAGATCACTGAGATCACCGAGATCACCGAGATCACCGGGATCACAGAGATCACCAAGATCACCGGGATCACCGAGATCACCGGGATCACCGGGGTTCAGCACTCTTCTTTTTAAGAAGCTAACTAGCAAAGCCTAACTAAATAGTAAGGAAAACTTAGAAAAATATAATAAAATAATTGTTACTGTGAAAATGAAAAACATAGAAGTGTCGTGTCCACAAGACGTTAATTTAAGAAAAGGCTAAACACCGACCACTCACATGATGTTGGTAGTAAGTAGCCTCATAACAATACTCCGCTGTGCTGTAGGTAGCCAGTGATGCGTTCCATCCCGGGGATCGGGAGAGGATCCGCTGGTGAGACGTGACAGGATGACAGCAGACCGGGAGCTCCGGAGGGCGGAGGACAGCAGAGCCAGAATGATTCTGCCCCTTCTGTTATCCCCAATTATCTAGAGAAAGGAGTGCGCCTATACACCCATCCAGCACACGCTCTGAAACGCGTTGCTCAATTTCCAGCTTCTGGCCACTTCCTGTCTGGCGCTTCAATTCAACAATGGAACAAATTCCTGCCAATCACACCAACAGTTGGGCAATATTCCTCCCACTGACACCAAAGATGGGGCACTATTCCTCCCACTGACACCAATGATGGGACACTATTTCTTCCACTGACACCAATGATGGGACACCATTCCTCCCACTGACACCAATGATGGGGCACTATTCCTCCCACTGATACCAATGATGGGACACTATTTCTTCCACTGACACCAATGATGGGACACTATTCCTCCCACTGACACCAATGATGGGGCACTATTCCTCCCACTGACACCAATGATGGGACACTATTTCTTCCACTGACACCAATGATGGGGCACTATTCCCCCCACTGATACCAATGATGGGACACTATTTCTTCCACTGACACCAATGATGGGGCACTATTCCTCCCACTGACACCAATGATGGGACACTATTTCTTCCACTGACACCAATGATGGGACACTATTCCTCCCACTGACACCAATGATGGGGCACTATTCCTCCCACTGACACCAATGATGGGACACTATTCCTCCCACTGACACCAATGATGGGGCACTATTCCTCCCACTGACACCAATGATGGGACACTATTCCTCCCACTGACATCAATGATGGGACACTATTCCTCCCACTGACACCAATGATGGGGCACTATTCCCCCCACTGACACCAATGATGGGACACTATTCCTCCCACTGACACCAATGATGGGACACTATTCCTCCCCACTGACACCAACGATGGGGCACTATTCCTCCCACTGATACCAATGATGGGACACTATTCCTCCCCACTGACACCAACGATGGGGCACGATTCCTCCCACTGACACCAATGATGGGGCACTATTCCTCCCACTGACACCAATGATGGGGCACTATTCCTCCCACTGACACCAATGATGGGACACTATTCCTCCCACTGACACCAATAATGGGGCACTATTCCTCCCACTGACACAAATGATGGGGCACTATTCTTCCCACTGACACCAATGATGGGGCACTATTTCTCCCACTGACACCAATGATGGGGCACTATTCCTCCCACTGACACCAATGATGGGGCACTATTGATCTTTTATTGAAAAGAATCAAGCAACCAATTTTATACAAAAGTAAAAAACAAAACCATAGTACAAAACTTCAACAGAAAACAAAGGAATACACATCCATGTTCAGAATATATACAATATACACATAATCCACTACCAAAACATCCCTAGAAAACTATCTACATAAAGCAGCAGAGAGGGCCTAAGAGGCACAACCCATCACCTATGTACGCAGCCATTTATCAAAAATTCATCAAAAATACTGATAATCTAGGGTGATAAGAGACAGACAGCCACACCCGGGAAAGAGACTCCTGGTAGTCAGGGAGGCTTGAAACCCCTCCACGCCTTCAACCAAGCCCCCTGACCCCGCTTGTCTCTCTCAAGCTCCCGAATCTTCCCCACCTCATGCAAAATGTCATACACCACCACCTCAACAGGAAGGAGTTTTTGCCGAATGCTGACCTGACACCGTGCGTTCCAGGTGAAATAACGGACTACTAGGCTAACTAAAAAAAGTGTATCCAAACAAAAAACTCCACCGGTATTGAATGCTCCGTACACCCACTCAGCATAACCCAGCCTGGAGAGGAAAGGGACACCGAGGGCCCGCCCCACCTGTTTGTACACCTCTATGTTAAAAGGGCAATGAAGCAGAAAATGGTCCATAGTCTCCTCCTCATCTGCACACTCCTCCCGAGGACAGCTACGATCCATCCCACTGCGGAATTTCAAATTGCCCCGAACATAGAGCTTCCCATGGAAGCACAACCAGGCCAGATCCCTAAATTTAGGGGGTACTCTATCCAAATTAATCAGTCTTAACCCCGCCCTCAAAACTGGGCCCGGGCAATCCCTTAAGGCCAGTGGGTCATGAAAGACTTCGCTCAAGACTCGACTCATAAGGACTTTCCTTGGAACCGATCTGAGATCTTCAGCCGACAATCGCCACTGCCGCAGTAACTTCAGGCACGGAGCGACATAGGCTGGTAGCTGACCACGATGACCCCTGCGATTCTTCACTTGGCCACCTTCTTCCCAAAGTCGTAGAAAAGGCCTAAACCAAGATCTAAATATGCCTACCCATCCAGGAGGTTCCACTGCAAGCATATTACCAATGTTAAACTTTAGAAATAGCAGTGAAAAGAAAAGAACTGGGTTGACCATACCTAAGCCACCCTCCCTCCTGGATAGGTAGGTGACATTCCTCTTGATGGGGTTCAGTCTGTTCCCCCACAGCATCTGGAAGAACACACTACTGACCCTAGCATAGAGAGACACTGGCAAGATGCAGACAAAGCTGACATACAAGAAGATCGGAATCAGGTAAGTCTTAATCAGATCAACCCTTTCCCTCATAGATAACTTCCATCTCTTCCAGCTGACCACCTTAGTATTGGCAATTTCCAGTCTGCCTTCCCAGTTTTTGAGGCCATAATCGCCGGGTCCAAATTCAATGCCTAGTATCTTAATTCTTTCCTGGGGCACTGGAAAGGTGTCCGGGAGATCAAACCCCTCACCTTCCTTTCCCATCCAGAAAACTTCAGTCTTTTCCTGATTGATCCTGGAGCCTGATGCTTCAGAATACCGTGATGTCAGAGAGACTACCTCCTCCGCTTCATCGGTCCCAGTGACAATCACCGACACATCATCCGCATAGGCAACAACCCTCAATGGCGGCTCACCCGGGAGCCCCACTGGTACCCCACACAACATGCCGCTCTCTAGCCTCCTGACGAAGGGGTCGATTGCAAACACATAGAGCAGGGGACTCAGGGGACAACCCTGGCGCACCCCGGAGCCAACCCCAAAGGACTGTCCAACCCAACCATTAACAAGAGGGAAGCTTTCTGCCCCCTTATACAAGACTTTCAGCCAATCGACAAAACCACCCGGCAGACCGTACTTACTAAGGAGCAACCACAGGTACTCATGGTTAACACGATCAAATGCCTTTGCCTGATCCAATGTCAGCAAATACTTTCCCCAGCCTGCAGCTCTGCACCGCTCCAAGGCCTCCCGGACAGCTAAAACCGCTGTGAAGGTGCTCCTACCCTGGACCGAACAGTGCTGATGGCGAGAAAGCAAAGACTCTGCCACTGACGATAGGCGCCAGAAAAATATCTTTGCCAGTATCTTTCTATCGACATTAAGAAGGCTGATGGGGCGCCAATTCTCAATCATCGAAGGATCTTTACCCTTTGAAAGAAGAATCACAGCCGAGTGCCTCATGGAAGGGGAAAGCACCCCCTCAGCAAGGCAACTGTTAAAAACCTCTACCAAATGCGGGGCCAGAATAGACTTAAAGGCTTTGTAAAACTCAGCCGTCAAGCCATCCGGTCCAGGCGACTTTTTGATGGCAAGCTGTTCAATTGCCCTCATCACCTCTTCGACTGTGATCTCCTCTGTCAAATTCATCAATGGAACATCTCCACCATTTAGACCTGGAGTAGAGTCCAAAAAGCTTTCCATCTTGTCACGATCAAGCTCTTTCCTCCCAAGAAGGTCGGCATAAAAGGACCTCACGACCTCCAGAATCCCTGACCTGGACTTTGTCAAGGAACCTGTACTGTCCTTAAGGCCAACGACCGTTTTAACAGCTACACCTTGTTTGCAGTTCTGGTAAGGGTCAGGCGAGTGGTACTTCCCATAGTCCCTCTCCAGAACCAAAGAGGCATGCCGGTCATATTGACACTTCCTGAGAAGGAGTTTCACTTCGGAGATTGCCCCAGGATCTCCTCCTCTCGAGACAAGAATATCCAGCTTCCTCCGTAAACGTTGGTAGGTCATGTATTTATTAAACTGATTTCTATTGGCTAGGCCCCTGAAGAATCCAGCGATCCTCTTTTTGGTCAGCTCCCACCACTCAGCCTTGCTGCTACAAAAGTCCAGGATGGTCACCTGTGCCTGAAAGAATTCCTCAAAGGATTGTCTAACATGTTCTTCCTTGAGTAGTGTCGAATTTAATCTCCAGATGCCCTTGCCCCTCTGAGGGGCGTCTGAAGCATTCAGTACCACAGATAGCGTACAGTGATCAGAGAACTCTACTGCCTGCACCACTGGGGGCGAGAAAGCAGAGGCCTCCTTCAAAAAAAACCTATCTATCCTACTCTGACTATTACCACGATGAAAAGTGAACCCGGTGTCATCTGGGAGGTGCTTAATGTGCACATCCACAAGACCAGCATCCCTAATCATACTATTTAAAAAAACGCTATCATATCCCAGCCTGTCCTTGAAGTCCTTCCTGTCCTTGGGCCTAGTTACTGTATTAAAGTCACCTCCAAAGACCACTTGCCGGGATGTAAAAAGAAATGGCTTGATCCTTGTAAAAAGGCATTTCCTGTCCCACTTTGTGTGCGGCCCATAAACATTGATTAGGCGCAGGTCCTGCCCTCCCACAAGGACGTCTAAGACCATACATCTCCCAATCTCCACCTCAATAACCCGCCGGACAGTTACCATGCCGGTTTTAAACAACACCGCCACACCGCCGTAAGGCTCGGCCGCAAGAGACCAGTAAGATGGACCATACCTCCACTCTCTCTTGGCCATATGAATATCTGCCAAGGAGGTGAGCCTAGTCTCTTGCAAAAATAAAATTTCAGCATCTAATTGGCTGAACAAAAAGAAGGCCATAGAACGAGCTCTTACTGACTTAATGCTGGCGACATTAATTGTCACCACTTTTAACGGAGGGGGAACCGCCATTTGGGTTATTGGGTGGATTGCTTCTTAGCTCCCCTCTGCTGCTCATCACCAGAAGCCTCTCTCTTTCTAGAGGCCGCCTCAAAGTCCATTTCGGAATCGGAACTTCTCTCAGAAGAAGCTCCGGATGAAGAAATATCCCACTTGGAGGACCTATGACGGCTGGAGACAGGAACCGGAGCTTCCCGTCCCCGTTCCGTCCTCACCGCCTGCCTCTTCCGCCTCCCAACCTTCCTTCTCTCCTCCAGGTACCGCAGGTCAGCCTCAGAGATGCCCTCATCTCTTACTTTTTTCTTTAAAGTCTTTCTAGAAGACTTCTTTACAGAGGAAGAAGCAACCTTTTTAGTACACGCTGGTGGGGGGGGGGTGATCCCTTTAAGTCAGACTCAGGAGGGGTAGACTCCTGGGGGGTAACTGACTCGGGGGGCACAGACTTGGAAGGTTCTGACACAAGAGGAGAGGGTACAGTAGGCTGGGGGGACACAGAGACAGAAACAGAAGGAGTACTTACAGACACAGGAGGGGTGGCCACAGGAACTGGAGAGGGATCCTGAGCAGGACCGGGGGAGGGGGTCACCGCAGAGGAGGATGGTACACCAGGGGTCTCACCCTCCATCCCGTCCAGCCTTGACATGTCATCTACTACCTCCTTCTCCATATTGTGCCAGGCTTCAGGACACCTGCTGTAGGGGTGGCCAAGGCGCAGGCACAGGTTGCACCCGATCTTCCTGGTACAGTCCTTAGCCATATGACCCTGCCCCCGACACACTGAACACATCAAGGCTGAACAGGAGGAGCTCAAGTGCCCCTTTTCTCCACAGCGGTGACACAGCTTCGGCTGACCAGGGTAGAAAACAGTCATCCTATCCCTCCCTATGAAAGCTGAGGAGGGCAAGTGACGGACAACATTCCTATCCCTGGCCAACCTGACTGTTACCGACCATCCCCCAGTCCAGATGTTACGCTCATCATGGATTTTATTAGGTTTGGTCAAAACTTCCCCATAGTTCCTTAACCAGACCTCTAGATCCCGAGCAGGAACACTCTCATTGGTCAGGATAATGGTAATTTTTTTTACTGTTGACCTCTGAGAAACCGCAACTGGGACCAGACCTTCCCATTCAGGTCTTGACCTGCACCGAGCCTCATATCGCTCCCAGAACAGGTCAAGACCCTCTGGCCTGGTGAAACTAACTGTATAGTCCCTTGTCCCAGCTACGTGTATAAAGGCATACAGGTCATTTGCACCAAAACCCATCTCCAATATCATATCTACCACTGCACGCCGTGCTGGAGGGATGGCACCACCTTCCCATTTCAGAATAACTACATTCCGTCTGGGACCCCCAGCAGAAGCCAGAGACCCAAGACCAGATCCTGGGGCGTTTCAAAGTGGCAGCTTGTAAGGGAAAACCCCGCTTGGGAGCGGGACTACCAGGAGCAGAGTGTGCCACCTCTGCAAATGTAGGTTTCTCAGGGCCAGGGGCCCACACTGAAGTCACATTAGTCTGCACATTATCTGCATGAACAGAGTTGGTAGGATTGTCCATCACACTTGTACTGGGACCATTGTTCATCACACGTGTACTGGGACCATTGTTCATCACACCTGAACTGGGAGGATTTTTTTCAGCCACACACACATTCCCATCAGCAATAGTCACAGTTGCTGCAATACCAGTTGTCTCCTGATGCTGCACTGTAGAGCCCTCAGCAGCAGTGGGGCAAACAGCTTTGGACTCAGCCAAAGAAAGGTTAATGGGCTCTTCTGACACTTGCAGTTCATTTACAGAAATGACATTTTTTGAATGCAAGTCTTGCTGCATTGCAGCCTCAGCAGGCACAACATTGTCATTAGGCACATTATCAGTCATGGTGCTAGATGGCACAAAAACAGTCTTATCCACAACATGGGACTTAGCAGGCTTTACTTTATCAGGCACATCATCAGTAATGTCTTCCTCGTTAAACACCATCTGATCCCCCCGCATAGGAGACTCCATTACCTGGATGGCCCTTAGCATGCCTCCTGAGTCCTGGGAAGGCCTGGGGCTTCTTACCTCTCCCTGGGGGGGCAGGGGGTCAGAACTGGGGGTCTCCTCCTCCTCCACCTCCATCTTTGTCACCCTTCCAAACCTCTTGTCGTTGCAAAACTTCTCTTTAAAGGGCCCATCTCTGCCTTCCATCATGGCCACGATGGTCTCCTGATGATCCACACGGACCTTGGCCAGCTGGATTTCCGGATCCATGGATCCCCGTTTCTGGCTATGTAAGCCCTCACGTTGCCTTCGCAGGCGCTTCAACTCCGCTCTCAGCTTGTAGAGCTTGTCCCTCTCCCTGTTCAGGACCTTAATCCCGGCCACCACTCGCTCCCGAATGGCCTCCGAGCCTTCATCCTCACCAGGGGTAGAGAGATCAGCTTGTGCAGAGGCAGGCAGTTCACCTGACGGCCCAGGAGATGGCTGGGAGCCTCCAGCAGGAGAGGCCCTGCTGGCCTCCATGGCCTCCCCAGAAAGGGGGCCAGGGAGCTGGGAGAGATTTCACCACCACTCCCTTCTCACAGAGCAGCTTCAGAGGCACCTTCCTCCTGACACACCTGTGCTCCAATGATGGGCGGGGCACTATTCCTCCCACTGACACCAATGATGGGACACTATTCCTCCCACTGATACCAATGATGGGACACTATTCCTCCCACTGACACCAATGATGGGGCACTATTCCTCCCACTGACACCAATGATGGGGCACTATTCCTCCCACTGACACCAATTTTGGAATGGAATCCAAATTCCAAACCATTCCCTGGGGCCCTTTCCTGGGGCCCTTCCCTGTGACCCTTCCCTGGGGCCCTTTCCTGAGGCCCTTCCCTGGGGCCCTTCCCTGGGGCCCTTTTCTTGAGGCCCTTTCCTGTGACTCTTCCCTGTGATCCTTTCTTGTGACCCTTCCCTGGGGCCCTTTCCTGGGGCCCTTCCCTGTGACCCTTCCCTGGGGCCCTTTCCTGGGGCCCTTCCCTGGGGCCCTTCCCTGGGGCCCTTTCCTGAGGCCCTTCCCTGGGGCCCTTTCCTGAGGCCCTTCCCTGAGGCCCTTCCCTGAGGCCCTTCCCTGGGGCCCTTCCCTGGGGCCCTTTCCTGAGGCCCTTCCCCGGGGCCCTTCCCTGGGGCCCTTCCCTGGGGCCCTTTCCTGAGGCCCTTCCCCGGGGCCCTTTTCTGGGGCCCTTCCTTGGGGCCCTTCCCTGAGGCCCTTCCCTGAGGCCCTTCCCTGAGGCCCTTCCCTGAGGCCCTTCCCTGGGGCCCTTCCCTGGGGCCCTTTCCTGAGGCCCTTCCCTGGGGCCCTTTCCTGAGGCCCTTCCCCGGGGCCCTTTTCTGGGGCCCTTCCCTGTGACCCTTTCCTGGGGCCCTTTCCTGGGGCCCTTTCCTGGGGCCCTTTCCTGTGACCCTTTCATGGGGCCCTTCCCTGTGACCCTTCCCTGGGGCCCTTCCCTGTAGCCCTCTCCTGGGGCCTTTCCCTGGGGCCCTTCCCTGAGGCCCTTTCCTGGGGCCCTTCCCTGAGGCCCTTCCCTGGGGCCCTTTCCTGAGGCCCTTCCCTGGGGCCTTTCCCTGGGGCCCTTCCCTGGGGCCCTTTCCTGTGGCCCTCTCCTGGGGCCTTTCCCTGAGGCCCTTCCCTGGGGCCCTTTCCTGTGACTCTTCCCTGGGGCCCTTTCCTGTGACTTTTCCCTGGAGCCCTTTCCTGTGGCCCTTCCCTGGGGCCTTTCCCTGGGGCCCTTCCCTGGGGCCCTTTCCTGTGACTCTTCCCTGGGGCCCTTTCCTGTGACTCTTCCCTGGGGCCCTTTCCTGAGGCCCTTCCCTGGGGCCCTTTCCTGTGGCCCTTCCCTGGGGCCCTTTCCTGAGGCCCGTCATTCAGAAATGATTCAGAAGGGGAAGATGAATTCATTGATCGGGAGTCTCGGGAGGACGAGGTGTTTACAGGACAGTTTTTTGGAAAATAAGAAAAAAAAATGTTATGACAAAGTTCAGATTTTCCAAATAAACAGGCGGCGTTCTTCGGAATAAGTAAACGCTACCGCAGTGTCAGCTGTTTATTAGCGGCCCCTCCAATTAATGCCACGCCGGATTATCTGTTATATAAACACGCCGAGGCAGAGTTTGTACAGAACCCCCTCTACTCTAAACAGACACAACCCCCCCGAAAATCAACCTTCCTCCCCCGCTGGTCACCTCCTTCTCATCCACCGACCAATAGAATACAAGATCCAGAATAGAAAACTTCCCTTTTCTCAGAAAGATTTCTACAACCTGATAAAATAAGTGCAACAAATAAAAAGAAAGCAATTATGGCCACATTCACACATGTAGTTCATTCACATTGTAACCACTTGACCTCCGGAAGATTTACCCCCCTCCGCTTCATGATCAGGCCATTCTTTTTCCATACGCACTGCATTATTTTATCTGACAATTGCGCAGTCGTGCGACGCGGTGCACAAATAAAATTGAAGTCATTTTTTTTCCCCCATAAATAGAACTTTCTTTTGATGTTTTTTGATCACCGCTGCGTTTTTTTTTGTGCTATAAATTAAAAACAAAAACAAATATACAGAGCCTTGAAAAAGTATTCATACCCCTTGAAATTTCCCACATTTTGTCATGTGACAACCGAAAACGTAAATGTATTTTATTGGGATTTTATGTGATAGACCAACACAAAGGGGCTGATTTAAGAAAATGTTGGCGCATTTGTGTGGGCAGGAATGATTATTGCGACATGACGCATGCTGGCGACTTGCGCCGGATTCGCGGAATCGTTCCGTATGGGCGCAGACACATTCTTAAATATGAAACAGACATCGGGCACTTAGTGTTCATTGTAATGCTGATCATGTTAATGAGCTTTTCCTTATCACATGGAGAATATTCCTTCCACGTTCATTCCTTTCATTCATTTCTTTTAGAAACAACTCGATATTCATTCCAGAGATCTTCCTCCTCCGATCAACAACAACTTCCATGAAAACATCTTCTCAACACATGTCTGTGCATTCTGAACAATTCTTTCCCCATACACTCTCCAATCTGATTGGATGACACTTACATCCACTCATTTCTCTGAGCAATTCATTTCCCCATACACTGTCCAATCAGATTGCACAGTGTATGGGGAAATGAATTGCTCAGAGAAATGAGTGGATGTAAATGTCATCCAATCAGATTGCACAGTGTATGGGGAAAGAATTGTCCAGAATACACAGACATGTGTTGAGAAGATGTTTTCATGGAAGTTTTGGCTCCACCAATGATTATAGACGATCACCATAAAATGCACAATTACAAGTCCAGGAAACATCGGCACAGTTGTTGATAGGAGGGAGATCTCTGGAATGAATATTGAGTTGTTTCTAAAAGAAGTGAATGAAAGGAATAAAAGTGGAAGCAATATTCTCCAAGTGATAAGGAAAAGCTCATTAACATGATCAGCATTACAAGGAGCACAATTTCGATGTATAAGCAGTTGTGCGCTCTGGAGAACGCAGATGCGCCCGTGTGCAACACACATATTTAACAAGCTATAGAGGGGTATGAATACTTTTTCCAGGCACTGTATATAGAGGGGTATGAATACTTTTTCCAGGCACTGTAAATAGAGGGGTATGAATACTTTTTCCAGGCACTGTATATAGAGGGGTATGAATACTTTTTCCAGGCACTGTATATAGAGGGGTGTGAATACTTTTTCCAGGCACTGTATATAGAGGGGTGTGAATACCTTTTCCAGGCACTGTATATAGAGGGGTGTGAATACCTTTTCCAGGCACTGTATATAGAGGGGTGTGAATACTTTTTCCAGGCACTGTATATAGAGGGGTGTGAATACTTTTTCCAGGCACTGTATATAGAGGGGTGTGAATACTTGTTGGTAGTGATGAGCCGAACACCCCCGGGTTCGGTTCGCACCAGAACCCGCGAACGGACCGAAAGTTCGAACGAACATTAGAACCCTATTAAATACAATGGATGCGAACGTTCGAATTCTAAAGTGCTAATTATAACAACTATTATGCATGTTATTGTCCTAAAAAGGGTTTGGGAACCCGGGTTCTGCACCAGGGGACATGTATCAATGCAAAAAGAAGTTTTAAAAACGGTCGTTTTCCGGGAGCAGTCATTTTAATGATGCATAAAGTGAAAAAAAAAAAGTCAAATATTCCTTTAAATATCGTACCTGGGGGGTGTCTAAAGTATGCCTGTGAAGTGCCACGTGTTTCCCGTGTTTAGAACTGTCCCTGCACAAAATGACACTTCTAAAGGAAAAAAAAGCCATTTAAAACTGCTTGCGGCTTTAATGTAATGTCTGGTCCCGGTAATATGGATGAAAATCTTTAAGAAAAATGGCATAGCTACCCCATGACCCCCCCCCCCCCCCCTACCCCAGCCCATTACCAGCCCCTTTGGGTCTTGTATGGATATTAAGGGGAACCCCGCACATAAAATAAAAAAGGCCCTATATACTCTGAACAGCCGTATACAGGCGGTGCATACAAGACAGGGACTGTAGGTTTGTTCTTATGTAGAATCTGTTTGTAATTTTGAACAGGTACATTGTTGAAGTGTAGCTCCAGACCAAAAATCTATTTTTAAACTTTTTGGGAAACATAGGTAAGGGTTATCACCCCTGTAACATTTGTTTTGCTGTCTGTGCCCCTGTTCAGAACATTTCACCTCACTTTCCGTCCCAATGACAACTGTTTTTTGAAAATTTGGGTTTTTTATTGAAACAAGGATTGCTGATAAAGCATCAGTGGAGAGGAGACACTTATTTTCCCATATTAACTCTTATGCCGCGTACACACGACCGCTTTTCTCGACGAGAAAAACGACATTTTTTTTTTTCGCCGAGAAAAACGATCGTCTGTGGGCTTTATGTCGTTTTTCTCGTCGAGAAAAACGGCAGAAAAAACGACGAGAAAAATTAGAACATGTTCTAAATTTTCTCATCGTTTTTTCCATCATTTTTTTCCACGGCAGTTTTCCCATAGGGAGACACTGCCACGGAGCCCACAGACGGTCGTTTTTCTCGTCAAGAGAAAAAATGACGGGAAAAACGACCGTGTGTAGGGAACCCTTGGAACCGAAGCGGTTCCCTCGTTTTTCCTGTCATTATTCACGGCGGTTTTTTAACCGCCGTGAATAATGATCGTGTGTACGCGGCATTACAGGAGAGAATTTTCCTTCCAAGGGGTAGATTTCCTCTCACTTCCTGTTGTCTCCTTCCGTTTGCAAGTAGGAGTCGTTTGTAAGTTGGATGCTTAAAAGTAGGGACCTGCCGTATATACTCTGCAGAAATTTGGCCCTTACATGTTGGTGTTGCCACAACACTGTAAGGCCTGACAGTTACTCTTGGTGGGCGCAGGAATGGGCCCTGCTGTGAATTATTAGATCAATAATTATAATTGCATGCCCCTGTTAAACAGGGGCTGAAAAATTGGGCCTTAGCCACTGGTGGCGGCACCCAGAAACAAAAATGTTCTTCCAAGCTATCATCGTCAATTGGATCATTGAGGAGGAGGAGGATAGCCAGTCAACATAACAGCACAGGCACTCAGCATCAGCATCAGTCTTGAAGGGATGTGACATGTTAAAATCAATTAGTCTGTTATATCAGCATCAGGTGTGTGGTAGCTGGTGGTGATCCAAGACTGGTTCATCTTGATGAAAGTCAGTCGATCAACCGAGTCGGTGGACAGGCGCACCCTGTGATCCGTGACAAATCCTCCAGCAGCACTGAATGTGCGTTCCGAAAGAACGCTGGATGCAGGACAGGCCAGTAGCTCAATTGCATACTGTGCAAGCTCTGGCCAGTGATCCATCCTCAAGACCCAGTAAGCCAGAGGATTTTCGGTGGGGAAGGTGTCCAAGTCTGACCTTGCCCCTAGATATTCCTGCACCATGTTTATCAGACGCTGGCGATGGTTGCTGGAACCGATCATACTTTGGGGCTGCGGACTAAAGAATTGTCTGAACGCATCGGTCAGACGGCCACCTTCCCCACCGCTCCTTCTTTGACTGGCCGAAGCCTCAGCAACTCGTTGTCCAGGACCAGGAGTTTGTAACCTCCCAGTCTCTGGGAACGCGTTGCACAGACCTTTCTGCAAGGCCTCCCGGAGTTGTCTCATCCTCTGCTCCCTCTGCGACGGTAACATAAGGTCCGCAACCTTACCCTTGTACCGTGGATCAAGGAGAGTGGCCAGCCAGTAATGGTCCCTCTCCTTGATCCGAAGAATACGAGGATCCTTCCGCAGACTTTGCAGGATCAGGGAGGCCATGCAGCGTAGGTTAGCTGAGGCATTCGGTCCGGAGTCCTCTGGGTCACTAAGGACGACATGATCCGCAGCCACCTCCTCCCAGCCACGTACAAGTCCACGGGTTTGTTGGGACTGTAAATCATCCCTAAAAGACTGCTGCTGATGATGCTGAGTGCCAGCCTCCACCTCCATGCTGACACAATCCTCCTCCTCCTCCTCCTCCTCTTCCTGTGCAATGGGTGGGACAGAAGGAACACTGTCTGGGTAAAGGGGGCCTTGAGAGGCAAGGAAGTCCTCCTCTTCCTGCCTCTGTTCTGCCTCAAGTGCCCTGTCCATTATTCCACGCAGCGTGTGCTCCAACAGGTGGACAAGAGGTACAGTGTCACTGATGCATGCACTGTCACTGCTCACCATCCTCGTGGCCTCCTCAAATGGTGCCAGGACAGTGCATGCATCCCTGATCATGCCCCACTGGCGTGGAGAAAAAAAACCAAGCTCCCCTGACCCTGTCCTGGTGCCGTAGTCGCACAGGTACTCATTGATGGCCCTCTGCTGCGTGTGCAGCCGCTGCAGCATGGCCAACGTTGAGTTCCACCTGGTGGGCATGTCACATATAAGGCGGTTCTTGGGCAGGTTCAACTCCTTTTGCAGCTCAGCCAGGCGAGCACTGGCATTATAAGATCTGCGGAAATGCACACAGACTTTCCTGGCCTGCCTCAGGACATCCTGTAAGCCCGGGTACCTGCCCAAGAACCGCTGCACCACCAGGTTAAGGACGTGAGCCACACAGGGCACATGGGTCAGTTGTCCCTGTCGGAGGGCGGAGAGGAGGTTGGTGCCATTGTCGCAAACCACCATTCCTGGCTTAAGCTGGCGTGGCGTCAACCACCTCTCGGCCTGGCCCTGCAGAGCAGACAGGACCTCTGCCCCAGTGTGGCTTTTGTCCCCCAAACACACCAGCGCAAGCACGGCATGGCATCTTTTTGCCTGCGTACTTGCGTAGCCCCGTGAACGGCTACGGAGCACCGCTGGTTCATAGGACAAACCACAGGAAGAGGCCATGGAGGAAGAAGAAGAGGAGGGGGTGGAGGAGAGAGGTGTGTCACAACCAGTAGTAGCATTTTGGAGGCGTGGCGGTGGAACAACCTCCAACACTACTGCACCTTGTCCTGCATCCTTCCCAGCTGCCAAAAGAGTGACCCAATGGGCCGTGAAAGAAAGGTAACGTCCCTGTCCATGCCTGCTGGATCATGAGTCAGCGGTAATATGCACCTTACCGCTGACCGCCCTGTCCAGCGAGGCCAAGACATTGCCTTCCACATGCCGGTAGAGAGCCGGAATAGCCTTCCGTGAGAAAAAGTGGCGTTTGGGAACCTGCCACTGAGGAACCGCACATTGCACAAACTCACGGAAGGGGGCCGAGTCTACCAACTGAAAAGGCAGCAGTTGAAGCGCTAGCAATTTAGCCAAGCTAGCATTCAACCGCTGGGCATGTGGATGGCTGGGAGTGAACTTCTTTCGACGGTCCAGCAGCTGGGGCAGGGAAATTTGCCTGCTAGAATCGGACGTCGGTGTACTGCTAGCAGAGTGGGCGCAAGTACTTGGCTGTGACACACCTAATTCTACACCTTCATTCCTCTCAGTGCATGTTTCAGAGAGGACTGAAGTTATAGTGGGGTTGGAGATCCCAGCTGATGCGGTGCAAGGAGAGGTCCGCTTTGTTCTTTGGTGTGGGTCTTTGAGGTAGGCTTGCCAACGAGCTGCATGGCAGGTCAACATATGTCTGATCAAGCATGTGGTGCCCAAGCGGCTGATGTTTTGGCCACGCGATATACGCTTGAGACATATGTTGCAAACAGCAGCTGTGCGATCTGATGCACTAGCCTCAAAAAAGGCCCACACCAAAGAACTTTTTGAATGACGGGCAGAGGCAGCGCCCTGCACAGGCGGAGCTCTGCGGTGTGATTCCGTCGGTGTACTGCCCTTACGCTGGCCACCAAAGGGCATCCTGCCTCGTTGGAGATGTGCCTCCTCCTCATCCTCCTCCTCCTCCTCTCTCCTATTAGGCACCCACGTGGAGTCAGTGACCTCATCATCCCCTCCCTCCTCATCACTGGAGCCAATCTGGCAGTATGCTGCAGCTGCTGGAACATGACTGCCAGATTGGTGTCCTTCTTGAGCATCCCCTCTGTCTGCTCTCACGCTACTGCCTTCCTCTAGCTGGGTTTCATCATCAGACCCTTCGAAACGCTGGGCATCCTCCTGGAGCATGTACCCAACACTGTGCTCAAACAGTTCGGGGGACTCCTCAGGAGGAGGACATGGTGGGTCTAGGGAAGGAGTGACTGATGATGAGTCTGACATTGATACCAGGGAAGAGGACGCTTTGGCAGCTGCTTTGCCAGTACCCTGAGCCTGGGTGAGAGAGGATGAGGAGGAGGAGGAGGGCTTGGTCATCCACTCTACCAAGTCTTCGGCATGATGTGGCTCAACATGTCCAGCTGCCGAAAAGAAGGACAAGCGTGTCCCATGGCCATGTGCTGATGACAATGCACCGCGTCCACGACCAGCACTGTTTCCCCCAGACACAGAGCCTGCTTGCCCTCTTTTATTGCCTCCTGACTGTCTGCCTCTCCTTGTTTGCCTTCCAGACATTCTAATAGATGGCCTGCAGGGAGATGGGAAAAAAGCAATAAGGGCTACCTTCAGGTGTTTATTTTTCAGAAATCACACTCCGCCTGCTGTAGGTGCTGCAAATGCCTGTCAGTGTAACACACCAGGAAAAAACAGCAATAAGGGCTACCTTCAGGTGTATAATGTGCAGGAGGCTTAGCAACAATGACACTGACACTCTCCCTACCTATAGTTTTCTGTCCCTAGAAAAAATGTTTTTTTAAAGTACACTATAGGACAAGGAGAATTTCCCTCACTGTCCTTCCCTGTCCCTAGAAACAAGGACTCGCACAGTAAAACACACTGACACTCTCCCTACCTATCCTTCTCTTTCCCTAAACTAAAGGAATCCAGGTTAAGCAAGAAAGAAATAAAAGTCACTGTCCCTGCCTATGCTACTCTATCCCTGCTCCGGAACACACTACACTAGGCCGCCGTGCTGGCGGCCTTTTATAGTGTGGGGCGTGTACTAAACACCCTCAGCAATAATTGGCCACAGGCATCCTGCCTGTGGCCAATCATTGCTCTCCTCGCTGCCGGCGCTGTGATTGGCCAAGCATGCGGGGTCACAGTGCATGCTTGGCCAATCACAGCGCCGGGATTACACTGCGATGGCGTAGTGTATTGTGGGCCGTTCACGTCACTCGAATTTGGCGCGAACGGCCCAAATCGTTCGATCTTCGTCGAACGATCGAACAGCTGATGTTCGACTCGAACACCGAGCTCATCCCTACTTGTCGGTAAAGAAAGGTGACAATATACTCGTGGCTCCCGGTTTCCATGGTTACAGAGAGGGGGGAACGAGGTCAGCCCTCTTTCTCGGTACCGGCCGCCATCGGGCACTGCGATTGGACCGGAGAGCCTGGGAGAAGTGGCGGCACGAGAGGGGGAGGGGGGTGAGACCCGCAGAGGTGATCGAGAGGCTAATAAGCCACTTCTGCAAAAAAGAGAATCGCCGGCTGAAAAGATGGATACCGGGATGATGCCTGTAGGTGCCCCACCATCCCGATCCCGAGGAGGTCCGTGTACCTACCTTGGGCGTCACGTGGTTAAGGTGAGTGCACACAGAGGTGACACCTGCATCCGGGGTAAAGCTGTCCACATAGACCATCCCCCGCACTGACATCGTCCCTTCCAGGCCGCGCTCTACTGCAGGGGAGACTTCCCGGTCACCATTGTAGACTGACGGGGGATGGTGGACATCTTTCCTCCGGATCGCTCCATTCTCCCAATCATCAGCCATGTGAGTGTCTAAATGTTTTATCCTTCATTAAATTCCGGGGCTGATCCAGAGTCCGGTCCCGGGAGGAGGGGCACTACCAGAAAATATATTTTGTGGGGGGCAATTTATCGGGGAAATGATTGGTGTTGGAGCTTCAATGATCCCGGCGCCAAGGTTGTTCTGGTGTCAGGATGATTGAGGCGCATTATTTCTATTATTACATTGTTATATAAAATCATTCATCCCACCATAATACCGAATCAGTGGGAGCCCCGAGTGTGTCACCTGCCACGTCACCTGCCACGTCACCCGCCACGTCTCCCGCCACGTCTCCCGCCACGTCACCTGCCACGTCATCCGCCACGTCACCCGCCACGTCACCCGCTACGTCACCCGCCACGTCTCCCGCCACGTCTCCCGCCACGTCACCTGCCACGTCATCCGCCACGTCACCCGCCACGTCACCCGCCACGTCACCCGCCACGTCTCCCGCCACGTCTCCCGCCACGTCACCTGCCACGTCATCCGCCACGTCACCCGCCACGTCTCCCGCCACGTCACCTGCCACGTCACCCGCCACGTCTCCCGCCACGTCTCCCGCCACGTCACCTGCCACGTCATCCGCCACGTCACCCGCCACGTCTCCCGCCACGTCACCTGCCACGTCACCCGCCACGTCTCCCGCCACGTCTCCCGCCACGTCACCTGCCACGTCATCCGCCACGTCACCTGCCACGTCACCCGCTACGTCACCCGCCACGTCTCCCGCCACGTCTCCCGCCACGTCACCCGCCACGTCATCCGCCACGTCACCCGCCACGTCACCCGCTACGTCACCCGCCACGTCTCCCGCCACGTCTCCCGCCACGTCACCTGCCACGTCATCCGCCACGTCACCCGCCACGTCACCCGCTACGTCACCCGCCACGTCTCCCGCCACGTCTCCCGCCACGTCTCCCGCCACGTCTCCCGCCACGTCACCTGCCACGTCATCCGCCACGTCACCTGCCACGTCACCCGCTACGTCACCCGCCACGTCTCCCGCCACGTCTCCCGCCACGTCACCTGCCACGTCATCCGCCACGTCACCCGCCACGTCACCCGCTACGTCACCCGCCACGTCTCCCGCCACGTCTCCCGCCACGTCACCTGCCACGTCTCCCGCCACGTCACCTGCCACGTCATCCGCCACGTCACCCGCCACGTCACCCGCCACGTCACCCGCCACGTCTCCCGCCATGTCTCCCGCCACGTCACCTGCCACGTCATCCGCCACGTCACCCGCCACGTCTCCCGCCACGTCACCTGCCACGTCACCCGCCACGTCTCCCGCCACGTCTCCCGCCACGTCACCTGCCACGTCATCCGCCACGTCACCTGCCACGTCACCCGCCACGTCTCCCGCCACGTCTCCCGCCACGTCACCCGCCACGTCATCCGCCACGTCACCCGCCACGTCACCCGCTACGTCACCCGCCACGTCTCCCGCCACGTCTCCCGCCACGTCTCCCGCCACGTCACCTGCCACGTCATCCGCCACGTCACCCGCCACGTCACCCGCTACGTCACCCGCCACGTCTCCCGCCACGTCTCCCGCCACGTCTCCCGCCACGTCTCCCGCCACGTCACCTGCCACGTCATCCGCCACGTCACCTGCCACGTCACCCGCTACGTCACCCGCCACGTCTCCCGCCACGTCTCCCGCCACGTCACCTGCCACGTCATCCGCCACGTCACCCGCCACGTCACCCGCTACGTCACCCGCCACGTCTCCCGCCACGTCTCCCGCCACGTCACCTGCCACGTCTCCCGCCACGTCACCTGCCACGTCACCCGCCACGTCTCCCGCCACGTCTCCCGCCACGTCACCTGCCACGTCATCCGCCACGTCACCTGCCACGTCACCCGCTACGTCACCCGCCACGTCTCCCGCCACGTCTCCCGCCACGTCACCTGCCACGTCATCCGCCACGTCACCCGCCACGTCACCCGCCACGTCACCCGCCACGTCTCCCGCCACGTCACCCGCCACGTCTCCCGCCACGTCACCCGCCACGTCACCCGCCACGTCTCCCGCCACGTCACCCGCCACGTCTCCCGCCACGTCTCCCGCCACGTCTCCCGCCACGTCACCTGCCACGTCATCCGGCACGCCACCCGCCACGTCACCCGCCACATCTCCCACCACGTCTCCCGCCACGTCACCCGCCACGTCACCCGCCACGTCACCTGCCACGTCAACGCTTCTCAGAGGGGGGAGGAGCCGAGAGAGCCGCCGAGGGACCCCAGAAGAGGAGGATCACAGTGGAGGTAAGTATGACATGTTTGTTATTTTAATTTTTTTATATTCAAAGCTGAAGAGTTCACACAGGGCGTCCTGGGATCCGATTTCAAGTCGCCCCAAGTCGCCCCAAGTTGCGCGGTTGATAAAAGCAATTGAAGTGAATGGAGCCATCTTAATGTACACTACTGCAGTCACTCCAACTTCAGAAAAGGTTCCTGTACTACTTCAATCCGACTTCAATCCGACTTCTAGGCGACTTCAATCCGACTTCAATCCGACATCAATCCGACTTCAATCCGACTTCAATCCGACTTCAATCCGACTTCTAGGCGACTTCAAGGTGACTTCAATCCGACTTCAATCCGACTTCTAGGCGACTTCAAGGCGACTTCAATCCGACTTCAATCCGACTTCAATCCGACTTCTAGGCGACTTCAATCTGACTTCAATCCGACTTCTAGGCGACTTCAATCCGACTTCAATCCGACATCAATCCGACTTCAATCCGACTTCAATCCGACTTCTAGGCGACTTCAAGGTGACTTCAATCCGACTTCAATCCGACTTCTAGGCGACTTCAAGGCGACTTCAATCCGACTTCAATCCGACTTCTAGGCGACTTCAATCCGACTTCAATCCGACATCAATGCGACTTCAAGGCGACTTCAATCCGACTTCAATCCGACTTCAATCCGACTTCTAGGCGACTTCAATCCGACCTCAATCCGACTTCTAGGCGACTTCAAGGCGACTTCAATCCGACTTCAATCCGACTTCAATCCGACTTCTAGGCGACTTCAATCCGACTTCAACCCGACTTCAACCCGACTTCAATCCGACTTCAATCCGACTTCAATCCGACTTTAATCCGACTTCTAGGCGACTTCAATCCGACTTCAATCCGACTTCAAGGCGACTTCAAGGCGACTTCAATCCGACTTCAATCCGACTTCTAGGCGACTTCTAGGCGACTTCAAGGCGACTTCAATCCGACTTCAATCCGACTTCAATCCGACTTCTAGGCGACTTCAATCCGACATCAATGCGACTTCAAGGCGACTTCAATCCGACTTCAATCCGACTTCTAGGCGACTTCAAGGCGACTTCAATCCGACTTCTAGGCGACTTCAATCCGACTTCAACCCGACTTCAACCCGACTTCAATTCGACTTCTAGGCGACTTCAATCCGACTTCAACCCGACTTCAACCCGACTTCAATCCGACTTCTAGGCGACTTCAATCCGACTTCAATCCGACTTCAATCCGACTTCTAGGCAACTTCAAGGCGACTTCAATCCGACTTCAATCCGACTTCAATCCGACTTCTAGGCGACTTCAATCCGACTTCAACCCGACTTCAACCCGACTTCAATCCGACTTCTAGGCGACTTCAATCCGACTTCAATCTGACTTCAATCCGACTTCTAGGCGACTTCAATCCGACTTCAATCCGACTTCAAGGCGACTTCAAGGCGACTTCAATCCGACTTCAATCCGACTTCTAGGCGACTTCTAGGCGACTTCAAGGCGACTTCAATCCGACTTCAATCCGACTTCAATCCGACTTCTAGGCGACTTCAATCCGACTTCAATCCGACATCAATGCGACTTCAAGGCGACTTCAATCCGACTTCAATCCGGCTTCAATCCGACTTCTAGGCGACTTCAATCCGACTTCAACCCGACTTCAACCCGACTTCAATCCGACTTCAATCCGACTTCAATCCGACTTCAATCCGACTTCTAGGCGACTTCAAGGCGACTTCAATCCGACTTCAATCCGACTTCTAGGCGACTTCAATCCGACTTCAACCCGACTTCAACCCGACTTCAATCCGACTTCAATCTGACTTCAATCCGACTTCAATCTGACTTCTAGGCGACTTCAATCCGACTTCAAGGCGACTTCAAGGCGACTTCAATCCGACTTCTAGGCGACTTCAAGGCGACTTCAATCCGACTTCAATCCGACTTCTAGGCGACTTCAATCTGACTTCAATCCGACATCAATGCGACTTCAAGGCGACTTCAATCCGACTTCAATCCGACTTATAGGCGACTTCAAGGCGACTTCAATCCGACTTCAATCCGACTTCTAGGCGACTTCAAGGCGACTTCAATCCGACTTCAATCCGACTTCAATCCGACTTCTAGGCGACTTCAACCCGACTTCAACCCGACTTCAACCCGACTTCAATCCGACTTCTAGGCGACTTCAATCCGACTTCAATCCGACTTCAATCCGACTTCAAGGCGACTTCAAGGCGACTTCAAGGCGACTTCAATCCGACTTCTAGGCGACTTCAAGGCGACTTCAATCCGACTTCAATCTGACTTCAATCCGACTTCTAGGCGACTTCAATCCGACTTCAATCCGACTTCTAGGCGACTTCAATCCGACTTCTAGGCGACTTCAATCCGACTTCTAGGCGACTTCAATCCGACTTCTAGGCGACTTCTAGGCGACTTCAATCCGACTTCAATCCGACTTCTAGGCGACTTCAATCCGACTTCTAGGGGACTTCAATCCGACTTCTAGGCGACTTCTAGGCGACTTCAATCCGACTTCTAGGCGACTTCAATCCGACTTCTAGGCGACTTCTAGGCGACTTCAATCCGACTTCAATCCGACTTCTAGGCGACTTCAATCCGACTTCTAGGCGACTTCAATCCGACTTCTAGGCGACTTCAAGGCGACTTCAAGGCGACTTCAATCCGACTTCTAGGCGACTTCAAGGCGACTTCAATCCGACTTCAATCCGACTTCAATCCGACTTCTAGGCGACTTCAATCCGACTTCTAGGCGACTTCAATCCGACTTCTAGGCGACTTCAATCCGACTTCTAGGCAACTTCAAGGCGACTTCAATCCGACTTCAATCCGACTTCTAGGCGACTTCAATCCGACTTCTAGGGGACTTCAATCCGACTTCTAGGCGACTTCTAGGCGACTTCAATCCGACTTCTAGGCGACTTCAATCCGACTTCTAGGCGACTTCTAGGCGACTTCAATCCGACTTCAATCCGACTTCTAGGCGACTTCAATCCGACTTCTAGGCGACTTCAATCCGACTTCTAGGCGACTTCAAGGCGACTTCAAGGCGACTTCAATCCGACTTCTAGGCGACTTCAAGGCGACTTCAATCCGACTTCAATCCGACTTCAATCCGACTTCTAGGCGACTTCAATCCGACTTCTAGGCGACTTCAATCCGACTTCTAGGCGACTTCAATCCGACTTCTAGGCAACTTCAAGGCGACTTCAATCCGACTTCAATCCGACTTCTAGGCGACTTCAATCCGACTTCTAGGGGACTTCAATCCGACTTCTAGGCGACTTCTAGGCGACTTCAATCCGACTTCTAGGCGACTTCAATCCGACTTCTAGGCGACTTCTAGGCGACTTCAATCCGACTTCAATCCGACTTCTAGGCGACTTCAATCCGACTTCTAGGCGACTTCAATCCGACTTCTAGGCGACTTCAAGGCGACTTCAAGGCGACTTCAATCCGACTTCTAGGCGACTTCAAGGCGACTTCAATCCGACTTCAATCCGACTTCTAGGCGACTTCAATCCGACTTCTAGGCGACTTCAATCCGACTTCTAGGCGACTTCAATCCGACTTCTAGGCAACTTCAAGGCGACTTCAATCCGACTTCAATCCGACTTCTAGGCGACTTCAATCCGACTTCTAGGGGACTTCAATCCGACTTCTAGGCGACTTCTAGGCGACTTCAATCCGACTTCTAGGCGACTTCAATCCGACTTCTAGGCGACTTCTAGGCGACTTCAATCCGACTTCAATCCGACTTCTAGGCGACTTCAATCCGACTTCTAGGCGACTTCAATCCGACTTCTAGGCGACTTCAAGGCGACTTCAATCCGACTTCTAGGCGACTTCAAGGCGACTTCAATCCGACTTCAATCCGACTTCAATCCGACTTCTAGGCGACTTCAATCCGACTTCTAGGCGACTTCAATCCGACTTCTAGGGGACTTCAATCCGACTTCTAGGCGACTTCTAGGCGACTTCAATCCGACTTCTAGGCGACTTCAATCCGACTTCTAGGCGACTTCTAGGCGACTTCAATCCGACTTCAATCCGACTTCTAGGCGACTTCAATCCGACTTCTAGGCGACTTCAATCCGACTTCAAGGCGACTTCAAGGCGACTTCAATCCGACTTCTAGGCGACTTCAAGGCGACTTCAATCCGACTTCAATCCGACTTCAATCCGACTTCTAGGCGACTTCAATCCGACTTCTAGGCGACTTCAATCCGACTTCTAGGCGACTTCAATCCGACTTCAATGCGACTTCAAGGCGACTTCAAGGCGACTTCAATCCGACTTCTAGGCGACTTCAAGGCGACTTCAATCCGACTTCAATCCGACTTCAATCCGACTTCTAGGCGACTTCAATCCGACTTCTAGGCGACTTGTTCCTATTGATGTCAATGGAAGTCGGATCCCCGGTCTTAACTGAAGCAACTTTACAAGAAATAAAAATAGTTTTCCAGGCAAACCCCTCCCCTCCACCCACAGGGCTGATTAATCTTTGATTGGCCACTGACAAAGTCCCCTGTCCTGGAGGCGACTTCAATCTGACTTCAATCCGACTTCAATCCGACATCAATGCGACTTCAAGGCGACTTCAATCCGACTTCTAGGCGACTTCTAGGCAACTTCAATCCGACTTCTAGGCGACTTCTAGGCGACTTCAATCCGACTTCAATCCGACTTCTAGGCGACTTCAATCCGACTTCTAGGCGACTTCAATCCGACTTCTAGGCGACTTCAATCCGACTTCTAGGCGACTTCAATCCGACTTCAATGCGACTTCAAGGCGACTTCAAGGCGACTTCAATCCGACTTCTAGGCGACTTCAAGGCGACTTCAATCCGACTTCAATCCGACTTCAATCCGACTTCAATCCGACTTCAATCCGACTTCTAGGCGACTTCAATCCGACTTCTAGGCGACTTGTTCCTATTGATGTCAATGGAAGTCGGATCCCCGGTCTTAACTGAAGCAACTTTACAAGAAATAAAAATAGTTTTCCAGGCAAACCCCTCCCCTCCACCCACAGGGCTGATTAATCTTTGATTGGCCACTGACAAAGTCCCCTGTCCTGGAGGCGACTTCAATCCGACTTCAATCCGACTTCTAGGCGACTTCAAGGCGACTTCAATCCGACTTCTAGGCGACTTCAAGGCGACTTCAATCCGACTTCAATCCGACTTCAATCCGACTTCAATCCGACTTCAATCCGACTTCTAGGCGACTTCAATCCGACTTCTAGGCGACTTGTTCCTATTGATGTCAATGGAAGTCGGATCCCCGGTCTTAACTGAAGCAACTTTACAAGAAATAAAAATAGTTTTCCAGGCAAACCCCTCCCCTCCACCCACAGGGCTGATTAATCTTTGATTGGCCACTGACAAAGTCCCCTGTCCTGGAGGCGACTTCAATCTGACTTCAATCCGACTTCAATCCGACATCAATGCGACTTCAAGGCGACTTCAATCCGACTTCTAGGCGACTTCTAGGCAACTTCAATCCGACTTCTAGGCGACTTCTAGGCGACTTCAATCCGACTTCAATCCGACTTCTAGGCGACTTCAATCCGACTTCTAGGCGACTTCAATCCGACTTCTAGGCGACTTCAATCCGACTTCTAGGCGACTTCAATCCGACTTCAATGCGACTTCAAGGCGACTTCAAGGCGACTTCAATCCGACTTCTAGGCGACTTCAAGGCGACTTCAATCCGACTTCAATCCGACTTCAATCCGACTTCAATCCGACTTCAATCCGACTTCTAGGCGACTTCAATCCGACTTCTAGGCGACTTGTTCCTATTGATGTCAATGGAAGTCGGATCCCCGGTCTTAACTGAAGCAACTTTACAAGAAATAAAAATAGTTTTCCAGGCAAACCCCTCCCCTCCACCCACAGGGCTGATTAATCTTTGATTGGCCACTGACAAAGTCCCCTGTCCTGGAGGCGACTTCAATCCGACTTCAATCCGACTTCTAGGCGACTTCAAGGCGACTTCAATCCGACTTCTAGGCGACTTCAACCCGACTTCAATCCGACTTCAATCCGACTTCAATCCGACATCAATGCGACTTCAAGTCGCGTCGCCCCGGGGTGTGAACCGGCTCTTATAAACCTTTCATCTGATTTCTAAATTGCTGTATTTGTCGATTTTAAAAACCGATATAAAGGAATTTTAGTGGTAAAAAAAGTTCTTGTGAATTGAATTAACTTTTTTTTTTGTTGGTTAATTCTCCTTTAAGGGGGTGTGGCAGGGGGCGTGTCTTATGCCTACATACATTTGCCAGTAGGTGTCCCTCGTTCCCGTCTCAGAATGTTGGGAGGTGAGCAGCCACCGCTAATCCCCGTACAAACGATCGGATTTTCCATCAGAATTCCGATGAAGCCGTCTTCCATACACACTGCCACACCAAATGCCGACCGCCAGGAACGCCGTGATGTACAACACGACGCCGAGCCGAGAAAAATGAAGTTCAATGCTTCCGAGCATGCGTGGTTCCACACAGATGATAGGAACTTCCTATCGCTTTTTATTTCCATCGCAAAAAAATAAAACATGTTCTGTTTCTAAACACCGACGGGAAAAAATCCGATGGGGCCCACACATGATCGGAATTTCCATCGGACTTTTTTCATCGGAAAATCTGATCGTGTGGACGAGGCATGAGCCGGACTACAGTCACTAAACACTTTGGGGTCGAATGAATATATTGATTGTCAACCAGCAGAAGTCCACAAATCATCCCCTCCCCCATCCAGAGAGAATCACAAATCATCCCCTCCCCCCCATCCGGAGAGAATCACAAATCATCCCCTCCCCCCATCCGGAGAGAATCACAAATCATCCCCTCCCCCCATCCGGAGAGAATCACAAATCATCCCCTCCCCCCATCTGGAGAGAATCACAAATCATCCCCTCCCCCATCCGGAGAGAATCACAAATCATCCCCTCCCCCCCATCCGGAGAGAGTCACAAATCATCCCCCCCATCCAGAGAGAATCACAAATCATCCCCTCCCCCCATCTGGAGAGAATCACAAATCATCCCCTCCCCCCCATCCGGAGAGAATCACAAATCATCCCCTCCCCCCATCCAGAGAGAATCACAAATCATCCCCTCCCCCCCATCCGGAGAGAATCACAAATCATCCCCTCCCCCCCATCCGGAGAGAATCACAAATCATCCCCTCCCCCCATCCAGAGAGAATCACAAATCATCCCCTCCCCCCCATCCGGAGAGAATCACAAATCATCCCCTCCCCCATCCAGAGAGAATCACAAATCATCCCCTCCCCCATCCAGAGAGAATCACAAATCATCCCCTCCCCCCCATCCGGACAGAATCACAAATCACCCCCTCCCCCCATCCGGAGAGAATCACAAATCATCCCCTCCCCCCATCTGGAGAGAATCACAAATCATCCCCTCCCCCCCATCCGGAGAGAATCACAAATCATCCCCTCCCCCATCCAGAGAGAATCACAAATCATCCCCTCCCCCCATCCGGAGAGAATCACAAATCATCCCCTCCCCCCATCCGGAGAGAATCACAAATCATCCCCTCCCCCCATCTGGAGAGAATCACAAATCATCCCCTCCCCCCCATCCGGAGAGAATCACAAATCATCCCCTCCCCCATCCAGAGAGAATCACAAATCATCCCCTCCCCCCATCCGGAGAGAATCACAAATCATCCCCTCCCCCCCATCCGGAGAGAATCACAAATCATCCCCTCCCCCCCCCCATCCGGAGAGAATCACAAATCATCCCCTCCCCCATCCAGAGAGAATCACAAATCATCCCCTCCCCCATCCAGAGAGAATCACAAATCATCCCCTCCCCCCCCCCATCCAGAGAGAATCACAAATCATCCCCTCCCCCATCCGGAGAGAATCACAAATCATCCCCTCCCCCCATCTGGAGAGAATCACAAATCATCCCCTCCCCCATCCGGAGAGAATCACAAATCATCCCCTCCCCCCATCCGGAGAGAATCACAAATCATCCCCTCCCCCCATCTGGAGAGAATCACAAATCATCCCCTCCCCCCCATCCGGAGAGAATCACAAATCATCCCCTCCCCCATCCAGAGAGAATCACAAATCATCCCCCCCATCCAGAGAGAATCACAAATCATCCCCTCCCCCCATCCGGAGAGAATCACAAATCATCCCCTCCCCCCCATCCGGAGAGAATCACAAATCATCCCCTCCCCCATCCAGAGAGAATCACAAATCATCCCCTCCCCCCATCCGGAGAGAATCACAAATCATCCCCTCCCCCCATCCGGAGAGAATCACAAATCATCCCCTCCCCCCATCTGGAGAGAATCACAAATCATCCCCTCCCCCCCATCCGGAGAGAATCACAAATCATCCCCTCCCCCATCCAGAGAGAATCACAAATCATCCCCTCCCCCCATCCGGAGAGAATCACAAATCATCCCCTCCCCCCATCCGGAGAGAATCACAAATCATCCCCTCCCCCCATCTGGAGAGAATCACAAATCATCCCCTCCCCCCCATCCGGAGAGAATCACAAATCATCCCCTCCCCCATCCAGAGAGAATCACAAATCATCCCCTCCCCCCATCCGGAGAGAATCACAAATCATCCCCTCCCCCCCATCCGGAGAGAATCACAAATCATCCCCTCCCCCCCCCATCCGGAGAGAATCACAAATCATCCCCTCCCCCATCCAGAGAGAATCACAAATCATCCCCTCCCCCATCCAGAGAGAATCACAAATCATCCCCTCCCCCCCCCCATCCAGAGAGAATCACAAATCATCCCCTCCCCCATCCGGAGAGAATCACAAATCATCCCCTCCCCCCATCTGGAGAGAATCACAAATCATCCCCTCCCCCCATCCGGAGAGAATCACAAATCATCCCCTCCCCCCATCTGGAGAGAATCACAAATCATCCCCTCCCCCCCATCCGGAGAGAGTCACAAATCATCCCCCCCATCCAGAGAGAATCACAAATCATCCCCTCCCCCCATCCGGAGAGAATCACAAATCATCCCCTCCCCCCATCCAGAGAGAATCACAAATCATCCCCTCCCCCCATCCGGAGAGAATCACAAATCATCCCCTCCCCCCCATCCGGAGAGAATCACAAATCATCCCCTCCCCCCCATCCAGAGAGAATCACAAATCATCCCCTCCCCCATCCAGAGAGAATCACAAATCATCCCCTCCCCCCCCCATCCAGAGAGAATCACAAATCATCCCCTCCCCCATCCAGAGAGAATCACAAATCATCCCCTCCCCCCCCCCATCCAGAGAGAATCACAAATCATCCCCTCCCCCATCCAGAGAGAATCACAAATCATCCCCTCCCCCCCCCCATCCAGAGAGAATCACAAATCATCCCCTCCCCCATCCAGAGAGAATCACAAATCATCCCCTCCCCCCATCTGGAGAGAATCACAAATCATCCCCTCCCCCATCCGGAGAGAATCACAAATCATCCCCTCCCCCATCCGGAGAGAGTCACAAATCATCCCCTCCCCCCCATCCGGAGAGAATCACAAATCATCCCCTCCCCCCATCCGGAGAGAATCACAAATCATCCCCTCCCCCCATCCGGAGAGAATCACAAATCATCCCCTCCCCCATCCGGAGAGAATCACAAATCATCCCCTCCCCCCATCCGGAGAGAATCACAAATCATCCCCTCCCCCCCATCCGGAGAGAATCACAAATCATCCCCTCCCCCCATCCGGAGAGAATCACAAATCATCCCCTCCCCCCATCCGGAGAGAGTCACAAATCATCCCCCCATCCAGAGAGAATCACAAATCATCCCCTCCCCCATCTGGAGAGAATCACAAATCACCCCCCCCATCCGGAGAGAATCACAAATCATCCCCTCCCCCATCCGGAGAGAATCACAAATCATCCCCTCCCCCCCATCCGGAGAGAATCACAAATCACCCCCTCCCCCCCCATCCAGAGAGAATCACAAATCATCCCCTCCCCCCCATCCGGAGAGAATCACAAATCATCCCCTCCCCCCATCCGGAGAGAATCACAAATCATCCCCTCCCCCATCCGGAGAGAATCACAAATCATCCCCTCCCCCATCCGGAGAGAGTCACAAATCATCCCCCCCCCCATCCGGAGAGAATCACAAATCATCCCCTCCCCCCATCCGGAGAGAATCACAAATCATCCCCTCCCCCCCATCCGGAGAGAATCACAAATCATCCCCTCCCCCCATCCGGAGAGAGTCACAAATCATCCCCTCCCCCCATCCGGAGAGAATCACAAATCATCCCCTCCCCCATCCGGAGAGAATCACAAATCATCCCCTCCCCCATCCGGAGAGAATCACAAATCATCCCCTCCCCCATCCGGAGAGAGTCACAAATCATCCCCTCCCCCATCTGGAGAGAATCACAAATCATCCCCTCCCCCCCATCCGGAGAGAGTCACAAATCATCCCCTCCCCCCATCCGGAGAGAATCACAAATCATCCCCTCCCCCCATCCGGAGAGAATCACAAATCATCCCCTCCCCCATCCGGAGAGAATCACAAATCATCCCCTCCCCCCATCCGGAGAGAATCACAAATCATCCCCTCCCCCCATCCGGAGAGAATCACAAATCATCCCCTCCCCCCATCCGGAGAGAATCACAAATCATCCCCTCCCCCATCCGGAGAGAATCACAAATCATCCCCTCCCCCCATCCGGAGAGAATCACAAATCATCCCCTCCCCCCATCCGGAGAGAATCACAAATCATCCCCTCCCCCATCCGGAGAGAATCACAAATCATCCCCTCCCCCATCTGGAGAGAATCACAAATCATCCCCTCCCCCCCATCCGGAGAGAGTCACAAATCATCCCCTCCCCCCATCCGGAGAGAATCACAAATCATCCCCTCCCCCCATCCGGAGAGAATCACAAATCATCCCCTCCCCCATCCAGAGAGAATCACAAATCATCCCCTCCCCCCATCCGGAGAGAATCACAAATCATCCCCTCCCCCCCATCCGGAGAGAATCACAAATCATCCCCTCCCCCCATCCGGAGAGAATCACAAATCATCCCCTCCCCCATCCAGAGAGAATCACAAATCATCCCCTCCCCCCATCCGGAGAGAATCACAAATCATCCCCTCCCCCCATCCAGAGAGAATCACAAATCATCCCCTCCCCCCATCCGGAGAGAATCACAAATCATCCCCTCCCCCATCCAGAGAGAATCACAAATCATCCCCTCCCCCCATCCGGAGAGAATCACAAATCATCCCCTCCCCCATCCAGAGAGAATCACAAATCATCCCCTCCCCCCATCCGGAGAGAATCACAAATCATCCCCTCCCCCCATCCGGAGAGAATCACAAATCATCCCCTCCCCCATCCGGAGAGAATCACAAATCATCCCCTCCCCCATCTGGAGAGAATCACAAATCATCCCCTCCCCCATCCGGAGAGAATCACAAATCATCCCCTCCCCCATCCGGAGAGAATCACAAATCATCCCCTCCCCCCATCCGGAGAGAGTCACAAATTATCCCCCCCCCATCCGGAGAGAATCACAAATCATCCCCTCCCCCATCTGGAGAGAATCACAAATCACCCCCTCCCCCCCATCCAGAGAGAATCACAAATCATCCCCTCCCCCCCATCCGGAGAGAATCACAAATCATCCCCTCCCCCTTCCTGAGAGAATCACAAATCATCCCCTCCCCCCCATCCGGAGAGAATCACAAATCATCCCCTCCCCCCCATCCGGAGAGAATCACAAATCATCCCCTCCCCCCATCCGGAGAGAGTCACAAATCATCCCCTCCCCCCATCCGGAGAGAATCACAAATCATCCCCTCCCCCTTCCTGAGAGAATCACAAATCATCCCCTCCCCCCCATCCGGAGAGAATCACAAATCATCCCCTCCCCCCCATCCGGAGAGAATCACAAATCATCCCCTCCCCCCCATCCGGAGAGAATCACAAATCATCCCCTCCCCCCATCCGGAGAGAGTCACAAATTATCCCCCCCCCCCCATCCGGAGAGAATCACAAATCATCCCCTCCCCCCATCCGGAGAGAATCACAAATCATCCCCTCCCCCCATCCGGAGAGAATCACAAATCATCCCCTCCCCCATCCGGAGAGAATCACAAATCATCCCCTCCCCCCCATCCGGAGAGAGTCACAAATTATCCCCCCCCCCCATCCGGAGAGAATCACAAATCATCCCCTCCCCCATCCAGAGAGAATCACAAATCATCCCCTCCCCCATCCGGAGAGAGTCACAAATTATCCCCCCCCCCATCCGGAGAGAATCACAAATCATCCCCTCCCCCCATCCGGAGAGAATCACAAATTATCCCCCCCCCATCCGGAGAGAATCACAAATCACCCCCCCCCATCCGGAGAGAATCACAAATTATCCCCTCCCCCATCTGGAGAGAATCACAAATCACCCCCTCCCCCCCCCATCCGGAGAGAATCACAAATCATCCCCCCCCCATCCGGAGAGAATCACAAATCACCCCCCCCCCCATCCGGAGAGAATCACAAATCATCCCCTCCCCCATCCGGAGAGAATCACAAATTATCCCCCCCCATCCGGAGAGAATCACAAATCATCCCCTCCCCCATCCGGAGAGAGTCACAAATTATCCCCCCCCCATCCGGAGAGAATCACAAATCACCCCCCCCATCCGGAGAGAATCACAAATTATCCCCTCCCCCCCCATCCGGAGAGAATCACAAATTATCCCCCCCCCCCCATCCGGAGAGAATCACAAATCATCCCCCCCCCATCCGGAGAGAATCACAAATCATCCCTTCCCCCATCCGGAGAGAATCACAAATCATCCCCTCCCCCATCCAGAGAGAATCACAAATCATCCCCTCCCCCCATCCGGAGAGAATCACAAATCATCCCCTCCCCCATCCGGAGAGAATCACAAATCATCCCCCCCATCCGGAGAGAATCACAAATCATCCCCTCCCCCCATCCGGAGAGAATCACAAATCACCCCTCCCCCCCATCCAGAGAGAATCACAAATCACCCCTCCCCCCCATCCAGAGAGAATCACAAATCATCCCCTCCCCCCCATCCGGAGAGAATCACAAATCCTCCCCCCCATCCGGAGAGAATCACAAATCACCCCCTCCCCCCCCATCCGGAGAGAATCACAAATCACCCCCTCCCCCCCATCCGGAGAGAATCACAAATCATCCCCTCCCCCATCCTTAGAGAATCACAAATTATCCCCTCCCCCCATCCGGAGAGAATCACAAATCATCCCCCTTCCCCATCCGGAGAGAATCACAAATCATCCCCTCCCCCATCCGGAGAGAATCACAAATCATCCCCTCCCCCATCCGGAGAGAATCACAAATCATCCCCTCCCCCATCCGGAGAGAATCACAAATCATCCCCTCCCCCATCCAGAGAGAATCACAAATCATCCCCTCCCCCCCATCCGGAGAGAGTCACAAATCATCCCCCCCATCCGGAGAGAATCACAAATCATCCCCTCCCCCATCCAGAGAGAATCACAAATCATCCCCTCCCCCCCATCCGGAGAGAGTCACAAATCCTCCCCCCCATCCGGAGAGAATCACAAATCACCCCCCCCCCATCCGGAGAGAATCACAAATCACCCCCCCCCCATCCGGAGAGAATCACAAATCATCCCCTTCCCCATCTGGAGAGAATCACAAATCCTCCCCCCCATCCGGAGAGAATCACAAATCATCCCCCTTCCCCATCCGGAGAGAATCACAAATCATCCCCTCCCCCATCCGGAGAGAATCACAAATCATCCCCTCCCCCATCCGGAGAGAATCACAAATCATCCCCTCCCCCATCCAGAGAGAATCACAAATCACCCCCCCCCCATCCGGAGAGAATCACAAATCATCCCCTTCCCCATCTGGAGAGAATCACAAATCCTCCCCCCCATCCGGAGAGAATCACAAATCATCCCCCTTCCCCATCCGGAGAGAATCACAAATCATCCCCTCCCCCATCCGGAGAGAATCACAAATCACCCCCCCCCCATCCGGAGAGAATCACAAATCATCCCCTCCCCCATCCGGAGAGAATCACAAATCACCCCCCCCCCATCCGGAGAGAATCACAAATCATCCCCTTCCCCATCTGGAGAGAATCACAAATCCTCCCCCCCATCCGGAGAGAATCACAAATCATCCCCCTTCCCCATCCGGAGAGAATCACAAATCATCCCCTCCCCCATCCGGAGAGAATCACAAATCACCCCCCCCCCATCCGGAGAGAATCACAAATCATCCCCTTCCCCATCTGGAGAGAATCACAAATCCTCCCCCCCATCCGGAGAGAATCACAAATCATCCCCCTTCCCCATCCGGAGAGAATCACAAATCATCCCCTCCCCCATCCGGAGAGAATCACAAATCACCCCCTCCCCCCATCCGGAGAGAATCACAAATCATCCCCCTTCCCCATCCGGAGAGAATCACAAATCATCCCCTCCCCCATCCGGAGAGAATCACAAATCATCCCCTCCCCCATCCGGAGAGAATCACAAATCATCCCCTCCCCCATCCAGAGAGAATCACAAATCATCCCCTCCCCCCCATCCGGAGAGAGTCACAAATCATCCCCCCCATCCGGAGAGAATCACAAATCATCCCCTCCCCCATCCAGAGAGAATCACAAATCATCCCCTCCCCCCCATCCGGAGAGAGTCACAAATCCTCCCCCCCATCCGGAGAGAATCACAAATCACCCCCCCCCCCATCCGGAGAGAATCACAAATCACCCCCCCCCCATCCGGAGAGAATCACAAATCATCCCCTTCCCCATCTGGAGAGAATCACAAATCCTCCCCCCCATCCGGAGAGAATCACAAATCACCCCCCCCCCATCCGGAGAGAATCACAAATCATCCCCTCCCCCTTCCTGAGAGAATCACAAATCATCCCCCCCATCCGGAGAGAATCACAAATCATCCCCTCCCCCATCCGGAGAGAATCACAAATCATCCCCTCCCCCCCCATCCAGAGAGAATCACAAATCATCCCCTCCCCCCATCCGGAGAGAATCACAAATCCCCCCCCCATCCGGAGAGAATCACAAATCACCCCCCCCCCCCCTTCCGGAGAGAATCACAAATCACCCCCTCCCCCCCATCCGGAGAGAATCACAAATTATCCCCCTTCCCCATCCGGAGAGAATCACAAATCACCCCCTCCCCCCCCCATTCGGAGAGAATCACAAATCACCCCCTCCCCCTTCCGGAGAGAATCACAAATCACCCCCTCCCCCCCCCATCCGGAGAGAATCACAAATTATCCCCCTTCCCCATCCGGAGAGAATCACAAATCACCCCCTCCCCCCCCCATTCGGAGAGAATCACAAATCACCCCCTCCCCCCCATCCGGAGAGAATCACAAATCATCCCCTCCCCCCATCCGGAGAGAATCACAAATCATCCCCTCCCCCCCATCCGGAGAGAATCACAAATCATCCCCTCCCCCCATCCGGAGAGAATCACAAATCATCCCCTCCCCCCATCCGGAGAGAATCACAAATCATCCCCTCCCCCATCTGGAGAGAATCACAAATCACCCCCCCCATCTGGAGAGAATCACAAATCATCCCCTTCCCCATCCGGAGAGAATCACAAATCACCCCCTCCCCCCCATCCGGAGAGAATCACAAATCACCCCCTCCCCCCCATCCGGAGAGAATCACAAATCACCCCTCCCCCCCATTCGGAGAGAATCACAAATCATCCCCTTCCCCATCCGGAGAGAATCACAAATCATTCCTCCCCCCATCCAGAGAGAATCACAAATCATCCCCTCCCCCCCATCCGGCCATCCGGAGAGAATCACAAATCATCCCTCCCCCCCCCCATCCAGAGAGAATCACAAATCGTCCCCCCCATCCGGAGAGAATCACAAATCATCCCCTCCCCCATCCGGAGAGAGTCACAAATTATCCCCCCCCATCCGGAAAGAATCACAAATCATCCCCTCCCCCATCCGGAGAGAATCACAAATCACCCCCCCCATCCGGAGAGAATCACAAATCATCCCTCCCCCCCCCATCCGGCCATCCGGAGAGAATCACAAATCATCCCTCCCCCCCCCCCATCCAGAGAGAATCACAAATCGTCCCCTCCCCCCCCCATCCGGAGAGAATCACAAATCACCCCCCCCCCCATCCGGAGAGAATCACAAATCATCCCCCCCCATCCGGAGAGAATCACAAATCACCCCCCCCATCCGGAGAGAATCACAAATCATTCCCCCCCCATCCAGAGAGAATCACAAATCATCCCCTCCCCCCCATCCGGAGAGAATCACAAATCACCCCCCCCCCATCCGGAGAGAATCACAAATCATCCCCTCCCCCATCCTGAGAGAATCACAAATCATCCCCCCCCATCCGGAGAGAATCACAAATCACCCCCTCCCCCCCCCATCCGGAGAGAATCACAAATCATCCCCTCCCCCATCCTGAGAGAATCACAAATCATCCCCCCCATCCGGAGAGAATCACAAATCATCCCCTCCCCCATCTGGAGAGAATCACAAATCATCCCCTCCCCCATCCGGAGAGAATCACAAATCACCCCTCCCCCCCATCCAGAGAGAATCACAAATCATCCCCTCCCCCCCCCCATCCGGAGAGAATCACAAATCCCCCCCCCCATCCGGAGAGAATCACAAATCACCCCCTCCCCCCCCCCATCCGGAGAGAATCACAAATCACCCCCTCCCCCCCATCCGGAGAGAATCACAAATCATCCCCTCCCCCCCATCCGGAGAGAATCACAAATCACCCCCCCCCATCCGGAGAGAATCACAAATCATTCCCCCCCATCCAGAGAGAATCACAAATCATCCCCTCCCCCCCATCCGGAGAGAATCACAAATCACCCCCCCCCCATCCGGAGAGAATCACAAATCACCCCCCCCATTCGGAGAGAATCACAAATCATCCCCCCCATCCGGAGAGAATCACAAATCACCCCCCCCCCCATCCGGAGAGAATCACAAATCATTCCCCCCCATCCAGAGAGAATCACAAATCATCCCCTCCCCCCCATCCGGAGAGAATCACAAATCACCCCCCCCCCCCATCCGGAGAGAATCACAAATCATCCCCTCCCCCATCCTGAGAGAATCACAAATCATCCCCCCCCCATCCGGAGAGAATCACAAATCACCCCCTCCCCCCCCCCCATCCGGAGAGAATCACAAATCATCCCCTCCCCCATGCTGAGAGAATCACAAATCATCCCCCCCATCCGGAGAGAATCACAAATCATCCCCTCCCCCATCTGGAGAGAATCACAAATCATCCCCTCCCCCATCCGGAGAGAATCACAAATCACCCCTCCCCCCATCCAGAGAGAATCACAAATCATCCCCTCCCCCCCCATCCGGAGAGAATCACAAATCCTCCCCCCCCATCCGGAGAGAATCACAAATCACCCCCCCCCCATCCGGAGAGAATCACAAATCACCCCCTCCCCCCCATCCGGAGAGAATCACAAATCACCCCCCCCCCATTCGGAGAGAATCACAAATCATCCCCTCCCCCATCCTGAGAGAATCACAAATCATCCCCCCCATCCGGAGAGAATCACAAATCACCCCCCCCCCCCATCCTCTGGCGCTCATTACTATTCTCTATTCCTACGTGTAGTAAGTACAATGCTTCCCGTTGATGTGGTCAGACCACAGGATGTGGAGCCGCTCCTCGGCACGGGCCGCTCCTTCTGATGTGGTCAGATCTCCGCGGCGACCCGAAAATCAAATTCTTCTCTGTTGTGCAATCCGGAGAGAAGCTGGAAAGAGAGAAAGTTCTGGACAGATTTCCCGTCTCTGCGCCTCGTTACAGCGATTTACAGAGGAAAACTGGCCTGATAATCATACAAATGATACAAATAATGATACAAATAATGATACAAATAATGATACAAATAATGATACAAATGATACAAATGATACAAATAATGATACAAATAATGATACAAATGATACAAATGATACAAATAATGATACAAATAATGATACAAATAATGATACAAATGATACAAATGATACAAATGATACAAATAATGATACAAATAATGATACAAATGATACAAATGATACAAATAATGATACAAATAATGATACAAATAATGATACAAATGATACAAATAATGATACAAATTATACAAATGTTGCAATTACTGGAAAAAGGCATCAAACTTTACAATGCAGCAAATAATGGAAACTCTCCATGTGATGATAATGGGGCCTCCATGTGATGATAATGGGGCCTCCATGTGGTGATAATGGGGCCTCCATGTGGTGATAATGGGGCCTCCATGTGCTGATAATGGGGCCTCCATGTGATGATAATGGGGCCTCCATGTGGTGATAATGGGGCCTCCATGTGGTGATAATGGGGCCTCCATGTGATGATAATGGGGCCTCCATGAGATGATAATGGGGCCTCCATGTGATGATAATGGGGCCTCTATGTGGTGATAATGGGGCCTCCATGTGGTGATAATGGGGCCTCCATGTGGTGATAATGGGGCCTCCATGTGATGATAATGGGGCCTCCATGTGATGATAATGGGGCCTCCATGTGATGATAATGGGGCCTCTGGGGATATTTGTGAGATAAAATCAGAAACAGAGCGCACTGGATAGTGCAGATAAAATCATTTTAATAGCGATACATTTGAATTGCACTTACTGATGTAACCTCCTCCTAGTTTAGAGGAGGCTGCTAGGTCATTATAGTTTAGCTCCTCTGTAATCAGTGGAAGGGTTGATTGTTTAGGAATGTTTTACAGGCTGCAGTTCTTTCATCCTTTCTTCTGGAGGCTTCTAGAAATATAGTGGTAGGGGAGCTGGAATATTTATGGGAGTCCAGCCAATCCCTAAGGGGGTGTGCCCATAAGGTGGAGGGAGAGCCCATAAATAGTCTGAGACCTGGGCAGCTGGAGTGGTGTGTTTCTTGGGTCCAGCCCTACAGAAGGAGACCCCTGTGTCCTTGGGACGGCTTTCTGGAAGGATCTGTAGGAAGACATTAAGGTCCCAGCTAGGTCTATTCACAAGCTGTGTCCTGTGGTGAGTCTACATCTCCCTCATTGGAAGAGCCTGGTGGATATTGGTAGGAGGCGACCAATGATCCTCTGGCCCTATTGCTGAGGAGTAAGTGACTGTGTGTAGCTCTGGAAGGAGTACAGGTCTCTGTTAGCACAGAAAATCCTATGGGACATTCAGCAGTACAGAGAAGGAACTGAGAAGTCCTCAAGTTCTGCAGTTTTGGGGTATCTCATGCTCCCTACCCCTATCCAAGTTCATCGTTTCCAATAAAAACCCTAAAAAGAACCCCTAGACTGTTTTCTGAGCCAGTGAAAGAATGAAGGAAATGCTGTTTACCTGGCTGCGTGTGCTCTGAACAGGGAAATAGGACCAGTCACTAGCAGCTCCTTAGGGGGCGCTCTTCACCTATAACTGACCTGATCAATGAGCACCACCAAGAGCAGCTCATCTGGAGGAATACCGTGTCCCACCAACTGATGCCATTGTACTCTTATGTACAGCCGGAAGTGGGAGAGGCAGCAGTCAGGTAGAAAAGTCTTGGTGGACACTGGAAAAAGCAGGTTTCAGGATCCGTGTTCCATTTTTTTCCTCCTGCCTCTTCAGAGGTCCCTCAGATGGGAAAATGGGACAACTCTATTCCCTACAACTGGGACACTCCTTGGTGCTACTTTATCAAGGAGCTGGGACTACATTGGGTCAATCCCAACTTGTCAAAGCCGACTACTATCTACAAGTTGATTCGAGCCAAAGACACTGTGGAGACAGTTCCTGGCCTTCCTTTGGCCTCCCTCTGGCCTCCTACAAGATGTTCTGGAGAAAAGATTCTTCAAAGAGACTCACCAACAGGCGCAAAAATCTGGCATGGAAGGCAATCCAAGGGGGGGGCGCCACTCAGGACATTTATGGATACAGGCACTGCCCCCCCTTCTGTGCCACCCGCGAAGGAACTGTTCTGCATGTTTTCTGGGATTGTCTCTTTGCACAGGACTTGTTGAGGGCTCTGGAACCAGAACTCAAAGACTCTTCTGGTACCACAGAGGACATTGATGGTCCCTGGAAGGTAGGGTGACCACATTTCCAAACTACCATTCAGGGACTTCCTCCCTTCCCAAAAATCAGCTTGTGCTGTAACGAATCACAGCACAGTGATTGGACACAAGAGGCGGGATTTATGATTTCTCCAATCACAAGCAGGGGGCAGGATTGTGCTCCTCCAGGCATTCCCAGCCAGGAGAAGTACTGTCAGTGAGTAAAGCGGTGATGTGGCGCCTTATTTTGGGGGCATCAGATTGGCCCGGGGGGGGGGCTGTGTCAGTTTCATTTTGGGACACTGTATTGTCCTGGAATGAATGTGCCCGGGACAGATCTGCAAAATGCGGGACTGTCCCAGGCAACCCGGGACATGTGGTCACCCTACTGGCAGGTGATGTGCTGCTTTAGGGATATTTTGTGGTGTGCCGGAAAGTGCCTCGTTCACCAGAGGGAGAGGATGCCCATTGAGGACATTGAGGCTTTAGTCTCTCTGCTCCAAGGCCTTTAACCTTAAAGTGAACCTTCAGTCATTTTTTCATCTTTCCACGTGAAGGGCAAGTAGGTCCCGCCCACAATACGGCTTCTATATATATAACCAGGTGTTTCAGTGGGGAATGAGCAATTTAAAGGGTCGTGGCAGAACAGGGAACCCATCAAATTAAGGGGCTCCTGCAGGGGTAAGCGCTACATGTCCTTATGCTATACGAAGGTTTACACCTATACAGTGGACAGCCATTCATGTCTATGGGGAACTGTGTGCAGCACCCGGGCTTCCCGGACATAGAAACATGTTCCTATGATGTTCCTATCCCATGGTTGTCATATAATCTCTGTGAATGAGGACTTTGGTTACAAGGATGGCGGCACATGCTGCTATGTAGGCTCGAGATTTGAGCCCCTTCCACTGTTAGTGCAGTTTATAGTTTTCCATGGCTCTGCCTTCTAGTTCCCCTTCCAGGTACCCAAGGATGATCTCCCCCCCCCCCCCCGGTTACAATAAATCTACGACCTTGTGGGAATGGTTGTTTAGGTCCCATTCCAAGTGAATGTGATTAAGTAGCTGAGCCCCCCCCCCCCCCCAAAAAAAACCGAGTGCAGATGTGCAGAGGCAGTCGTTGTAGGGGGGGGGGAGTCTTCTACAATAAGACTTTATCCATAGAATATACACAGACCACCATCAATGCCTTTTCTGGCCACTTATTCAGGAAGGAATATTGAGAACTGTCCAGCATAGGCCACCACCATGTTTTTCAGGCTCAGCTCCTTATTCTCTACTGGGATCCCATTGACTTCCAACACAAGAATCTCTGGAACAACCATGACCAGCATTGAGTGCGCAAAGGTTGTTTGATCCCTGCCCAGGGCGCCTTGCAACCCTACAGATGTAAATATCTATATACTTGACTTTGTTGACTAATCTTCTCACGTCTGGACAAGTCCCAACTATACTAGACTCATAAAGTTCTCTCCCGGGCTTCTTCCTCCTCTATTCTGCTCTTCTACCCTCCGTCTTTATGAGTTTTTTTCATATTCCAAGTGAATGGGCTGCCTAAACACAAATCACACTACAGCCGCGTAGGCTTGTATAGAGTCTCAATGGAGGGTGTTGTGTCATTAACATTTGAGTGTATTGAAAGGTATGTACATAGGAAGGAAACATACAAACCAAGGAGAAGGGACAGGAAGGAAACGATGGAGTCATGGGAAGACCGGGAACCTTTGGCCAGAGGGGCAAATACAACCAAGTGGCCCTTTCAGATGATTCCCCATCTGGCAGCATCAACTTTCCCAACCAAGTGGTCCCTCAGATGATTCCCCCATCTGGCAGCATCAGCTTTCCCAACTTAGTGGCCCCTTCAGATGATTCCCTATGTGGCAGCCTCAGCTTTCTCAACCAAGTGGCCCTTTCAGATGATTCCCCATATTGCAGCCTCAACTTTCCCAACCAAGTGGCCCCTTCAGATGATTCCCTATGTGGCAGCCTCAGTTTTCCCAACCAAGTGGCCCTTTCAGATGATTCCCCATCTGGCAGCATCAACTTTCCCAACCAAGTGGCCCCTTCAGATGATTCCCTATGTGGCAGCCTCAGTTTTCCCAACCAAGTGGCCCTTTCAGATGATTCCCCATATTGCAGCATCAGCTTTCCCAACCAAGTGGCCCTTTCAGATGATTCCCCATATTGCAGCATCAGCTTTCCCAACCAAGTGGCCCTTTCAGATGATTCCCCATCTGGCAGCATCAGCTTTCCCAACCAAGTGGCCCTTTCAGATGATTCCCCATCTGCCAGCATCAACTTTCCCAACCAAGTGGCCCCTTCAGATGATTCCCTATGTGGCAGCCTCAGCTTTCCCAACCAAGTGGCCCTTTCAGATGATTCCCCATATTGCAGCATCAGCTTTCCCAACCAAGTGGCCCTTTCAGATGATTCCCTATGTGGCAGCCTCAGCTTTCCCAACCAAGTGGCCCTTTCAGATGATTCCCCATCTGCCAGCATCAACTTTCCCAACCAAGTGGTCCCTCAGATGATTCCCCCATCTGGCAGCATCAGCTTTCCCAACTTAGTGGCCCCTTCAGATGATTCCCTATGTGGCAGCCTCAGCTTTCCCAACCAAGTGGCCCTTTCAGATGATTCCCCATATTGCAGCCTCAGCTTTCCCAACCATGTGGCCCTTTCAGATGATTCCCCATATTGCAGCCTCAACTTTCCCAACCAAGTGGCCCCTTCAGATGATTCCCTATGTGGCAGCCTCAGTTTTCCCAACCAAGTGGCCCTTTCAGATGATTCCCCATCTGGCAGCATCAACTTTCCCAACCAAGTGGCCCCTTCAGATGATTCCCTATGTGGCAGCCTCAGTTTTCCCAACCAAGTGGCCCTTTCAGATGATTCCCCATATTGCAGCATCAGCTTTCCCAACCAAGTGGCCCCTTCAGATGATTCCCCATATTGCAGCATCAGCTTTCCCAACCAAGTGGCCCTTTCAGATGATTCCCCATATTGCAGCATCAGCTTTCCCAACCAAGTGGCCCCTTCAGATGATTCCCTATGTGGCAGCCTCAGCTTTCCCAACCAAGTGGCCCTTTCAGAAGATTCCCCATATTGCAGCATCAGCTTTCCCAACCAAGTGGCCCTTTCAGATGATTCCCCATCTGGCAGCATCAGCTTTCCCAACCAAGTGGCCCTTTCAGATGATTCCCTATGTGGCAGCCTCAGCTTTCCCAACCAAGTGGCCCTTTCAGATGATTCCCCATCTGGCAGCATCAGCTTTCCCAACCAAGTGGCCCTTTCAGATGATTCCCCATATTGCAGCCTCAGTTTTCCCAACCAAGTGGCCCTTTCAGATGATTCCCCATATTGCAGCCTCAACTTTCCCAACCAAGTGGCCCCTTCAGATGATTCCCTATGTGGCAGCCTCAGTTTTCCCAACCAAGTGGCCCTTTCAGATGATTCCCCATCTGGCAGCATCAACTTTCCCAACCAAGTGGCCCCTTCAGATGATTCCCTATGTGGCAGCCTCAGTTTTCCCAACCAAGTGGCCCTTTCAGATGATTCCCCATATTGCAGCATCAGCTTTCCCAACCAAGTGGCCCCTTCAGATGATTCCCCATATTGCAGCATCAGCTTTCCCAACCAAGTGGCCCTTTCAGATGATTCCCCATCTGGCAGCATCAGCTTTCCCAACCAAGTGGCCCTTTCAGATGATTTCCCATATTGCAGCATCAGCTTTCCCAACCAAGTGGCCCTTTCAGATGATTCCCCATATTGCAGCCTCAGTTTTCCCAACCAAGTGGCCCTTTCAGATGATTCCCCATCTGGCAGCATCAACTTTCCCAACCAAGTGGCCCCTTCAGATGATTCCCTATGTGGCAGCCTCAGTTTTCCCAACCAAGTGGCCCTTTCAGATGATTCCCCATATTGCAGCATCAGCTTTCCCAACCAAGTGGCCCTTTCAGATGATTCCCCATCTGGCAGCATCAGCTTTCCCAACCAAGTGGCCCGTTCAGATGATTCCCCATCTGCCAGCATCAACTTTCCCAACCAAGTGGCCCCTTCAGATGATTCCCTATGTGGCAGCCTCAGCTTTCCCAACCAAGTGGCCCTTTCAGATGATTCCCCATATTGCAGCCTCAGCTTTCCCAACCATGTGGCCCTTTCAGATGATTCCCCATATTGCAGCCTCAACTTTCCCAACCAAGTGGCCCCTTCAGATGATTCCCTATGTGGCAGCCTCAGTTTTCCCAACCAAGTGGCCCTTTCAGATGATTCCCCATCTGGCAGCATCAACTTTCCCAACCAAGTGACCCCTTCAGATGATTCCCTATGTGGCAGCCTCAGTTTTCCCAACCAAGTGGCCCTTTCAGATGATTCCCCAAATTGCAGCATCAGCTTTCCCAACCAAGTGGCCCCTTCAGATGATTCCCCATATTGCAGCATCAGCTTTCCCAACCAAGTGGCCCTTTCAGATGATTCCCCATATTGCAGCATCAGCTTTCCCAACCAAGTGGCCCCTTCAGATGATTCCCTATGTGGCAGCCTCAGCTTTCCCAACCAAGTGGCCCTTTCAGAAGATTCCCCATATTGCAGCATCAGCTTTCCCAACCAAGTGGCCCTTTCAGATGATTCCCCATCTGGCAGCATCAGCTTTCCCTACCAAGTGGCCCTTTCAGATGATTCACTATGTGGCAGCCTCAGCTTTCACAACCAAGTGGCCCTTTCAGATGATTCCCCATCTGGCAGCATCAGCTTTCCCAACCAAGTGGCCCTTTCAGATGATTCCCCATATTGCAGCATCAACTTTCCCAACCAAGTGGCCCCTTCAGATGATTCCCTATGTGGCAGCCTCAGTTTTCCCAACCAAGTGGCCCTTTCAGATGATTCCCCATATTGCAGCCTCAACTTTCCCAACCAAGTGGCCCCTTCAGATGATTCCCTATGTGGCAGCCTCAGTTTTCCCAACCAAGTGGCCCTTTCAGATGATTCCCCATCTGGCAGCATCAACTTTCCCAACCAAGTGGCCCCTTCAGATGATTCCCTATGTGGCAGCCTCAGTTTTCCCAACCAAGTGGCCCTTTCAGATGATTCCCCATATTGCAGCATCAGCTTTCCCAACCAAGTGGCCCCTTCAGATGATTCCCCATATTGCAGCATCAGCTTTCCCAACCAAGTGGCCCTTTCAGATGATTCCCCATATTGCAGCATCAGCTTTCCCAACCAAGTGGCCCTTTCAGATGATTCCCCATATTGCAGCATCAGCTTTCCCAACCAAGTGGCCCTTTCAGATGATTCCCCATCTGGCAGCCTCAGCTTTCCCAACCAAGTGGCCCTTTCAGATGATTCCCCATCTGGCAGCATCAGCTTTCCCAACCAAGTGGCCCTTTCAGATGATTCCCCATATTGCAGCCTCAGCTTTCCCAACCAAGTGGCCCCTTCAGATGATTCCCCATCTGGCAGCATCAGCTTTCCCAACCAAGTGGCCCCTTCAGATGATTCCCTATGTGGCAGCCTCAGCTTTCCCAACCAAGTGGCCCTTTCAGATGATTCCCCATATTGCGGCATCAGCTTTCCCAACCAAGTGGCCCTTTCAGATGATTCCCCATATTGCAGCCTCAGCTTTCCCAACCAAGTGGCCCCTTCAGATGATTTCCCATCTGGCAGCATCAGCTTTCCCAACCAAGTGGCCCCTTCAGATGATTCCCTATGTGGCAGCCTCAGCTTTCCCAACCAAGTGGCCCTTTCAGATGATTCCCCATCTGGCAGCATCAACTTTCCCAACCAAGTGGCCCCTTCAGATGATTCCCCATCTGGCAGCATCAGCTTTCCCAACCAAGTGGCCCCTTCAGATGATTCCCTATGTGGCAGCCTCAGCTTTCCCAACCAAGTGGCCCTTTCAGATGATTCCCCATATTGCAGCATCAGCTTTCCCAACCAAGTGGCCCCTTCAGATGATTCCCCATCTGGCAGCATCAACTTTCCCAACCAAGTGGCCCCTTCAGATGATTCCCCATCCGGCAGCATCAACTTTCCCAACCAAGTGGCCCCTTCAGAGGATTCCCTATGTAGCAGCCTTAGCTTTCCCATACTAGAGCCCTTCCTTTCCACCATCTCTTCTACCTTGCTTGTAGAAGGTTCTCGGCGGAGGTAATAAGGGACGTCGTCTCCACGCGGTGACTCAGATCGGTCCTCGGCGCCCCTGTCATGATTCGCTAATGGCTGCACTTTCTCTGCTTGAGTGTGAAAAGGGAAATTAATGAGAAACTTAAAAAAACGAAGAGAAATGAGTTATGAGTCATGGAGTGTTGTGGAAAATTTCAGGCACGGCGTCCAGAAAGCCCGTCCAAGATCAGAAAACGAAGCAGACGCAGAACAATGGCAGCCGATTGGAGAGCCAGGAGATCAGAACGCTTAACGCTCAAGGAATAGAGATTAAAGGGCGACTCCAGACAAGCTGATAAAAACACAGAAGAACTCGCTTACCTGCCAAAACATTTACAAGCTCTTCCCACCATTCCTGTGCCGAACGAATGTGTAAGATTGGGAGGGGACAACTAGAAAAAGTGGATGAATTTTGGACAAAAAGATTTCGATTGTTTTCTGAATGCTGCATTTTATTTATTAGTTTACTTGGAGGAAATTTACTTAAAAATGACATTTTAACGTTTTGAAGTTTTCCCCCCCTTTACTGTATATAGATGGCATGTTTTTTTAGTGGGTGTGACAGGAGTGACTTTGGGTCGGGAGTTGGTGCCGCTCAGCTTGTCCTGCAGAGCTCTGGAGGCTCCTTGTCCAGCTTCCCCGACACCTCTTATGTGTAGATCACCCTGTGTCTCTAATAGGGGGACATGAATGAGAACCCCACTATGATCTGTGCTAGTCACTCCCTCTGTACAGCCGCACTAGAACCTTCTAAAGTATATATAATGTGTGCTGTATATATAATGTGTGCTGTATATATAATGTGTGCTGTATATATGTATATATAATGTGTGCTGTATATATAATGTGTGCTGTGTATATGTATATATAATGTGTGCTGTATATATAATGTGTGCTGTATATATGTATATATAATGTGTGCTGTATATATAATGTGTGCTGTATATATGTATATATAATGTGTGCTGTATATATGTATATATAATGTGTGCTGTATATATAATGTGTGCTGTATATATGTGTATATATGATGTGTGCTGTATATATAATGTGTGCTGTATATATAATGTGTGCTGTATATATGTGTATATATGATGTGTGCTGTATATATATGTATATATAATGTGTGCTGTATATATGTATATATAATGTGTGCTGTATATATGTATATATAATGTGTGCTGTATATATAATGTGTGCTGTATATATGTATATATAATGTGTGCTGTATATATAATGTGTGCTGTATATATGTGTATATATGATGTGTGCTGTATATATAATGTGTGCTGTATATATAATGTGTGCTGTATATATGTGTATATATGATGTGTGCTGTATATATAATGTGTGCTGTATATATAATGTGTGCTGTATATATGATGTGTGCTGTATATATAATGTGTGCTGTATATATAATGTGTGCTGTATATATGTGTATATATGATGTGTGCTGTATATATGTATATATAATGTGTGCTGTATATATAATGTGTGCTGTATATATGATGTGTGCTGTATATATAATGTGTGCTGTATATATGTGTATATATGATGTGTGCTGTATATATGATGTGTGCTGTATATATAATGTGTGCTGTATATATGATGTGTGCTGTATATATGATGTGTGCTGTATATATAATGTGTGCTGTATATATGTGTATATATAATGTGTGCTGTATATATAATGTGTGCTGTATATATGTGTATATATGATGTGTGCTGTATATATGTATATATAATGTGTGCTGTATATATGTATATATGATGTGTGCTGTATATATAATGTGTGCTGTATATATAATGTGTGCTGTATATATAATGTGTGCTGTATATATGATGTGTGCTGTATGCTCCTCATCAGGAGTAAACCGTGGTAACCATCTAGGAATAGAAAGGGGAATATTGCTGTCAGGGTCACCTGTGGCCAGGTGACAGATGCACACCGTAGGGGGACAGGAGTGCACCGCGAGGTAGTGAACCCTATGGCTGGCTTCTGTGGATAGGAAACTGGGTGGTTGTGGAAAGCGGGACCAGAGGAGCACAACCGGGATCCCAACGGAAGCGAGAGCCAAGATTCCCCAGGGCGCGGAGTCTAAGACCCAGCTGGTCTTCTCCAGGGCCTCTAGTGGTGAGGATGTTACGCTGCAGGCTGGGACCAGGTCGCGGCCCCTGGAGTTTCCTAGCTCACGCCCCGTAGGATAAGGGGAAGCAGCAGCACACGATAGAGAGAACCGAATAACAAGCCGAAGGTCAGGGGCCACAAGCAGACAAGGATAACGAAGAACGAGCCGAAGGTCAAGGGTCACGAGCAGACAGGGATGGTCGGGGACAAGCCAATAACGTAACAGAGAGACAGACGTAGCACACGGCAGGCAGGAACCCAAACACACAATGCCTAACAAACACGTTGATCAGCAAAGCAGGCTTGCAGTGCACAGGTTAATATAGTGTTCAGTGATAGGGCCTGGGGTGGAGTCAGGCTGGGAGGAGATTATAAAGGAAGCCAGGTGAAGGAGGTCTGGTCTCTAGATGAACACATGAGGAGGAAGGTAAGATGGCAGACAGACATTAATGCATATCCATGACAGTACCCTCCCTCTTACGAGGCCTCCCCCTTCCCCGCCTGGGCCCAGGTTTAGAGGGAAACTTCAGATGAAACTCCTTTAACAGACGAGGTGCAAAGACCTCAGATGCAGTGATCCAAGACCTCTCCTCAGGACCAAACCCTTTCCAATGAACGAGGTACTGAAGAACGCCTTTACAGAGTCGGGAGTCCAGAATTTGACTGATCTCGTACTCCTGATTATCCTCCGAGACAGGCGCCACGGTAGGAAGAGGACGAGAGAATTTATTGAGGACTAAAGGCTTTAGAAGAGCAACATGAAAGGAGTTAGTGATTTTAAGGCTCTTAGGAATCTGGAGTTTGAAACAAACCGGATTCAGTTTAGCAGTTACCGTGTATGGACCGATGAATCGTGGAGCAAACTTCAGAGAAGGAACTCGGAGCTTGATGTTCCTGGTAGAGAGCCAGACTTTGTCCCCTGGCTGAAGAGAAGGCGGTTTACGCCTGCGGCGGTCGGCAAAGCCTTTGAATTTTTCAGCAGCTGCCCGGAGGGAATCATGAACGTGACCCCAAACGGAATTGAGAGACTCCTGAACCGAAGCCAAAGCTGGAATGTCTGGAGAACAGATCATAGGAAGAGGAAGTTGAGGGTGTTTTCCATAAACTGTGAAAAAGGGTGTCTTCTGCGAACTGGTATTCACATGATTGTTATGGGAGAATTCTGCCCACGGGAGTAGAGAGGACCAATCGTCATGGTGAGAAGACACAAAGGTGCGAAGAAAGACCTCTAACTCCTGATTAACCCTCTCAGTCTGTCCATTGGATTGGGGATGGTAAGAAGAAGAAAAATCCAAGACAATATTGAGGGATTTGCAAAAGGCTCTCCAAAAACGAGACGTGAATTGGACTCCCCTGTCGGAAACAATATGAGAAGGGACCCCATGTAGGCGGAGAATTTCTCGAATGAAATTGGGAACCAAGGCAGGGGCAGAAGGAAGACCAGGAAGAGGAACAAAATGAGCCATCTTGGAGAATCGATCGATTACCACCCAAATGACTGTATTATTCTCAGACAGTGGGAGATCGGTGATAAAATCCATGGCAATATGGGCCCAGGGTTCCTTAGGAATAGGCAAGGGCATGAGGAGACCAGCAGGAGCTTGTGTGGAGGATTTGGACTGAGCACAGACATGACAAGCTTTAACGTAGTCTTTGACGTCTGAGCGGAGATTAGGCCACCAGTAGTGACGACTGATGAGTAGGAAGGATCGGAGGAATCCAGAATGCCCTGCCACCTTGGAATCATGTCCCCAACGAAGGATCTTAGCTCTTAGCTCAGTGGGGACAAAGGTCTTACCAGGCGGAATTTTAGACTTCAGGGTGGTAGAGTGGGCAACAATGCATGAGGTGGGAATGATCGGCTCAGGTTCAGGGGCGGACTCCTCGTCCAAAGTGTCAAATGACCTAGAGAGCGCATCAGCCCGACCGTTGCAGGAACCAGGTTTGTAGGTAATCGTGAAATTAAAACGGGCAAAGAAGAGACTCCACCTGGCCTGTCTAGGATTCAGACGTTTAGCATTCTGTAGATACTGTAAATTCTTGTGATCGGTAAAGATCGTTATGGAGTGAGGGGAACCCTCCAAGAGATGACGCCACTCCTCTAACGCCAATTTAATTGCGAGAAGTTCCCGATCACCGATGGCATAATTCCTCTCTGCCTGAGAATTTTTTTTGGAGAAGAACGCACATGGTTGGCATCTCTTCTCAAAGATTTGAAGAAGCACAGCTCCCACCCCCATTGAGGAAGCGTCCACTTCAATAAAAAATGCATTCCCAGGATTTGGTCTCCTCAAGAGGGGGCCAGAAACAAAGGCCTGTTTCAGGTTGTGAAATGCAGAGACAGCTTCGGGAGGCCAGTCTCTGGCATTCACACCCTTCTTGGTCAAAGCGATAATAGGCGCGGCAATGGAAGAGTAATTCCTTATGAACTGCCTATAATAATTAGTGAAGCCAAGAAAGCGCTGTGTGGCCTTGAGGCTAGCAGGAAGAGGCCAGTTGGTGATAGCCAAGACCTTCCCAGGGTCCATACGAAGCCCCGAACATGAGACAAAGCACCCCAAAAACAGGACCTCAGAACATTCAAAGGAACATTTCTCCAGCTTGGCATAGAGATTGTTCTCTCTAAGACGTTGAAGTACAGTGCGGACATGGTTTCTGTGGACGAGCAGATTTTCAGAAAAGATCAGAATGTCATCCAGATAGATGACAACAAACTGGTACAGCAGATCTCTGAAGATTTCATTGACAAAGTTTTGAAACACGGCTGGAGCATTACACAGACCAAAAGGCATCACCAGATATTCGTAATGCCCGTCTCTAGTGTTAAATGCAGTCTTCCATTCGTCACCCTCCCGTATTCGAATGAGATTGTACGCGCCTCTGAGATCCAACTTGGTGAAAATGGAGGCACCCTTCAACCTATCGAATAGCTCAGATATTAAGGGTAAGGGGTATCGATTTTTAATAGTAACCGCATTTAAACCCCGATAATCGATGCAGGGTCTTAAGGTACCATCCTTTTTGGCAACAAAAAAGAACCCTGCCCCTGCAGGCGATGAGGATTTCCGGATGAACCCTCTCTCCAGATTCTCTGCTACATACTCCGACATGGCCTGGGTCTCTGGGATGGACAGAGGGTAGGTACGACCCCTGGGTAGAGTTGCTCCGGGGACAAGATCAATAGCACAGTCAAAAGACCTGTGGGGAGGAAGCACCTCAGCTGATTTTTTACAGAACACATCCCGGTAATCGCTGTATGCGGCGGGAAGATCAGAAGAAACAGAAGTGGCAGCAACCGGAAGACTCTCCTTGGGGGTCACCTTGAGAAGACACGACGAGAAACATGAGGAACCCCAGGCCAGGATCTGCCCAGAGACCCAGTCCACATGTGGAGAGTGGAGCTGTAGCCAAGGGAGGCCCAATACAACTGGGGTAGAGGCCTTGGGTAGAATAAGAAAGGATATCCACTCCTGGTGGAGAATCCCTACCGACATCCTAATGGGTAGCGTCTGGAAGCGAATAGGGCCCCCTGGGAGAACAGTGCCATCAATTGCCGAGACTACCAATGGGGTAGTGAGAGGTGAAAGGGTAAGCTTCATAGAAGAAGCAGTTCTCCAATCCATGAAATTGCCGGCAGCCCCGGAATCCAGGTATGCAAGGGTTGACTGAGGAGAAGTGCCTACATGAAGGGACACCGGCAAGAGCAGGCGAGAAGGTGATGTTTCTGGGTCCAATACTCCACCTTCCAAATGTATTAGACCCGAGCGTTTCCCGGACGAAGCGAGCAGGAGTCACGAAAATGACCCTTGCCCCCACAATAGAGGCACAAGCCCAGAGTTCTGCGCCTAGCACGTTCTTCGGGGGTTAGTCTGGTCCGGCCCAGCTGCATAGGTTCTTCAGCAGGTAGAGGATGCTCCACGGAATGAAGGGAGGGGAGCTCAGACTGGCTAGGACCCAGAGAGTGCTGGCGTCTTTTTTCTAAGGACCTCTCTTGAAAACGAATGTCGATCTGGTTGCATAATGAAATTACATCGTCCAGACCGACGGGAATGGCTCTTCCCGCTAATTCGTCTTTCACTCGGTCAGAGAGGCCATGTAAAAAGGTAGCGACCAGGGCCTCATTATTCCAGCTCAATTCAGCTGTGTGGATACGGAACTGAAGAGCATATTGCCCCACTGAACTAGATTCTTGGCGAAGACGTAAGACAGCACTAGCCGCTGAAGAAGCCCGAGCCGGCTCTTCGAAGATATTACGAAAGAGCTTCAAGAATTCGGACAGACTGGAAACCACCGGATCGTTCCTCTCCCACAGGGGGGCAGCCCAGGCCAAAGCTTCACCGGAGAGGAGGGAAATGATATAGGCTACCTTAGCCCGGTCAGATAGGAAGCTTTGAGGCTGAAGCTCAAAATGAATAGTGCATTGGCTGAGAAACCCCCTGCAGGCCTTGGAGTCCCCAGAGAAACGGAACAGAGCTGGCAATCTTAGTGAGTGTGAGGCTGCGACTGGTGCGATAGGTACAGCCGCAGGTTGTACTTGGGGTTGCGGATTCGGGGTTCCCAAGGAGACCTGAAGCTGCTCGAATCGAGAAGCCAGATCCTGGAGGACTCGCATCACCTGGGTCTGATTTGATTCCTGGGTCTCAAGTCTGCGAACTATGCCCTGCAATGGATCATCCGCGGGAAGCGGGATGTCAGCCGGGTTCATGGCTGATCAAACTGTCAGGGTCACCTGTGGCCAGGTGACAGATGCACACCGTAGGGGGACAGGAGTGCACCGCGAGGTAGTGAACCCTATGGCTGGCTTCTGTGGATAGGAAACTGGGTGGTTGTGGAAAGCGGGACCAGAGGAGCACAACCGGGATCCCAACGGAAGCGAGAGCCAAGATTCCCCAGGGCGCGGAGTCTAAGACCCAGCTGGTCTTCTCCAGGGCCTCTAGTGGTGAGGATGTTACGCTGCAGGCTGGGACCAGGTCGCGGCCCCTGGAGTTTCCTAGCTCACGCCCCGTAGGATAAGGGGAAGCAGCAGCACACGATAGAGAGAACCGAATAACAAGCCGAAGGTCAGGGGCCACAAGCAGACAAGGATAACGAAGAACGAGCCGAAGGTCAAGGGTCACGAGCAGACAGGGATGGTCGGGGACAAGCCAATAACGTAACAGAGAGACAGACGTAGCACACGGCAGGCAGGAACCCAAACACACAATGCCTAACAAACACGTTGATCAGCAAAGCAGGCTTGCAGTGCACAGGTTAATATAGTGTTCAGTGATAGGGCCTGGGGTGGAGTCAGGCTGGGAGGAGATTATAAAGGAAGCCAGGTGAAGGAGGTCTGGTCTCTAGATGAACACATGAGGAGGAAGGTAAGATGGCAGACAGACATTAATGCATATCCATGACAATTGCTAGGTATAAATTGATAATAGGAACGTTCGTAACATCTGAATAGGTAGGTACACTTCGCGGCAGTTGTAAACTCTACGCGTTTCAGGGCTTTAATGCCCCTCATCAGGAGTAAACCGTGGTAACCATCTAGGAATAGAAAGGGGAATATCAATAATCTAGAAGTAGGAAGAGGTGGGGAAGAAAATGGAAAAGATGGACAAGTGCAGACAAGGGGTGGTCACTTCCCCGATTGTGCACTTAGCCCAAGGACTTACATATTCAGACGCGCCGCGGCGGTACGGCCATGAAAGTGTCAGACCCAACAACAAAGTCGCAGACGGGAGCTAAGGGGGGCATGGTGGGGCGGCAGCGGCCAACCTCAAGAGGGGTCAAGGTGTATGAATTGCCAAATCGGAATGTGATGGAGGGAACCCCACCGAGGGGAACCTAGTGTAAAAAAATACACAAAAGGAAAAATAAAAACCACAATAAATAACTAGTGTAGAAAGGGGATTGTAAAGTGTGGTAATGAGAGTGAGGCTATGTGGAATGGTGCTTAAAGAAATAGAAGGAAAGAAGAAGGACTTTGTTGTTGGGTCTGACACTTTCATGGCCGTACCGCCACGGCGCGTCTGAAGTCCTTGGGCTAAGTGCACAATCGGGGAAGTGACCACCCCTTGTCTGCACTTGTCCATCTTTTCCATTTTCTTCCCCACCTCTTCCTACTTTTAGATTATTGATATTCCCCTTTCTATTCCTAGATGGTTACCACGGTTTACTCCTGATGAGGGGCATAAAAGCCCTGAAACGCGTAGAGTTTACAACTGCCGCAAAGTGTACCTACCTATTCAGATGTTACGAACGTTCCTATTATCAATTTATACCTAGCATAATTTTTTTAATGTCGTTTATGGCTATTTATCTATATATACATCATATGAATTGTATTTTAATATAGTTATTATCGCATGTATCTGTATATATATGGAGTCCTTGTTGGAACAAATAATCAATTACTATTATATGCTATTAGGTTCTACCTCTCTGTCCAAAGTCATTTTGATTTATAGCAAAATGCATAATATTCAAAAATGCAACTATGACAATCTGAACCAATTAAAGTTTGTGTTTATCCAACACGTCTATCCTGCTTCCGTGTGCTTCATGCAAAGTCCCGCCCCATGCTTCTCTTTTTTAATTACACACATTGTACATTATATAATACTGTAATAGAGTGGATTATAGGATGTTACAAACATTTTAAACTAGGCCTTATTTTCAGGGTAGGGCTTATATTTCAGCTCTCCTGGAAAATAACGCTAGGGCTTATTTTCGGGGTAGGGCTTATTTTCGGGGAAACACGGTAAGAGGAGTTTGTGTTGCCCTACACTGAGGTGTTGTGTCTGTGGACTGAGGGGCTAAAGAAGCTTGGAGGGTGCTGGTTCTGGACAGAAGAAGCATTGACAGCGGACCTAGTTCTGTTCGTGTGACGAACCCTCTGTCCTCAAACACAACCAGGTCCACCGTCAATGCTTCCTCTGTTCGGTACCACACAATCCAAGATCTTTTAGCCCCCAATCAACAGACAACACCTCAGTGTAGAGTGGCAGACACAAACTGCTTTATTATCACCCATGGACACACAGATATCTCTCCTCAAAGACACATCCCTCCCACCCTTGGAAAAAAGGGCGTGTCAAACTGTCCAATGACAATGGCCACACAGGTCAGGTGTGTTCAAACATCTCAATACACAGTCTTATCAGCAGGGGGGTTGGAGAACCCCCCCCCCTCCCTTTTTCCTCACAGCAAACACACTTACACATCCCATAATAGGTTAGGCAGACACAATAGACAACAGAATACAGTCACACCCCAAAACATCACGAGTGGCGAGTTTTTACGATGTCTCTTGATTTTTACTGAAATTTCAGGGTAAAGAAAGCCCTTAATTTCATTCATACCTAGTGATATCACTTTTCACAGCCTACAAGGCTACAGACCGAAAGTGAAATATGCAATAAGAGTGGTGGAGTCTAAAGAAGTTCCTAATTAGTTCATATTTAGGAAGAGTTTAACATCCAACCTGTTTCGGGGGGTTCACCCCTTCATCAGGACTTACATACCGTATAGACTTACAGCAAGTGAATAAACTGATGGAGGTCATAATATTGCTGATATTCATCAGGAGCAGCGATGGCTATTATCTATGAAAGACCCCCCTGCCACACCCCCTTAAAGGACAATTATACAAAAAAATTGATTAGTTATTCCTTTTTTATTGGCTTTTGAAATTTACAAATGCAGCAATTTAGAAATCACATGAAAGGTTTATCACGGGGAAACACTTTTTGAAAGATAAATAGTGCATTTTATATACAACTATATAGAGATCATACCAACATAAGGGACCAATGAGGAGGAAGGAGGGAAGGAGGGACATCGCTCCAAATCAGGGACAGTCCCTCGAAATCCGGGACCGTTCCTTTACAATTACAGGACAGTTCCTTGGGATCCGGGGCAGTTCCTTGAAATCCGGGACAGTCCCTGGAAACCCGGACAGTTCCTTGGAATTTCGGGACAGTTCCTCGAAATGCGGGGCAGTTCCTTGGAAACCGGGACAGTTCCTTGAAATCCGGGACAGTCCCTGGAAACCCGGACAGTTCCTTGGAATTTCGGGACAGTTCCTCGAAATGCGGGGCAGTTCCTTGGAAACCGGGACAGTTCCTTGAAATCCGGGACAGTCCCTGGAAAACGGGGACAGTTCCTTGGAATTTCGGGACAGTTCCTCGAAATGCGGGGCAGTTCCTTGGAAACCGGGACAGTTCCTTGAAATCCGGGAAAGTCTCTCGGAATCCGGGACAGTTCCTTGGAATACGGGACAGTGATAGTGATGATAAAGTCACTGCTCCTGATGAACATCAGCAATAATCTTTCAATCAATTATCAATTCTACTTGTTTCAGGTCTTTATGGTATTTAAAGGTGAGGTTCAATATGTATATATTGTGTCTTCCCTGACCCCCCTCCCCCCCTTCCCAGCTTCCCAATCAACATTCAAATCAAATATTTTAAATATACCTTTTAATTTTATTGACATAATTCATTGTAGGCCCAGTGATGTAATCTTTGCAATGTACTTCTCTATGCAATGCAGGCAGATCATGGCTGGTGGGAGGGGCCATAGCTTCCTGATAACATCCCAGCCGCAGTACTCAGCCCTGATTCCAGCAGTGGGGGGAGGGGTAATAAATGGTGGAGCTTTTCTGTAAAGTATTCCTTATTCTGTACATTGTGACCTGTGGGGAATTTCTTCATACAGAAAGTAATGACAGGTCCCCTTTAAGGGAAGGATGGAGGTCTGGGCCTCCTCCAGCCCGCTTTGTGGTCGGGTCTGTTTTAAATACAGCGCAGTCAGTGAATTGTTTGTAAGAATCCTCGCCAGCCACACGACTCACCGCGGCACGCCGGATTTTCTGGCTTGTAAATAGGACCATGGATAAAATGTTCCATGTCTTCTATTGTTAGAAGCTGCACTTTTTTTTTCCGCTTCCTCCTTCCAGCTCGTGCCAAGGGGAAGGCGTTGGTATTTGTACCCTCGGTAAATTCCTTCGGTTTTGGGGGAGGGGGGTCCAGGGACATATCGTTCCTTTAAATAAGGTGGCAATTGTCTCCTTGCTGTGGTATAATGTGCTAAGGGGGTAACAACGGGGGGAGGGGGGGTAACAACGGGGGGAGGGGGGGCAACAATCACCAGGGAGAAGAACTTTAGGGAGTTTTAATGTCAGAATGTCATTTATAAAGTGACTGATATGTTATAAATTTGCTGTTCCATATAAGCGCTTTGTTCACAGAATTATTTTTTATAATATATATATCTATACACTATAATACCAAAAGTATTGGGACGCCGGCCTTTACACGCACATGACCTTTAATGACATCCCAGTCTTAGTTCCGGAGGGTTCAATATTGAGTTGGCCCCGCCCTTTGCAGCTATAACAGCTTCACCTCTTCTGGGAAGGCCGTCCACAAGGTTTAGGAAAATTCTAAATAGCCTGGACTTGTGGCGCAGAGAATGCGAACGGAGCCCACCCAGGTGTGTTACAATAGTGAATAAATATTCGCTATTTTAATGCTGATCCTCCTCCCGGCCAATCAGGAAGCGGGTTGTGAGACACTTCATCTGATTGGCTGAAAGGACAGGCGATCCTATTGGACACCTAGGAGGAGGGGAGGAGTTGCACGGCCGCAGCTATGGAGGAAAGGACACAGGAGCCGCTGCCCGATGCCCGCCGCAGGTGGGGGGGGGGCTTGGAGTGTTTGAGGTGCTGGAGGCCGCGGGGGGGGGGGGGGTGTTAAATGTTTGCCAAAAAACCATCAGCCGCCACTGGGTTCATAAAGTGACAAGTGAAACCAATACTGACGCATTTCGATACACGGCTGGTGTGCTTAAAGTTCACTCAGTTTCCCTAATCTGACCTCTGACTATTCTCATACAGGATCAGTAGGGGGCGGTACTTCCTGGGCCTGCACTGCGCGTCTTCCTCTCTCTGCTGCGTTCTGCTTTACCAATCACATTCAGGCTTCTAAGTCAGATTTCTATGTAGGAAAAGAAAAAACGCGCTAGACTGTTAGCAAAATGTAGGTAGCAGCTTATAGTGGGATACACACATAGCAAAGGTAAAAAGCTGCGCCAATAAAACAATTAGACATAAAAAGGACATAAATTAGACGTAATGAAAGACATAATCGACATCAGCCCAAGATTTGATGATTTGATGATTTGCACAAAAAATAAATATTGACCAAAACCCACATGAGCCCACATCTTATATCAATAATGTCCCCAAAAAAAAGGTAAAGTTCATGGAATATATATACTGAGCGGAACAAAATTAAGTCCTATTATTCAATCAAATTTCCCTGAGCGACACCCAAGTGATTCACACAGTTGCCCACCACCGTAATAAATGTCCGCTTACCAAAAGGCAACACAAAGAGCATTGGGCTGTGACCCAGTGTGATACCGTCTAGGTGTTTATTAAGTATAAAAGTATTGATTGCACTTACATAAATTGAATGAAATATCACATAAAAGATTGCCGCCGGCAAATACAGGAGCCCATCCTCCTCTGAAGCAGCGTGGTGACGTCAATACGTCACAGCCAGACGCGTTTCGTCACAGTTTGACGTTTTCAATGGGGCCTATATCGGCACCAGTAATGAACCCTCCACCTGGAGGAACAACTTGATAGCAGTTGTTAAACAGCTATGGACTTAATTGATTTAAGAGTCTATCAGTGACTTCAATTAAATGTATCTTTATATTTTTACTTTATATTTTGTATTGTAATATCTTTTGTTTCATCCTAGACCATTAATCTCATCTGCACTCCTGAAGAGGCAGAACTTGATTCAGAGAAATGCGTTGAGTCGAGAGCCAGCCTTATAAAGTAGACACAGTGGGGGAGATTTACTAAAACTGGTGCACCCAGAATCTGGTGCAGCTGTACATGGGAGCCAATCAGCTTGTTCAATTAAGCGAAGAGAAAAAGTTACCGCTCAGATGTATTTGATTTGGTCTTTCACTCCATCCCAAGCCACGGGTGCAAGCAATGCATATGGTAATGCGATAATTAGAAGAAGTTTTGGACAGCTGCACTCCAAAAAAGGTTCCTTTATTAAAAAGTCAAATCACAACAATCCATGCCACAGCAAAATAAAGGCAGACAAGCTGACGCGTTTCACACTGTAGTTCAGTACTTACTCATAGCTAAGTCCCTAAGTCCAAAACTTCTCCTAATTATCGCATTGTTCAATTAAGCATTGACAAAAAAGCCTTATAGAAGCTGATTGGTTTCTATTCAGAGCTGCACCAGATTTTGCTCTCTCCAGTTTTAGTGAATAGCCCCCAGTGTATATCCTACATAATTGGGCATAGGAAATCAGCCCTCGTGGGGATATACGGTATGCTGGGGTGAATCTAAATCATTTTTTGTCGATGTGTTTACTTTATATTTTGTGATATCTTTGTCACAGAAAAACATCTGGCTTAAGCATTAATATTTTTTAAATATCTTTTTTAGTTATTTTATGATTATTTTTTTCATTTTTTTTTATATTTATATTTTTTATTTTATAATTTTTTTTTTCATTTGTTTATTTATTTATATTTAACTAGATGGATCTGTGTCTTGTTTTCAACCTGACTATGTAACTACTGTATGTAATTAATGCAGCGATTTTAGCACAACATGTTTCACCATGATGTGGCTTCTTCAGGAGTCTTATGAGTGCTGCACAGGCTAACGAAAATAAATAAAGTATGCCATTCATAAATGAGAAAACACACAGAAAATTTATGAATTTTGGGCTGAATTCAGACCTGAAACGGACCAAAAGATGCACAGGACCCTCTGTGCAAATTAGCACTGGAGTCACAGCGGAGATGCGTGAACTGGCTCCATAGAGAGCTCCATAGAGAGCCGGTCACACTCCCCTGTCATGTGAATTGGATGCGGGGAAACACCATAGGTGTGAACCTGGCCTGAAGCACAGTATACTGGCCCTTTGTTTAGAAGGTTTGGAGTCCCCTGGCCATAGACTGATTATTGAATGAATGAACTATTGCTGCGTGCCTGGCTGCCTCTAACTCTGGGAAGGAACCTGTTAAATCACAGCGGCTCCTATGGGGGTAGAGCTATTTTGTTGAGAAAAAATATTTTATGCTATTTTCTATTTTATTGCCTATATATTAAGAAAAACCTTTGATTTTAATACATCCATGTGGGGCACCTTAAATGTCCGCTAGGTGTGTGTTTGCGGATCCTTTTGATTTATTCTCCTGCCACAAAAGAGGGGCTCTTGGGGGTTCCCACTTCCTCTATAGATGAAGATTGAGCTCTAAGAGAATTTTCGGTGGTCCTTCTTCCAGAATCTACCAAGAACTGAAAACACCAGGGTTGGGTAGAGAAGCCATTTTTTTCATGAAGACGTTGCCGGCATTGGAAGGGTTCGCCGTGTTGTCATCTTGGGCCTCGTTTATTTATCGCCTCCGCAGGGACACACTGGGCACAGGTCTGGACTCCCGCCATATCTAAACTCCACGAGGCCGGGAACGGCGGGCTGCATAACGTCATCACGTCAACACCCCGGAGCAGAGACTGAACAATCAATTCTCTGAGGACTGTATAGGGGGAGGTCACCTGGCTGACCACCAGACTCTAGAGCATTCTCCAGGGCTGCTGGGGTGGTCAGTGCCATATGGCAGGGCGGCTCATTGAAGGGCGAAGGTACGGCTAAGAACAAGGTGCCAATTGTTTAGTAAATCTCCCTGGAGCCCCAAGACTCACATCTTAGTAGTCCAAGTCCTCAATGACTTCCAGTCACTGCCGTGTAATTAATCTCGAAGTACGTCCAATCACTTCTATTTAATCTGCAGCTTTCATTACAATAGTCCCTGGTGATCCTGCCATGAGGGACCGTGTTCAGGCACTTCCTGTAATAGGGAGACAACGGTCTGTCCCCGTTTCCAATCTATGCTCCCGTGGTTTCTCATGGGGACTACAAGCTATAGCCAGTGGCAGTAATTGTACAAAAAAATAAATAACAGGCTGGATGGATTGAAACTCCCGTTTCTGTTGAACTGGACAAATTTCTATCCTTCTTTGGCCGGCCTAAATGACAGCCGCACTCCCATGGTGACAGCCAGAGAGGAACCTTCCCTTAACCCCTTCGCTGCCATTGGCATGAGGCTAAAGGGCCGTACAATTGTGTGATGACAGGCTGTTGTCAGAAAATCCGACCGTTTGTACGCTCCATCGGACAATTGTTGTCGGATTTTCCGACAACAAATGTTAAATAGCATGCTTTAAAAAATTTCCGACAACAAATGTGTGATGTCGGATTATCCGATCGTGTGTACACAAGTCCTTCGGAAAAAACTCCAAAGTACAAACACGCATGCTCAGAAACAATGCTCACCATAACACAACATTAGCAGAAGTTGCCCAAAGGGTGGCGCTAAAGAGCTGAAAAAACAGGTCGTTTTGTGTTTGTTGGCCGACAATTCTTTGCCATTTGTATGCAACACAAGTTCCTGGCCAACGCCCTTTGGACAAAAGTCCTACGCTTTGTCCGTGGAAAATCCGATCGTGTGTATGAGGCTTAGACTCTCAGTGATTACATTGATGTAGCACCCTCCTAGGTAGGTGCTAGGATTAGATAAATTAGTAATAGTTGTGTTCTTGATAGATACATTTAGTTGCCATGCTGTAGTCAGGGTGGCTGCATTTATTTGGTAGGCGCAAGCATATTCTGTACCCAGAGAAGCTGTAATCTGCTAGTCAGGTCTGCTCAGTGTGTTCAGCTGCTGCCAGTCTGGTCTATAGCTTCCTCTGTATCCAGGAGACTTGAGAAGTTTCTGGATAATAGGTGTGGAGCTTTGCAGATGGCAGCATGAACATTGATACAGCCCTGGCCTATCCCAGAGAGGCATTCTGGGAAACTGTATATATTCAGTGAGCACACCGAGCTCTGGGTCTTTTCCCTGAGTGGATTAGTCCAGCCCGGTGGGGGGGGGGGGGGCACACTGCCCTCCTAGGTGGAAGCTGCTGTTGGTGATACCTCTGGTGGGCGACGTGACCCTGGCACTAAAGAGAGCTGACTGAGGGGAGCTGTCTTCTGAAGATCTGTCTGGTATCACGGGAAGGTTTTGCTTGGAAGTTGGATGGAGGCTACCAGCTGTCCTTGGGCCTTGTGAGTACAGACACTGAGAAATCTTGGGGACCTTTGTGCTTTAGCTACCCCATTTGGTACTACAAAGTGAGCCGGCTGGTGTCCTGAAGAGCTTTGTCCACCCAAACTCTTTCTTAAAGGGACTCTTGTGGCTCAAACTACCACTACTGTGTGTTTCAAGCCGGGACTTCATTGTAGCTTTCTCTGAAGTAGTCCTCAGTGGTACATAGTTCTTGTTTTTGGAGCTTCCCGGCACTATCCTCAACCCTATCCAAGTTCTCCAAAAATAAAAACTAGAAAAAACAACATCTCTTAGACTGCTTATTACCACTTGCCAACCGGCGCACGCCGATGTACGTCGGCAGAATGGCACGGGCAGGCAGATTGGCTTACAGGTACGTCCCTTTAAATCTGCCGCCCAGCGGGCGCACGCTCCCGTTGCGTGCCTCCCTAGTGCGGCCGCGGGTCCCGAGAACTCGATTTTCCCGGGAGTCCCCCGATTGCGGTCGGCAAGGGCAGAAAAGGGGAATGCCTTTGTAAACAAGACATTACCCTATTCTGCCTAGTGACACTGTCATTGATGACCGTCGATCGGGAAAGGTCATCAGTGACGTGTCACGTGTAGCCACGCCCCCTCACAGTAAGAATCACTCCCTAGGAAACACTTAACCCCTGCAGCGCCACCTAGTGGTTAACCCCTTCACTGCCAGTGTAATTTTTACAGTAATCAGTGCATTCTTATAGCCCTGATCGCTGTAAAAATGACAATGGTCCCAAAATGGTGTCAAAAGTGTCCGATGTGTCCGCCATAATGTCGCAGTCATGATAAAAATCACAGATCGCCGCCATAACTATTAAAAAAAAAATATATTAATAAAAATGCCATAAAACTATCCCCTATTTTGTAGAAGCTATAACTTTTGCGCAAACCAATCAATAAACTCTAATTGTTTTTCTTTTTTTACCAAAAATATGTAGAAGAAAATGTATCGGACTAAACTGAGGGAAAAAAATATTTTATATATTTTTTGGGGGATATTTATTATAGCAAAAAGTAAAAAATATTGAACTTTTTTCTAAATTGTCACTCTATTTTTGTTTATAGCGTAAAAGGTGAGGTGATCAAATACCACTAAAAGAAATCTCTATTTGTGGGGGGAAAAGGACGCCGATTTTGTTTGGGAGCCACGTTGCACAACCGCGCAATTGTCAGTTAAAGTGACGCAGTGCCGAATCGCAAAAAGTGGCCCGGTCTTTAAGCAGCAATATGGTCCGGGGCTGAAGTGGTTAAAGAAATGTGAGAATGAGCCGTTGTGATTGGCTGGGGGGCAAAACCTGGGGGGAAGACCTGGCCAGTAATCCTGCATCTGCTATGGGGGTGGTGCTACACTAGGAATCCAGGAAGTGACATATCACCTCTGAGGGGGCAGTAAAACACATGTAAACGAAGACTTGGGGAGTGTCTAAACTAAGGTGACCAGATTTTTAAAATGAAATCCGGGGACATATTTTTTTTTTACTTGTAATGGCGGCAATCATCGCCGCCGCCGCCCGCCTCACAGCCTGTCAAGTCTCACTCTCCGGGCCCCGGGCTACTACTGGGTGGGGAGCGGAGGAAGATCACTCCGCCAGGGAAGGCGAAGAGATAAGCAGGCAGGCGGCTGACCGGGACTTAAGAACATGTGAGGGGAGCTGAATGGGCACCCGAAACTGAAGAAATCTTCCCTCGGCTCCGACCAGCACATGATCATCAGAGAGGGGCACAGATAATGGAAAAAAATACACCCCCCTAAGCTAGTAAGAGCGGGAGGGGGGGTGTAACTCAGATTTTTTTTTTAATTCTGCACTGACTGTCTTTGAAATTGCCCCAGCCCCTGTTCATTCAAATCCAATCCGGGGACAAAACCGGGGACAGACTTGGTCCGGGGACAGTGTCCTCAATCCGGGGACTGTCCCCTGAAACCGGGGATGTCTGGTCACCCTAGTCTAAACCTCCTGCACAGGACCACGCTGCAATCACATGTAATGCGGGTGGTCATGGCGCAGGAATCTGGGCTCCCAATGAGTACACTCGGCACCCAGGAGGCAACATATCACCTCTAAGCTGCCTCTGGGCGGAGGGTATAACAGCCTCACATGCAAACAAATCCCTGGGGAGTGTCTAAACCTGGGGCATCAAATGACAGCAGAAATGTGCCACACCCCCGAGGTGCCTCTTTGACCAGAAGTGGACATCAGGGACCAGAGATGGAAGCCTGAGGGACTACAAACACCTCTCATTACTGCTTTCTAATCCCTAGAACCAGATCCAGGCCCTGGGAGGTGTCCCAAGAGCCAGACAACCTCAGCGGTGTGTGAACGGGGAGCCGGGGGCGCGGAAGGGTTAACGTGGCCTTTTCGCAGCCTTCTCTCCGGCTAATCCGCGTCCTGTTCGCTGTATGAATGGGATTATTACGGTGAGTTTATTGAGCCGAGGCCAAGAAACATTCTTACATAAACAGTTTACACAACGCAGCTCCACGCGAGCGAGAGCACTTTGCAGGTTGTAATGAAAATAATCGGCCGCTCACGCTCCGCTCCCCAGATTCGCACTTCTTAGTGTCTGCTTTGTTTGTTGAATGTTAACATTTCAAATAAATGGCTTGTCTCTGCTCTTCTTTCCCTCCTGACACTCTTCACAAAGGTCCCAGGTGTATGAAGAACACAGATAATTCATGTGCCTGACGGCTCATCTGGAGCCTCTCTGTAACCCCTCTGGTAGCTTAAAGCAGAACTCCGGGACAAGAAGATGTCTAAATTCATTCGTATATAGCATCATGTATATTCATCCTTCAATCTTTGTGTATTTCTTCCCGATCTGTGCAGTCATCCAGTGTGAGACTTCCTGTAATAAAGACCGCCCACTGCTGCTCTCTCTCCTTGTACAGGGGAACTGGTCTTGTCTCCGCCCCCCGGATGTGGGTGGATCCTTCTCAACTCCTCCCACAGCTATTGTCTCTCTCCTTGTGCAGGGGAACTGGTCTTGTCTCCGCCCCCCGGATGTGGGTGGATCCTTCTCAACTCCTCCCACAGCTATTGTCTCTCTCCTTGTGCAGAGGGACTGGTTTCCGCCCCCTCCTGTAGTTTTCTGTAGTGGGTGGAGCCGGCTGGGCCCCTCCCACAGCTCTGCTCTCTCTCCTTGAGCAGGGGGACTGGTCTTGTCTCCGCCCCCTCCTGTGGTTTTCTGTAGTGGGTGGAGCCGGCTGGGCCCCTCCCATGGCTCTGCTCTCTCTCTCTTTGAGCAGGGGGACTGGTCTTGTCTCCGCCCCGAATGTGGGTGGATCCTTCTCAACTCCTCCCACTGCTGCTCTCTCTCCTTGTGCAGGGGAACTGGTCTTGTCTCCGCCCCCCGGATGTGGGTGGATCCTTCTCAACTCCTCCCACAGCTCTTGTCTCTCTCCTTGTGCAGGGGAACTGGTCTTGTCTCCGCCCCCTCCTGTAGTTTTCTGTAGTGAGTGGAGCCGGCTGGGCCCCTCCCACAGCTCTGCTCTCTCTCTTTGAGCAGGGGGACTGGTCTTGTCTCCGCCCCTCCTGTAGTTTTCTGTAGTGGGTGGATCCTTCTCAACTCCTCCCACAGCTCTTGTCTCTCTCCTTGTGCAGGTGGACCGGTCTTGTCTCCGCCCCTCCTGTAGTTATCTGTAGTGGGTGGAGCCTGCTGGGCCACTCCTAACAGCTCTGCTCTCTCTTCTTGTGCAGGGTGACTGGCCTTGTCTCCGCCCCTCCTGTAGTGGGTGGAGCCTGCTGGGCCCCTCCCACAGCTCTGCTCTCTCTTCTTGTGCAGGGTGCCTGGCCTTGTCTCCGCCCCTCCTGTAGTTTTCTGTAGTGGGTGGAGCATGCTGAGCCCCTCCCACAGCTCTCATCTCTCTCCTTGTGCAGGGGACCAGTCTTGTCTCCGCCCCCTCCTGTAGTTATCTGTAGTGGGTGGAGCCTGCTGGGCCCCTCCCACAGCTCTGCTCTCTCTTCTTGTGCAGGGTGCCTGGCCTTGTCTCCGCCCCTCCTGTAGTTTTCTGTAGTGGGTGGAGCATGCTGAGCCCCTCCCACAGCTCTTGTCTCTCTCCTTGTGCAGGGGACCAGTCTTGTCTCCGCCCCCTCCTGTAGTTATCTGTAGTGGGTGGAGCCTGCTGGGCCCCTCCCGCAGCTCTGCTGTGTGAACAGGCTATGTACAGCCCAGTGATGATGTCACTGCTAGTTTTACTATTTGATTGGCTCCTGTGCACTTAGCTCCAGGGCCACTGATAAGGGGGTAGCACCTGTCCTCCTGCATGGGGCTCCATAAGTTCAACAGGGGAGGCCAGAGCAGCAGGAGTTTGGAGCCAATCCCCCTCTGGCCCTCCCCGTGTTTACTAGGCCATACGGGGCCCCAGCTAGGCCATAGGGGGCCCCGTGATTTCTAACAGCAGCCCTGCTTAGCTCCTCTTTATGGCTCCTCGCTCTTCCTTCTTCATTAAGGCCAATTGCATTCATTTTTTTTTCCATACTTCGAAATTCCGCCTAATGAATTCTATTTACCGGCGATTCGGCAAAGCAACATTTCCTATTTATTTTTCCGAAATGTTTCCCAATAACCCCCCCTCCCCCCTCCAAATAAAAATAAAAAAACCTGTCTGTGATTTGAAGTAACAAGCTCATTTTTTAATCCAGAATGTAATCAGCCTGCAGATGACAACAATCGTCCTCCATGAGTCACGGCGAGCGAATGTGTTTAATCAGGTAGGACAATGGCTCATTGTTGGGCTTGAACTCCACCTCTGCCATTGTTGGCGCTCTCCGGGGACTATAAAGACTCTTTTCTGTTGGGGACAATGTCTGGCCGGCTCGGCTTCTGATATAAAAATTTGGGATAAGTGCTTTCATGTGATTGGCTGCGAGTCATTTCCACTGACGACGTCTCCAAGCTGTTTTGACGCGCGGGGAGATAACTTTATTATGAATGCGCCGAGCGCGGGGGAGGGGGGGGCGGCCAATCCGTCTGCTTGGGGTTGTTTATAGCGGAGGTGACTCGGGATCTGATGGCTTAAAGCTGAACTCCGACCTTCCCTTTAGTTGTAGCGGCTCCTCTCCTCTACTGGAACGGCTTCCTCTGATTCCACACTGTGAGCTTCTCACAATGTGCATTAGAAGCTGCAGCCAGTCAGATAGAGGCCACCTGGCTGGAGGGGGTCCAGCATCATCTAGCACTTTCCTCCCCAGCCTGACTCTCCCTGGCCTGTCCCTTTAAGTTCTTTCAGACATGCAGGCTCAGTATCACATGTGACCAGTGGCGGTGCGTCCATAGTGGGCGCAGGAGCGCCGCCCCCTCTCTCCCCTGCACCGTCAACAATACATTCAATGCATTGCATGAATGTCTGTATTGTCGCCGCTGCCGCCCACTATTCAGATGGCCGGCCCCCTGGTGAGCGCCGGCCATCTGAATAACAGCAGTTGGTTGGTTTTTGGAAGTGTCTATCAGAGCCAGCGGCCTGAGGGCTGTAATCGGCTTCCAAATAGTAAATCAGGGGCCTCACGGGCTGTGTGTTCCTTGGTTAACACTGACAGGCGTCTCAGCCAATCAGGGTCACCGGGTCTGGTTACCGGTAACCTGATTGGCTGAAGTGACATCAAGAGCGGGACTACATCGAGGACGGAAGAAGGACGGCGCTGACCCGAAGAAGGTAAGTGCAGGGCTGGAGGGAAACTGGCTGCATTTGGGGGGAAACTGGCTGCATTTGGGGGGAAACTGGCTGCATTTGGGGGGAAACTGGCTGTATTTGGGGGGAAACTGGTTGCATTCGGGGGGAAACTGGCTGCATTTAGGGGGAAACTGGTTGCATTTAGGGGGAAACTGGTTGCATTTGGGGGGAAACTGGCTGCATTTGGGGGGAAACTGGCTGCATTTGGGGGGAAACTGGCTGCATTTGGGGGGAAACTGGCTGTATTTGGGGCGAAACTGGTTGCATTCGGGGGGAAACTGGCTGCATTTGGGGGGAAACTGGCTGCATTTGGGGGGAAACTGGTTGCATTTGGGGGGAAACTGGCTGTATTTGGGGGGAAACTGGTTGCATTCGGGGGGAAACTGGCTGCATTTAGGGGGAAACTGGTTGCATTTAGGGGGAAACTGATTGCATTTGGGGGGAAACTGGCTGTATTTGGGGGGAAACTGGCTGCATTTGAGGGGACAAACTGGCTGTATTTGGGGGGAAACTGGCTGCATTTGAGGGGACAAACTGGCTGTATTTGGGGGAAACTGGCTGTATTTGGGGGGAAACTGGTTGCATTTGGGGGGAAACTGGCTGTATTTGGGGGGAAACTGGTTGCATTTGGGGGGAAACTGGTTGCATTTGGGGGGAAACTGGCTGTATTTGGGGGAAAACTGGTTGCATTTGGGGGGAAACTGGCTGCATTTGGGGGGAAACTGGTTGCATTTGGGGGGAAACTGGCTGCATTTGGGGGGAAACTGGCTGCATTTGGGGGGAAACTGGTTGCATTTGGGGGGAAACTGGCTGCATTTGGGGGGAAACTGGCTGCATTTGGGGGGAAACTGGCTGCATTTGGGGGGAAACTGGCTGTATTTGGGGGGAAACTGGTTGCATTCGGGGGGAAACTGGCTGCATTTAGGGGGAAACTGGTTGCATTTAGGGGGAAACTGGTTGCATTTGGGGGGAAACTGGCTGCATTTGGGGGGAAACTGGCTGCATTTGGGGGGAAACTGGCTGCATTTGGGGGGAAACTGGCTGTATTTGGGGCGAAACTGGTTGCATTCGGGGGGAAACTGGCTGCATTTGGGGGGAAACTGGCTGCATTTGGGGGGAAACTGGTTGCATTTGGGGGGAAACTGGCTGTATTTGGGGGGAAACTGGTTGCATTCGGGGGGAAACTGGCTGCATTTAGGGGGAAACTGGTTGCATTTAGGGGGAAACTGATTGCATTTGGGGGGAAACTGGCTGTATTTGGGGGGAAACTGGCTGCATTTGAGGGGACAAACTGGCTGTATTTGGGGGGAAACTGGCTGCATTTGAGGGGACAAACTGGCTGTATTTGGGGGAAACTGGCTGTATTTGGGGGGAAACTGGTTGCATTTGGGGGGAAACTGGCTGTATTTGGGGGGAAACTGGTTGCATTTGGGGGGAAACTGGTTGCATTTGGGGGGAAACTGGCTGTATTTGGGGGAAAACTGGTTGCATTTGGGGGGAAACTGGCTGCATTTGGGGGGAAACTGGTTGCATTTGGGGGGAAACTGGCTGCATTTGGGGGGAAACTGGCTGCATTTGGGGGGAAACTGGTTGCATTTGGGGGGAAACTGGCTGCATTTGGGGGGAAACTGGCTGTATTTGGGGGGAAACTGGTTGCATTTGGGGGGAAACTGGTTGCATTTGGGGGGAAACTGGTTGCATTCGGGGGGAAACTGGCTGCATTTAGGGGGAAACTGGCTGCAGTTGGGGGGAAACTGGTTGCATTTGGGGGGAAACTGGCTGTATTTGGGGGGAAACTGGCTGCATTTGAGGGGACAAACTGGCTGTATTTGGGGGGAAACTGGCTGCATTTGAGGGGACAAACTGGCTGTATTTGGGGGAAAACTGGCTGTATTTGGGGGAAAACTGGCTGTATTTGGGGGGAAACTGGTTGCATTTGGGGGGAAACTGGCTGTATTTGGGGGGAAACTGGTTGCATTTGGGGGGAAACTGGCTGTATTTGGCGGAAACTGGTTGCATTTGGGGGGAAACTGGCTGTATTTGGGGGGAAACTGGCTGTATTTGGGGGAAACTGGTTGCATTTGGGGGGAAACTGGCTGTATTTGGGGGGAAACTGGCTGTATTTGGGGACAAACTGGCTGTATTTGGGGGGAAACTGGCTGTATTTGGGGGGGAAACTGGTTGCATTTGGGGGGAAACTGGCTGTATTTGGGGGGAAACTGGTTGCATTTGGGGGGAAACTGGTTGCATTTGGGGGGAAACTGGTTGCATTTGGGGGGAAACTGGCTGCATTTGAGGGGACAAACTGGCTGTATTTGGGGGGAAACTGGCTGCATTTGAGGGGGGGGCAAACTGGTGGCATTTGGGCACAGTGGCTGCATTTAATGGGCACAGTGTTGGCAATTGATGTTTTGTTTTTTTCAGTTTGTTTGCGCCCCCCAAAAATTTTGAGCACCAGCCGCCACTGCGTGACTGTTACCTAGGAGGGTGCAAATGCAGAAATTTAGAAACTGGGTGAAAGGTTTAGCTCTGGGAACACTTTTAGAAAGATAAACAGTGCATTTTATATCCAACCCTATAGATCAGACCAACATGAGGGACATATGAGGAGGAAAGAGGGACAGAGGAACTTTGCTCTAAATTAGGGGCAGTCCCTCCAAATCCGGGACATTTGGGAGCTGTGCAATAGTGACACTAATACAGTAATCAGTGATAATACTATGCACTGTCACTGTACTAATGACACTGGCTGGGAAAGGGTAAACCTCTAGGGACAATCAGAGGGCTTGCTGTGTGCCTGACAATGTGTGATGTGTGCTGCTTTTACTAAGAGATCCGGCAGTTTTTTCCTCCCTGCTTTTTAGGGAGAAGACAAAGTCAGACCGCTGCTCCTTGTACACAGAGCTCTGTGTGTGATTGGACACAGCTGATCGGCAGGTTTCAGTTGAAATTGATTGATGATTGGACACAGCACGGGTCAGCAAGGGGCACGTAGGGTTGCCACCTGTTCGGGATTCACCTGTACAGTCCGGGTTTTGAATCCTGGGTCCGGGTTTCAGTCCCCCTGACACATTATTCAGACCGGACTGTGGCTCCCCGCGTTTCAGGGGGCCCATGCGGCTTCTTTGTCACACCTGGATAGGAGGGGCGGTGGGGGCATAACTACTCTCCTTGGAGCACCCAAAGGTGTCCCAGATCTTTTACAATGCTATAGTGTAGTGATATGCAATTAGTGGACCTCCAGCTGTTGCAAAACTACAAGTCCCATCATGCCTCTGCCTCTGGGTGTCATGCTTGCTGCTGTCAGAGTCTCGCTATGCCTCATGGGACTTGTAGTTTGGCAACATCTGGAGGTCCGCTAATTGCATATCCCTGCGTATAGTGTATACCAGTGTTTCTCAACTCCAGTCTTCAAGGCGCCCCAACAGGTCATGTTTTCAGGATTTCCCTCAGATGAAACAGCTGTGGTAATTACAAGGCAGTGAAACTGATCAAATCACCTGTGCAAAATAATGGAAAGCCTGAAAACATGACCTGTTGGTGCGCCTTGAGGACTGGAGTTGAGAAACACTGGTGTATACTACAAAAAGAAAATTACTCTGTTCGGTTTGGCTTATAGAAAAGATGGCAACCCCGGGACGTGCGCATGAGCGCCCCGAACCTGGAAGAAAGGCCGCGAAGTACAGTGCCTTGCAAAAGTATTCACCCCCCTTGGCTTTTTACCTATTTTGTTACATTACAGCCTTTAATTAAATTTTTATTCTGAATTATATGTAACGGATCAGAACTAAAATAGAAGTCTAAGTTGGTGAAGTAAAATTAGAAAATTAAATACATAAAACTATTCTTCAGAAATAAAAAACTGATAATTGTCATGTGCGTAAGTTTTCACCCCCTTTGTTATGAAGCCCATAAAAAGCTCTGATGCCACCAATTACCTTCAGAAATCACATGATTAGTGAAATGACGTCCCCCTGTGTGCAATCTAAGTGTCACGTGACCTGTCATTACATAGACACACCTTTCTAAAAGGCCCCAGAGGCTGCAACACCTAAGCATGAGGCACCACTAACCAATCACTGCCATGAAGACCAAGGAACTCTCCAAACAAGCAAGGGACAATGGTGGTGAGAAGTACAAGTCAGGGTTGGGTTATAAAAAAATATCCAAATCTTTGATGATCCCTAGGAGCACCATCAAATCTATCATCACCAAATGGAAAGAACACGGCACAACAGCCAACCTGCCAAGAGACGGGCGCACACCAAAACTCACAGAGCGGGCAAGGAGGGCATTAATCAGAGAGGCGGCACAGAGACCGAAGGTAACCCTGGAGGAGCTGCAGAGTTCCACAGCAGAGACTGGAGTATCTGTACATAGGACCACAATAAGCCGTATGCTCCATAGAGTTGGGCTTTATGGCAGAGTGGCCAGAAGAAAGCCATTACTTTCAGCAAAAAAACAAAATGGCCCGTTTTGAGTTTGTGAAAAAGCATGTGGGTGACTCCCAAAATGTATGGAGGAAGGTGCTCTGGTCTGATGAGACCAAAATTGAACTTTTTGGCCATCAAAGAAAACGCTATGTCTGGCACAAACCCAACACATCACATCACCCAAAGAACACCATCCCCACTGTGAAACATGGTGGTGGCAGCATCATGCTGTGGGGATGTTTTTCAGCAGTCGGGACTGGGAAACTGGTCAGAGTTGAGGGAAAGATGGATGGTGATAAATACAGGGATATTCTTGAGAAAAACCTGTAGCACTCTGTGTGTGATTTGAGGCTAGGACGGAGGTTCACCTTCCAGCAGGACAATGACCCCAAACACACTGCTAAAGCAACACTTGAGTGGTTTAAGGGTAAACATGTAAATGTGTTGGAATGGTCTAGTCAAAGCCCAGACCTCAATTCAATAGAAAATCTGTGGTCAGACTTAAAGATTGCTGTTCACAAACCATCCAACTTGAAGGAGCTGGAGCAGTTTTGCCAGGAGGAGGAATGGGCAACAATCCCAGTGGTAAGATGTGGCGAGCTCATAGAGACTTTGAAGATCATATCCAAAGTGACTCGGAGCTGTGATAGCCGCAAAAGGTGGCTCTACCAAGTATTGACTTTAGGGGGGGTGAATAGTTATGCACATTGACTTTTTCTGTTATTTTGTCCTATTTGTTGTTTGCTTCACAATAAAAATAAAAAAAAATCTTCAAAGTTGTGGGCGTGCTCTGTAAATTAAATGAGGCAAATCCTCAAACAATCCGTGTTAATGCCAGCCAGGTTGTGAGCCAATGAAACACGAAAAATGCCAAGGGGGGTGAATACTTTTGCAAGGCACTGTATGTTACTGAGCCTGCACCGGTATTATTTATTGGTGAACGGTCGGCAGGTGGTTACATTTAATGTGTTTATTTATGAGAAAAATTCGGCCCACGAAAAATGGTAAAAATTACAATGTTGCCCCCGTACTAAAACATTTGGAGACCCCTTCCTTACAGCATTTGGCTCTATTTTCGGGGAGTCGGGGACCAGATGACATCTATTAATTACATTGCCACGCCTTCCAGTTCATGACCCCCCTATAAATATATACCAACATCCCATCCAAGTCTACAGAAGACTCAAATCTGTCTCATATTTACGGGGGTGACTTCCAGCGGCTGCAGACAGTCATTTATAACTCTCAGAACGTGCTTCAAATTAGAGAGAGAAAAAAAAGAATGAACCGACTCGGTGACTAATTTCACAAGTTTTAATAAAAGAGGGTCTGTGGTGTCTCTACACTCGAGATCTGTATGGAAAAGTCCCAGACAAAACCTCTTCTATATGACCCAGGCCTTCCCCCTATAGACTCAGGCGCTCGTCTTCCATCATTTTCCTTAAGATACCACTTTGTAACCAGTGGCGGCTGCTGCTCAATATTTTGGGGGGCGCGGCAAACCAAAACCACACCTCCCGGGGGAGACGGATGGGAATGTGGCAATCCCCCCCCAACGGGAGACGGATGGGAATGTGGCGATCCCCCCCAGTGGGAGATGAACAGGAAGACGACGATCCATCCCAGCGTGAGATGGATGGGAAGGCAGCGATCCCCCCCCCCAGTGGGAGACGGACGGGAAGGTGGCGACCCCCCCCCCAGCGGGAGATGGGCAGGAGAGCGGCGACCCCCCCCCCCCTAGTGGGAGACGGACGGAAAGGTGGCAACCCCCCCCCAGCGGGAGACGGACGGGAGGATGGTGGTGAACATAACAGGAAGTGGGTCCTGGGATCCACTTCTTGGTGGGGGGCTTATCAGAATCTAGAAGCCTCCTTTAACAAGGGGACCCCCTGGTCCACCCCATGCTAATAAGTATGAGGTACATAGTAAAAGAACAAACAGACCGTTTTTGAAAATAAAGTCCTTCATTCAAAAACCCTCTAAAAAAGAAATGTCCCCCTAAGTAGATCCAACGTCAATCATAAAACAAAGAAACACAATTTCTACATAACGAATGTATCCAAAATGAAAACAAGACCAATTTTTCCGGCGTGCCAGCCAGACCCCCGATACCACCTTGTTGGAACTTTGAGTTGTGCCAAATTTCTTGGGCTCCATGTGCCCTTACTCCACTTCTCTCCACTTCTCTCCACTTCTCTCCACTTTACTCCACTTTACTCCACTTTACTCCACTTTACTCCACTTCTCTTTCCTCCACTTCTCTCCACTTTACTCCACTTCTCTCCACTTTACTCCACTTTACTCCACTTTACTCCACTTTACTCCACTTCTCTCCACTTTACTCCACTTCTCTTTCCTCCACTTCTCTCCACTTTACTCCACTTCTCTCCACTTTACTCCACTTTACTCCACTTTACTCCACTTTACTCCACTTCTCTCCACTTCTCTTTCCTCCACTTCTCTCCACTTTACTCCACTTCTCTCCACTTTACTCCACTTTACTCCACTTTACTCAACTTCTCTCAACTTTACTCCACTTTACTCCACTTCTCTCCACTTTACTCCACTTTACTCCATTTTAGGTACCAAAGATCTGGTCCCTTTATCACACCAACTGCATTTACCTGTTTAGAAGACAAAGAGGCCAAAACTGGATCATATCATTGCCGCCGAGAAGCCGGTGCACAAGACGAAGGTAAAGGCGCACATTTAAGCCGCTGTGCCAGTACGCTCTGAGTCCGTTTAATTGCAGAACATTCATGTTTGACTGAAGTGTAAATTCATGTGTCATTATTAAGTCATCAGACGTCTGTTTGAAATGTTCTGCATTACTTCTGCCCCCCCCCCCCCCGTGTTAAAGGTGAAGTGCCGCTAATTAAACTGCTTTTGGTTGAGTGGGCCCCTGTAATGGGAAGGTTGGCTTCCATCCAAAACACACAACAGGTGCGTTTGCCTATTTTCCGTTTTATGCGACCTTTATTTATGCTACGTCTTCAGGCGTGGATTTGGACTGTCAGCTCCTGTGAATGGACACCATCAGGAAGATGAGGTTCTGCTGACGTAAACCATTCCTACTAAATCGGGAACCATGGCAGGCTGCTGTTATGGCAAATCTCCTCAAAGTGCCAGAAAATTGCAGGTAATTCCACACAACGTGTCATGGAGAGGAATATTTAAAGGTGCCCTGGGCTAAAATCACGCACCTGCATAAACACGGTGGTATCTTCTTAATCTCGTACGCATGCTTCCTATAAGCTGCCTTGTATGTAACAACCTGGAAAGACAATTTTACAAACAATGTCTTTTTTTTTTAGGAGGAATTTATTCTTAGGAATTTGTTGGGACCTTCTAATTGGGCTGTAGGCATCAATGCCTCTAATGACGCGTACACACGATCGGAATTTCCAACAAGAAAAGTTCGATGTGAGCTTTTCGTCAGAAATTCCGACCGTGTGTAGGCTCTATCGGACTTTTCCTGTCGGAATTCCCGAGAAGAATTATCCGACCAAAAAAAATCCAGTCGGAAATTCCAATCGTCTGTAGCAATTCCGACGTGCAAAATTCCTATGCATGCTCGGAAACAATTCGACGCATGCTCGGAAGCATTGAACTTCATTTTCTCGGCTCATCGTAGTGTTGTACATCACCGCGTTCTTGATGGTCGAAAGTTCTGAGAACTTTTGTGTGACCGTGTGTATGCAAGCCAAGCTTGAGCGGAATTCTGTCCGAAAAAACATTCAAGGTTTTTTCCGACAGAAATTCCGATCGTGTGTATGCGGCATTAGAGGTAACAGTCTAGTTCCTGTAAGTAGGTAAGGAAGGGAAAAAATGGATAGAAGAAGAAGACGAAAAGAGAAAAAGGGAGAAGAGAGAGAGAAGGGAAACGCAGAAGAGAAGGAGGAGAGAGGAAAGGATGATGGGATCTTCTAATTGGGCTGTAGGCATCGTGGACTCTAAGAGGTATCAGTCTAGTTCCTGGAAGTAGAAAAGGAAGGAAGGAAAAAATAAAAGGTGAAAAAAGGAGAGAGAGAGAGAGAGAGAGAAGACAGGATGATGGTACCTTCTAAATGAGCTGTAGGCTCCAGAAGGTAACAGTCTAGTTCATAGAAGTAGGAAAGGAAGGGAAAAGGATAACAGAAGAAGAGAAAAGGAGAAAAAGGAGAAGAGAGAGAGAAGTGAAGAAGAGAAGAGAAGGGAGGACAGGGAGAGGAGACAGGATGATGGTATCTTCTAAATGAGCTGTAGGCTCCAGAAGGTAACAGACTAGTTCATAGAAGTAGGAAAGGAAGGGAAAAGAAAAGGATAACAGAAGAAGAGAAAAGGAGAAAAAGGAGAAGAGAGAGAGAGAGGGGAAGAAGAGTAGAGGAGAAGAGAAGAAGGCGGAGGGGAGAAAAGACAGGATGGTGAGACCTTCTAAATGGATTGTAGGCATCAATGACTCTAACAGGTAACAGTCTAGTTTCCTGGAAGTAGACAAGGGAGGAAGAGGAAGTGGATAGAAGAAGAAAAGGAAAGGAGAAAAAGAAAGGAAAGGAGAAAAAATAAGAAGAGAGAAGGGAAGGGGGAAGAGGAGAAGAGAAGAGAGAGAAGATAGGACGATGGTACTTTTTAAATGGACTGTAGGCATCAATGACTCTAATGCCGCGTACACATGATCAATTTTTTCGACTGTGAAAACACCGTCGAGAAAATCTACGTGAAAAACGAGGAACAGCTTGTTCCCCCCACACATGGCTGTTTTAAATGACATTTTTTCTCTTGGTCGAGAAAAACGACCGTGTGTAGGCTCCCCGGCAGTGTTTCCCTATGGGGAAAACTGCCGTGGAAAAAAACGACGGGAATCACGACGAGAAAAATTAGAGCATGTTCTAATTTTTCTCGTCGTGATTAATGCCGTTTTTCCTGTCGAGAAAATCGATGGAGCTTTTGGCCGGGAATCCCAGCCGGGTTTATGCTCCATCGCAGTTATTCACATAGGAAAACTGCCGGGAAAAGTTGTTCTCTTTTTTTTTATGGCAGTCTTCCTGTCGGAAAAACTGCGATGGAGCATACACACGGCCGGGATTCCCAGCCAAAAGCTCTCATGGCAGTTTTCCCGACAGGAAAACCGGTCATGTGTACGAAGGGGCCGCTGGTTTAAGATTATGGGCCTGCCGTTACCTTACTGTTCACCACGTCCGTCCTAGGGGGTCTTCCTTGAAGAGTTGTTCACAAATGTCTGCACCAAACATTTAGTCTCATTTTCTCAAGGGTTTTATTAACAAATTTCCAAACAGAGGGATGGAGGGTTGGGGGATATTCAGGTACCTTAGGTTTTGCGGATCACGGGTACTTTCCTCAATCCAGAGGACCAATAACTTCCACACTGGATCCAGCATCCACCGGATAGGTCTCTCTCACTGACCTAGCAGCCGGTGCGATGCTCGTTCAAAAGAAAAAGTCTCTGCCACAGACTTGGGTAATCACACACTTGGTAAAGTTCCGAAACATAACACATAGTGCCAGAATCTTTCAGCCAGGCCGGCAGCACTGTGAGGTAGATTTCCATCCGGATGCGTCCTCCAATCGAGTCCTCAATTGCTCGGCCCCTTCCCACAGGCAAGGCGACACAGGACCATCCCGGGATCAGTAGGCCCCAGAAACTCCTGGGCCTACTCTCAGTAACGGAGCCTCGGGGCTAAGAGGATAAGAGAAGAGGGGAGGAGAAGGAGTAGAGATATAGAAGAGGAGAAGAGGGTGGAGAGGAGAAAGAAAATCAGGAAGGCAAGAAGAAGGAAGGAAGGAAGTCGCAATCTGCCGGTCTCTTGTCTTTTTGACCTGTTTACCCCTGTGGTCATTATTTTTTGCCCTTTCTTCCCACGTGGTCATTATTTTTTGCCCTTTCTTCCCACGTGGTCATTATTTTTTGCCCTTTCTTCCCACGTGGTCATTATTTTTTGCCCTTTCTTCCCACGTGGTCATTATTTTTTGCCCTTTCTTCCCATGTGGTCATTATTTTTTGCCCTTTCTTCCCATGTGGTCATTATTTTTTGCCCTTTCTTCCCATGTGGTCATTATTTTTTGCCCTTTCTTCCCACGTGGTCATTATTTTTTGCCCTTTCTTCCCACGTGGTCATTATTTTTTGCCCTTTCTTCCCATGTGGTCATTATTTATGTACAGATGTTGTAGTCACCTCATTGAATGTTCTGACTGACCCAAGTTTCTTCGCTGTAATAAAAGTCCCGCTCTGTTCCTAAATAGTGATTTATTCCTCCATTGGAGGCGGCCCATTCCAAGATTTCTGCTCTTCATCGAAGGCTCCGAAGTCTCTTTCCATGAGTCAGATGTGTTGAGGCACCTCGGCCGATGATAACGGAGACCATGAAGAGAAATATTCCTACAACGTCATAGGAGGAAGATAATTGATGGTCTTAGTACATGTTATACATAGGAAGACTTCTCAGAACACACAATGATGTTTGATACAATATGATGTCAGACACCAGCTGGCCTCCAGAGGACGAGACTCCATGATTATTTCTGAATGGTTCCGGATTCATCTCCTTGCTTTGTAAATTGCTACAAGCAGCTCTATGTAGAGTGTGGTAATCAATAGTAGGTAATTGGATATTGGAGCGATGAAACATGAATTCTGATTGGTTGCTTTGGATAACTCTTGGTCTTTGGCTCATTGAAGGAGTGTAAATGTTGAAAGTTGATCCACTATATGTAATCTGTAATTTTCACCAATATGATTGTTTTTACTTTGACCCTTTATATATTCATAGATTTCTTCACCGGTTTCTTCCTATTTATAGCAATTTTTGTAAAGATATCAAACTAAGACTTTGAGCAAGCAATCTATAAAATCAGCAAAGTTCTAAAACCTTATTCATACCCGGAACCCTGGACCCCACACCAGAATCCCCCCTCCACCAAACACCCCCCCCCCCACACCATAATCCCCCCTCCACAAAATTATTTGGATCAGTGCACAAAGTCCATAAAGACATGGATGAGCGAGTTTGGGGTGGAGGAACTTGACTGGCCTGCACAGAGTCCTGACCCCAACCCGATAGAACACCTTTGGGATGAATTAGAGCGGAGACTGCAAGCCAGGCCTTCTCGTCCAACATCAGTGCCTGACCTCACAAATGCTCTTCTGGAAGAATGGTCAAACATTCCCATAGACACCCTCCTAAACCTTGTGGACGGCCTTCCCAGAAGAGGTGAAGCTGTTATAGCTGCAAAGGGCGGGGCCAACTCAATATTGAACCCTCCGGACTAAGACTGGGATGCCATTAAAGTTCATGTGCGTGTAAAGGCAGGCGTCCCAATACTTTTGGTAATATAGTGTATCAGGAATTTGGTTATGAAGACCTTTTACTGACCGGTCCATTTTAAAAACAAATGAGCATCATTTCTATATTGCAGAGTATCTATGTATTATTTCTGTGTCTGTATAGCCTTACATGGACCCATAAATGTCTATTTAACCTTCATACTTATCCTTTTGGCTGAAGTTCCACTTTAACCTTCAAACCTCACCTAATCCACAGACAGAACAATTACATTTCTCCTCCAAGGATCCTCCGTTTCAAATCATTGCGCCGACAATCAATGCGAAGCGCCGGGGTTGTGTAATCAGAGAAAAATGTCATGGCTCCCCCCCTCTCTCTCTCCCCCCTCTCTCTCGTTCTCTCTCTCGTTCTCTCTCTCTCGTTCTCTCTCTCTCTCGTTCTCTCTATCCTGTTCTCTCTCTCGTTCTCTCTCTCGTTCTCTCTCTCTCTCGTTCTCTCTCTCTCGTTCTCTCTATCTTGTTCTCTCTCTCGTTCTCTCTCTCGTTCTCTCTCTCGTTCTCTCTCTCGTTCTCTCTCTCATTCTCTCTCTCGTTCTCTCTCTCTCGTTCTCTCTCTCTCTCGTTCTCTCTCTCGTTCTCTCTCTCGTTCTCTCTCTCTCGTTCTCTCTCTCTCGTTCTCTCTATCGTTCTCTCTATCTTGTTCTCTCTCTCGTTCTCTCTATCTAGTTCTCTCTCTCTCGTTCTCTCTCTCTCTCGTTCTCTCTATCCTGTTCTCTCTCTCGTTCTCTCTCTCGTTCTCTCTCTCGTTCTCTCTCTCGTTCTCTCTCTCTCGTTCTCTCTCTCTCGTTCTCTCTATCGTTCTCTCTATCTTGTTCTCTCTCTCGTTCTCTCTCTCGTTCTCTCTCTCGTTCTCTCTCTCTCGTTCTCTCTCTCGTTCTCTCTCTCATTCTCTCTCTCTCGTTCTCTCTCTCGTTCTCTCTCTCGTTCTCTCTATCTTGTTCTATCTCTCGTTCTCTCTCTCGTTCTCTCTCTCGTTCTCTCTCTCTCGTTCTCTCTCTCTCGTTCTCTCTCTCATTCTCTCTCTCTCATTCTCTCTCTCATTCTCTCTCGTTCTTTCTCTCATTCTCTCTATCTTGTTCTCTCTCTCATTCTCTCTCTCGTTCTCTCTTTCCCCCCTCTCCCCCTCTGTCTCTTGTTTTCTCTCTCTCTCTCTCTCTCGTTCTCTCTCTCATTCTCTCTCTCCCCCTCTCTCTCTCTCGTTCTCTCTCTCTCTCGTTCTCTGTCTCTTGTTCTCTCTCTCTCTCTCTCGTTCTCTCTCTCGTTCTCTCTCGTTCTCTCTCTCTCTCTCGTTCTCTCTCTCGTTCTCTCTCATTCTCTCTCTCGTTATGTCTCTCTCGTTCTCTCTCTCGTTCTCTCTCTCATTCTCTCTCTCTCTCTCTCCCTCTCGTTCGCTCGCTCTCTTGTTCTCTCTCTCTCGTTCTCTCTCGTTCTCTTGTTCTCTCTCTCTCGTTCTCTCTCGTTCTCTCATTCTCTCTCTCTTGTTCTCTCTCTCTCTCTCTTGTTCTCTCTCTCTCTCTCTCGTTCTATCTCTCTTGTTCTCTCTCTCTCTCGTTCTCTCTTTCTTGTTCTCTCTCTCTTGTTCTCTCTCTCTCTCTCCCCCTCTCTCCCCTCTCTCCCCCTCTCTCGTTCTCTCTCTCTCTCGTTCTCTCACTCTCTCTATCTTGTTCTCTCTCTCTCTTGTTCTCTCTCTCTCTCTCCCCCCTCTCTCCCCCTCTCTCGTTCTCTTTCTCTCTCGTTCTCTCTCTCTCTCATTCTCTGTCTCTTGTTCTCTCTTTCTCTCGTTCTCTCTCTTGTGTTCTCTCTCTCTCTCTCCCCCCTCTCTCCCCCTCTCTCATTCTCTCTCTCTCTCTCGTTCTCTCTCTCGTTCTCTGTCTCTTGTTCTCTCTTTCTCTCGTTCTCTCTTTTGTGTTCTCTCTCTCTCTCGTTCTCTCTCTCTCTCTCTCTTTTTCCACCAACACTATTGTTATATTTAATGAAATACATCTGCAATTTATCTTCCTGTAAACACATTGTTCATTCCACCCCGCGAGTCGCTTTTCACGGCTCGTGCCTTTAACTTCTAATAGCTTTCTCTCCAACCAATGGAAGTCTTCAAAAAGTTTTATTTTCCTTTGTAATTAACTCTTTTTTTTAATACATTGGTGCTGCCAGCAGCCTTCGTTATTAATTGTTTTAATAAGGCGATGTGGCATCTATAATGTTTTACGTCTGGGAAACGTCTAACCAATGGACAGTTTCGAAAATGTTTCATTTTGTGAATTTTTTAGTAAGAACCTTAATTACTGAATGGTCTAACAAAACAACGTGACGTTCATAATGTACCACATCTGGGGAATATCTAATAGTTTTTGTTGCAGAGGAGATCCACGTTCTTTAGCGCAAAAGAAAAATACGGTTTTCTGAAGCTTTTATAGGAGATCACCACTGAGACTGCAGATCTGATTTGCCGAGGTATGAGAAGGGGGTATGAGAATCACGTCTGCCAACCTTCTGGAAGTCCAACCAAAGGTGAGAAATAGGTGCTGGATACAGATTTTCAATGAGTCTATTGAATTATCACAGCCAGCACTCCACAAAATGGAGACACCCCTTAAAAAAGGGGGAAGAGGGAAACCCGGAGTCGAGAATTCTTATATATGCCACCTAAGAAATGTCCAAGAGGCCAAAATGTTTAACAGTAAAATGATCTCGCAGCAGAAAAACAACCAACGTGTTGCGAGAGTAAAACCACCTTCCCCTTTGCCAGGGCTCAGGTTTTCCAAGTAGTGGAACTTTTAAGTTGGTATAATGACCAGGGATGATCTGGAATAATCGCCAGGGATGATCTAGAACAGTCATTCTCAACCTTTATAGCCCAGAGGAATCCCTACATTAATTTTCAGGTCTCAAATGCACCCTTACTACAAACAATCACTTTGGAATCAATGGCTCCTTACATTGGCGGTCAGTAAGAATAATGCAAACCTTACAGAAAGCTAAAAAAGATAATTGGTGTAATTCTGCTAACTTTGCCAAGTGTTGTTGGTTCTGGAATTATGCAAGAACCATCAAATGGAAGGCCAACCCGCCAAAGTTCAAGGAACCCCTCGCACCATCTAGAGGAACCCTAAGGTTTCACTGAAGAATGCTCCTTACATTCGTGGTCATTGGGAATAAGCCCCTCTTATAGCTAAGACGACCATTAGTGTCCGGGGTTACTTATCTGAGAGACAGGGATTGCCCATTGCTCAAGGAACCCCTGGCAACCTCTGGAGTAACCCTTGTTGAGAAAGGCTGATCTAGAATAATCACCATAATCACCATGGACGATGCTTCTTTCTGTACCAGATCCCAGTGCCAGAATATACTGTTTAGTGTCTATTGGTTAAAGAGAAATATCAATCTCAGAGACTTCTGAAGCAACCTGATCTGGAATAATCACAAGGGATGATCTGTAATAATCACCAGAGATGATCTGTAATAATCACCAGAGGTGATCTGGAATAATCACAAGGGATTATCTGGAATAATCACAAGGGATGATCTGGAATAATCACCAGGGATGATCTGGAATAATCACAAGGGATGATCTGGAATAATCACCAGGGATGATCTGGAATAATCACAAGGGATGATCTGGAATCATTTCTGGGGATGATCTGGAATAATCAGCAGGGATGATCTGGAATAATCAGCAGAGATGATCTGGAATAATCACAAGGGATGATCTGGAATATTTACCAGGGATAATCTGGAATAATCACCAGAGATGATCTGGAATAATCACAAGGGATGATCTGGAATCATTTCTGGGGATGATCTGAAATAATCAGCAGGGATGATCTGGAATAATCAGCAGAGATGATCTGGAATAATCACAAGGGATGACCTGGAATATTTACCAGGGATAATCTGGAATAATCACCAGAGATGATCTGGAATAATCACAAGGGATGATCTGGAATCATTTCTGGGGATGATCTGGAATAATCACCAGGGATGATCTGGAATAATCACAAGGGATGAGCTGAAATATTCACCAGGGATGATCTGGAATCATTTCTGGGGATGATCTGGAATAATTTCTGGGGATGATTCATGGCAGCATGAAAATTGCCAAACACCCTGAATCTGTGCAGCATGGAAATACCATTCTGGAAGGTTCAGCGGCCCGCTTATAAAGTCAGGGCACAGCAGACATTGGAAGGGCAATGATTTTGACTCAACTGAAAAAAGAGAGCTCATGTTGTGATGAGTACAGATATTGGTGCACACACCGTGCGATAAAAGTCTCATGATGGTGGTGATAGGAGGGAAGTTGACTGGTGATGGCATTATGCTCATGTTAAGAGGAGGTGTGACACATAAGAGGTTCCAGGCTGATTATTGGACATATGTGACAGTCCTTCATTCTCTTGTTGGACTTCTACAGTCCACCATTTTGAGGAGATCCTGTAAGGCACAGCAAGCACACAACTACCCAACTATTCTGGTTCTGCATGTACACAGTGCATACTCGGGAGCCTACCTAAAGTCATGAGGCCAACTCACATCACATTGGTGTATCCCCCAGCCTTTGATGTGATTGGTTTATCCCCCAGCCTTTGATGTGATTGGTTTATCCCCCAGCCCTTGCTGTGATTGGTTTATGCCCCAGCCCTTGCTGTGATTGGTTTATCCCCCACTCTTTGCTGTTAATGGAATTTTGGAGGGTGCCTCGAGATTGTCCATAGTTTTGGAGGGTGCCTTGAGATTGTCCATAGTTTTGGAGGGTGCCTCGAGATTGTCCAAAGTTTTGGAGGGTGCCTCGAGATTGTCCATAGTTTTGGAGGGTGCCTCGAGATTGTCCAAAGTTTTGGAGGGTGCCTCGAGATTGTCCAAAGTTTTGGAGGGTGCCTCGAGATTGTCCAAAGTTTTGGAGGGTGCCTCGAGATTGTCCATAGTTTTGGAGGGTGCCTCGAGATTGTCCATAGTTTTGGAGGGTGCCTCGAGATTGTCCATAGTTTTGGAAGAGGCCTCGAGATTGTCCATAGTTTTGGAGGGTGCCTTGAGATTGTCCATAGTTTTGGAGGGTGCCTCGAGATTGTCCATAGTTTTGGAGGGTGCCTCGAGATTGTCCATAGTTTTGGAGGGTGCCTCGAGATTGTCCATAGTTTTGGAGGGTGCCTCGAGATTGTCCATAGTTTTGGAGGGGGCCTCGAGATTGTCCATAGTTTTGGAGGGTGCCTCGAGATTGTCCATAGTGTTGGAGGGTGCCTCGAGATTGTCCATAGTTTTGGAGGGTGCCTCAAGATTGTATATAGTTTTGGAGGGTGCCTCGAGATTGTCCATAGTTTTGGAGGGTGCCTCGAGATTGTCCATAGTTTTGGAGGGTGCCTCGAGATTGTCCATAGTTTTGGAGGGTGCCTCGAGATTGTCCATAGTTTTGGAAGAGGCCTCGAGATTGTCCATAGTTTTGGAGGGTGCCTTGAGATTGTCCATAGTTTTGGAGGGTGCCTCGAGATTGTCCATAGTTTTGGAGGGTGCCTCGAGATTGTCCATAGTTTTGGAGGGTGCCTCGAGATTGTCCATAGTTTTGGAGGGTGCCTCGAGATTGTCCATAGTTTTGGAAGAGGCCTCGAGATTGTCCATAGTTTTGGAGGGTGCCTTGAGATTGTCCATAGTTTTGGAGGGTGCCTCGAGATTGTCCATAGTTTTGGAGGGTGCCTCGAGATTGTCCATAGTTTTGGAGGGTGCCTCGAGATTGTCCATAGTGTTGGAGGGTGCCTCGAGATTGTCCATAGTTTTGGAGGGTGCCTCGAGATTGTATATAGTTTTGGAGGGTGCCTTGAGATTGTCCATAGTTTTGGAGGGTGCCTCGAGATTGTCCATAGTTTTGGAGGGTGCCTCGAGATTGTCCATAGTTTTGGAGGGTGCCTCGAGATTGTCCATAGTTTTGGAGGGTGCCTCGAGAATGTCTATAGTTTTGGAAGGGGCCTCGAGATTGTCCATAGTTTTGGAGGGTGCCTCGAGATTGTCCATAGTTTTGGAGGGTGCCTCGAGATTGTCCATAGTTTTGGAGGGTGCCTCGAGAATGTCTATAGTTTTGGAAGGGGCCTCGAGATTGTCCATAGTTTTGGAGGGTGCCTCGACTGAATAAAGGTTAGGAATTACTGGTCTAATACTCTGTGGAATATTCTTTGCCATTTTTGTTCTTCTGACTACCATAAAAATATAGAAGACGTCACCCACATTTAGAGATGCCAATTCCTTTAGGAGTAAACGCTGAGAAACGGTCATGTGTACCAATTGTGTGCCCCCCCCCCCCCAGATGAGGGGGTCCTTAAAGGTAAACTGTCTCATAGACGTGAGCCTGACCAGCAAATCCTTATATTATGCCGTCTTGAAATAATATTTGTTCCTCTTTTGTAGTCGGTGTGAAATGGACAGGGAAATAGAACATTGGAGAAAGCCCGGAAGAGCGTTTTCATGCCAATATTTGACAGATTTTTGGTCGGCGCTGAACAGATCTCTCGGACGGGCTGTCAGATTCGTTCTCTCTGCAGAGAGATGATCGGCGTGATGAAACGTCTCGGGGCAGCTACTTGCCTTGGAGGGAAGACCGTTAATTCATGAAGGTGAAGATAGCGGATCATTGTGACCTCACATCTTGGAAATCATTGACCTCCGATATCATTTCCAGAACTGGCGCTCCAAAATCTGCTTCACCTTTCACAGCCGCCCGGCTCTGCGTGCCGTTCCATGTCCATGAATCCGCCAAAATGATGAGGTCATCGCAAGAGGAAATTATAGGAACAAAAAAATATAAAAAATAAAAAAACATGAATATGTCCAAAATCATTAGAACAAAAGATCAAAAAAGGGAGAAAACGGACTTAAAGGATTTTTATTTTTTTACAGATTTAAACAATGGTGATCCTCGTATTATAATTAATATGAATGATATTTATTCCGATTTTATAGACCTGATATCTGTGTAATGTTTTCCCCTTATTTATGTACATGGGGCTCCCTCAGGTCTTTTTATATAAAGGAGTTCTGAATCTTGTGGTGTTTCTATGTCACTGTACCGCGGTATTAGAGATGTGAGCCACTGAAAATGTTGTTTTGAATTCGTTTGTTAGGTTAATAATTTATTGTTTTGTCATATTCCTTATATTAGAATGATTTGTTTTTGGAATTTGTTTCCTATACTCAGATTTGTTTTATATATTCATTATTTTCAAATAGAATTCGACATTTAAATTTTTGAAGACGGCTTTATTTGTTCTATTTTATTCTTTTCTATTATTTTCTATTTGACTTATTTTATTATCTATTATTCTATTCTGTTCTATTCTATTATATTTTATTCTGTTTTATTATAGTCTGTTCTTTTCTATTCTATTCTCTTTTATTCTATTCTGTTCTTTTCTATTCTATCCTATTTTGTAAAGCAGCCTAAGTAGGAATCATCATCTTATTTCATGACTAATGTATAACAGATGTACTTACTGCTTACCCCCTGTTTGCTCCAACTTCTTACCCATAATCCTAAATTAACGAGACCACACCGAAATTGGAGTAAAACATAGGCCGTAGCAGCCTTATTTATTAAATAAATATATTTCCAAAATAATATCAAAATCCTAGCGTTGGTCTTTTGCGGGAACCTCCATAACCATCTGATAAAATATTGCACTGCGGTACCTCTCATATGCTTATAGGCCTCAAGCCGACCGGCTGGCTCAGAGACAACCACGGACCGCAGTGCACCCGTTACCAACACATTTTAGCTAAACCTCCGTTAGCTGAAATCCAACCATCAGGACCCATACCAACGATAGGTCCTGAACTCATTCCTTCCAAGGTATCTTCCTTCATCCGCAAAGACCAACACCCGCCACAGCACCCAAGGGGAAAACCTTACCCTTGGGGGCCCCCCACACTCCAGAGCTCACTGTATGCCATATTGCATTCCCAATGCCCATAAGTCACTCCCCACAGCAGTGAGGTGCACACCATTGCCCCGCAGGTACCTCCAGACATCCACCACCAACTCCATGTGCCTTACCACCAACCCTCCATTCCTCACTACAAATCTACTCACTTCCCAATTAAGCTTCGTACGGGCCCTGTAGATACCCTCTAAAGACCAAGCCCCATTCCATGCGGTCCGAGTGACAATGTCCAACCACCCAATGACCATGTCCGGGAATGCCATCGACCTTACCCCTAAATCATTACCACCTACGTGCAGGACCAAAACGTCAGGCGGCCTATACAGACGTGCAAAGCTGTACCTCTGGAGCCCGTCCACTCCATAGCATTCCCGGAACTCCCAGCCATCTAGCACAAACCTCCTGGCTTGGAAACCCCACCTGCTGACCCTCTGGCCCCACATCCGCCCCTCATTACCCCTTTTTTTTTTTTTTATGTATTTTAAACACTATCGAATGGCCCAGTATCCAGGCCAGGGCCTGTACCGAACCTGCAAGAAGAGAAAGAAACAAGCCACCAAGACCTCAGCAAGCCCAAAATCATCACAGCCCCCATACACTCTCTCCACCCAGCCCACCACTATTCGAATCCCACCAGCTGATGGGGGCGAATGTATAGCACAAATCTACAAGACTCCCACCTACCAAAGCGCTTAACCGCCTCAGCATCCATCCCACCTTAGCCGCCTCGGTCGCAGCCCCAACCCTGAAAGAAACGAGAAGAACATGCCCTCTCATCCAAGCCCCAACCCGGCAGCACTTCCTGGAAACTGAAACCATGTGAAACCTGAACAACAAAGGGGGACCCGTCCGTGTGCATTAAGAAGGACCCGACTGCCCCGGGACGCACCTCCCAAATAAAAACCCCCGTCACGGCCCCCTCCGGACACCACTGCTAGCCAGGCGGAGCCAAGCCCGCACCAACTGACCCCTGCCTACCTGCTCCATCTTGTATATCAGTAACACCAACAACACCCCCTCCTTCTTGCACCTAATCTCATAAACCCACATTCCCCCTTTGACGGACTTGGAAAAACTGACCAGCTCCCCAAACCAAAAGGCCCCAAATTTATTTATTATTATTATTCCCTTTTTTTTTTTCTTTTTTTTTTGGAAAACGAGAATAAACTTGCCAACGAAAACAACTCCCTCTAACTAGGGAAACCTCATATGCTGCTGCCCAAACCCTGCAGCTGCCCAAACATTTTATTATTATTATTATTATTATTATTTTTTTTTATGATATAACCAGGAGACACCCAAAATTCTTCCGTCAATTCCGGGCAACCCAGCCTTTGACCAGAAACGTCAAACCCGCTAGTTTTTTTTTTTTTTTTTTTTAACGCGAGCCCGCCCACCCCATTGGTCCTATTTCTAGAAATAAAGTATAACGTCAACAGTCTAACCCCCTCGCCCCACCGAATCCACTTCACTCATGTGAACTACCACCTGCCACTCCTGCCTAGCCTTCCGAGAAGTAGACGACTCCGATGGAATCTCACACCTCCAGACAGGACGGGACACCCCACGTTACCCCGCCACCAGCTCCACCAACCGGAAACTATCCCCACTGAAAAGCGAGGAAACGCTCCAGCTATGACGTTCTCCACTGGCGTTATATGCACCAAGTAAACGACACATGCACTTGCAGGCATAACCACACCGAGTGTGGCAACAGCTGAAACAACCGGGGGAGACGACACAGCGACTCTTGATCACTCGTACCATACCCAGGTTATACCCGTGGAACCAAACCTTCATCTCCCTTAATGAGGCGCCCCACCATACCCCTGGAAATGACTCCAGCAGCACCAGATCTTGCGTGAAAACCCCTGTCAATCCAAGACCGAAGGCCCACTACACCCACCTTGAAAGAATGCCCCCAAACCTGTCGAGCCACCCAACACTGTGTACCACCCCACTCAAAGTTCTTAACCGCACCAAACCCCCCCCAGTCCCCTCCTGGGAAACCCGTCCAGTAATGAGGCACACCCGCAAATCCTCCCTGTGAGTCCACCCAACGCACAAAATGCTTAGGCGATCTGATCCTTGCGACGTGCTCCAATGTAGACAGGAGCACCCCGAAGATAGTTGGCGACGCCAGGCCTACGCACAGAAAATCGTCCAAATAATGGCTGATGGGCGATACTCCTGACACATCCCTCATCACACCTTCCCCCAATGAGTTGAACTGCTAAACAGTGCCCCGGAGACAGAGCAACCAATCGGCAGACCGATATCGACATAAAAAACCCCAGTACCCCACCAACCCCACAACCGGAAGCTGTCCGGGCGGCCCTGACCAATCCGAAGAGCCCAATACAGTGCCGCATCCAAGGAAGCGTAACTCACTGTGTGTCCTCCCATGTCAATGGCATTGTTGACCAACCCCCCTTTTGGGAAGAAAGGTGGTGCATCAGCCCAAATTTGTTGAGCTCCTACTTTGGCACTACACCCCAAAGGGGAACCCCCAAATCAACTAAAGATTGGGAAGGGAAAGAGTCGCCTATGCGTCCTAATGCTACTTTTCCTTGGGCAGTTTCTCAGAAACTACATTGGGACGCAGCATGGCCGAACATAAATCACACGGCATGTGAAACCCCACTGAAAAGAAAAAACCTTAGTCTAACAGCTACGCTGCTGTACCATCCGTATACCTACCAAGAAACAGCCGCCGCCGTTCCCCCATCACCGGCGTCCTTCCTCCTGTTAACAGACTCGCTGAAAACGACCTCTCCCGTGTTTGAAGCATACCGACAGGGTGTGATCCCTCCCCCCCCCCAAACCCAGAACCTTAGTGCTTGTACCGACACACTCCACCGAATTTACCCGTGCCCTACGTGTACCGCTAACAGGCCTACTTACTCCAGCCGGACTGTTATACTGTGGGGGGGGGGTGGGTTGGGTGGAGTAACACCCGCCCTTACCAGGAAACAACTGCCCTTGGGGCCTAGCAGATGTCACAAGGCGCATTCCCAGCCTGATGTCGTTGTGATCCCACCGTAGTGCCGGATGTATCCCCTCCTACGCCAAACTGCTCCTAGACCGCATCCAAACCGCACCTCCGTGAACCCTGTAAGCATCCCCTACCGAATTTGGGTAACAAAAGAGCTCCGACAGGGTTCAGGGTTCTTCCCCCCAATCACCCTCATGTCAAATGCTTGCAACTTATTTCCGATAGTACATGTAATCAACCAATACCTCCCCATCTCACCACCTCCCATTGTTGGAATACCCTGGCGTAACCCCAAATTTTAATTTTTTTTTTTTTTTTTTTAACAGCAGGAGTGAACAGCATCTCTACGTACTCACCCTTTCAGATCTTATCCCGGACCTCAGGCTTTAGGTGAGCACCCAGCGGACCCTAAAACCAACTGTACCTGTGGCTAAATCAGCCAAACGTATGACATCCCGTTTTCCAGCGGCGTCCCCTGCTACCACGAACTTCAAAACCCTCTGCTCCACTTGCACCCCACTATCAGCTGTCATGCGCAGACTCCCACACAGCCGGCACCGCTACGGGTGATGAGGATATACTATCCCTCCCTGCAAGCGGGACCACACGGCCCGACCACCTTCTCAAATCCTCCAACCAAAATCTTTGAGCCCCACCAATAAAAAACCCTGCGAGCCTGAAGCTCCCCCCAAGTGCAGCCCCATCCATTGTGTCCACCCGGGGAGAATCACCCTGCGAGCCCCCCCGTTACCGATGCCTCCCCAGCACCTGCAGTAGCCCCCCCGTTACCAATGTCTCCCCAGCACCTGCAGTAGGACCACCCCCCACGGACCCACTATACTATCCCCTATATGGCAAAGAAAAAATGTATTTATTTTTTTTTGACTTACCGGGCTGCCTAGGAAAAATTCCCACCAGCCGACCGTCTCGCCTCCATCGCTGCCGATCGTCTCAGGGGAAACCGATCGTCCTCCGAAGCCGTCAGCTCGCCCTACGACCATAGGACAGCCGGCTCGCCCGCATCTGATGAAAGCCCTCCAGGAGCAGCGTCTCTGGATGCCGAGGATCTGGCAGCCCTCCGGCCCCGCCACTGAGCTCCAGACCCACCCATGGACTTCTCTGTCGCTTTTCGCGGGCCGGGGGGGTCTTCCCCCCCCGCCCTGCCGAGAGACATCAGGCGCGTTGTCACCCTCCCCTGGCGATCCATCATCACCTGGGGGTCACCTGGCCGAGGCTGCAGAGGGCACAGTGACCGCGACCAACGATCTCCCCCGCTGAGGCTCCACCCCCGCTACCGTCCCATCAGGGGTGAGGCCCGCACTCTTCTGGTCCATGTGTTCAAGCGAGCTGCCTGGCCACCCCGAACCGCCGGTGCGGCCGCCCGCCGGGCCCTGACTATGAGGGGGATGATTCCCGGGACCCCCCCTTGTGAGTAATGTGAACGCTTAGCGGGGGGGCCCGAATGGGGCCATGGGGAGACTAATTGGCTGGCGCTGGGCTCTAGGGGATAGTCGGGTGAGAAGCGCTCTGAAGGCAGTAACCTTCAAGCTCGCGTGGACTCCCTCCCCCCCTGTACCTGCCCCCACCACCCTTCAAGCAAGCATTGGCCCCAGGGTCACCTGTAGCCAACCTGCACTCCCTGGTGCCGCTTCCGACCGCAGCTAGGCCCGAAACAGCTCCCCCTCTGCCATAGCTCTGTCTCCCTGAACTTTCCTTCACACTGTGGTGACCTGGGGGAGGGGACAACTCCTTTTCCTACTTACTCCCCCTCCCACTAAACTTCCTACCCAATCCTAATACTTCTAACATCCTGTACCCTGTTTCCCTAGTCATGCCAGCCCTCCGCTCATTTCTTTTCTCTCATTTTTTGCTCGGGGCTTTTCTCTTTTAGGGCCGGTTCACACCACAAAAACGCACTCCATATCCGTTCCGGATGCATTTCTGCATGCGTGTTTTCAGCGCCTTTGTGATGCCTTTCCGGTGTGTTTTTGATGCATTTTTGACGCGTTTTAAAATGCATTCCAGGTGCTTTTTTTCATCTTTTTACCCGTTTTTCCCACTGTATTAGGGTCCACTGCAATTTTGATGCGTTCCAGTACAGACCAGTGCAGGAAAAATACAGCATTTTCTACTTTTTTTTCTGGAACTGAAAAGCACCGGTGTGAACTATGCCATTGGAAACCATATAACCTACTTTCCATGCGTTTTTGATGCAGAACAAAAAACGCACTGGACTGCATGTGGTGTGAACCGGCCCTTATGCCCTAAGGCCTTATTGTATTTATGACGGCCGGACGGTGGCTTTACCATCCTGACTGGATGCATGGATGTAGCATCAGGGATTACAGCGGTCACAATTGCAACCCCCCCATGCTTCAGGGGGGCCCATGCGGCCTCCTTCTTACATTAAATGCCGGTGTTATGTCGGCAGCGGCATTACATCAGGGCACTTGTGAGGAGATCTGCTGTCATAGGCAAGAGAAAGAGAAGCACATCACAGCAGACAGAGATCCACCCCCTCCCCCAGCAGCCTACCAGGCGCTCTCATTAGGGTTGATTCGCACTGAGCATCCCAAGGGGTGGGCAGGGCTGTCCTAATGAGCAGGGGGGTGGCTGCACTTTCCCTGTCCTTTCAGCTTTGCAAATAAAATATGTACTGCTTGGCAAAGTCCATCGGGTCCGCAGGGGGCCCAGCGGTGTGGGGGAAGTATCTGAAGGACCAAGTCACAGGAAGGATGCAGTCTGTGAGGCTCTCTCTCTTTCGGCTTCCCCTTAGGGAGGAAAGGCACAGGACTATGAGGATGAGGACTACCTGCCCTTTTTTATGGGATGCAGACCTCTAGTAAAACCCCCTAAAGGTACAGGCTCCTTGACTTGGCTCTCCTCTCATGATTACTCTCTTTATTGTTTGCAACTTCAAGGAAAGTGCCATCACCTCTGGGATGGCTGAAGTATGTCAATCAATTGGTTTAGTAAGCAGTTAAAAGGAATTAATTGTTTGGACTCTGCCTTCTCCTATCCTCAAGATGGGGACATCCTCTGGAAATGGATGGTGCTGAACGAGGTCCTTTGCTGTAAGGCATTGGACAGCTACCTGGAGGATGATGGTTGGGTCAGGCCGAAAGCCTCCCAAGGTGTGCTTGGTTATTGGCAGTGGGACAGACCCAACCAGGTGAGGAGATTTTAGAGGCCTCTTGCCTACTGACTATAGGCCCTGGCATTTGAAGGAGCTACAAGCATTTAGGAAGATGCCCCTTTTTATATATAAGAGGACATTATTACATTTAACAGTGAAGGAAGCCATGATGGTCTCAGAAGATGTATGTGAAAAGAAAGCTGGTCAATGAGATTTGGACAGCCCTGGGTCCTCTTTAATACTGGTGATGAACTGCCTGGATGGACAATGACCTGGGCTTGTCTAGGTGGCTAGTTGTTAATTAGTTCATGTTAATGATATCACTGTCAGCTATTAGTTGCTAGATGTGGATTAGCATACTGTTTATGTTGGCTGCTCCTTAGATGTGCTAATTACTTAGGTTAACGTGATCAAGCTCTTATCTGATTTTGTGTGGTATATATTCTGTGAGTTTACAATAAAGGAAGTTCCAGTTTGCACCTAAGCTAGTGTTGTCTAGTCCTTGGGTGCTCAGCTATAATACCTGGTTCCTGGGTCCAGACTGGAGGAAGCTATATCTTGATGGAAGCACGCAAACTGGGTTCCAATGGGTACCCTTAGGAGGATCTTGTGTCCTTAGCACCCTGGTAGGTCTCAGGAACTATCCAATATCTGGCCAGGAATAAGTTAAAGAGTGCACATGCTCCACTGCCACTTGGTTAGCTGTACACACGGAGGATATGCAGCCCTTACACAACACTAGTACCTAAATGTGACCTGATATTGGCCACTTGCAGTCCCTGTACAGCAGGGCTCAAACCGGGAAGAAAGGTGCATCCCAAGGAGCAGATCCCATGTGCTACAGAACATGGAGTATGCTGATGGGAGACGTCAGAGAGAAAACAACTAACAATGTTCTTTTTTCCCTAATTATTTCAGAGCAGTGGCGGCTCTTGGTTTTCTTTTGGGGGGGTGGGGGGCGGCAATCAACGAACCCACTGAAAGGGGCCGGACACATAAATAGGGGGCAGCCGCGGCAGCCGTACATATATTGGGTGGAGAGGAGAGAGGGGGCGGTGCCTAATGGACGGGCCGCCACTGTTTCAGAGGATCTGCATTGCGTCATTAATGTTCCCGGTCCAGATTCAGGTGAGCCGGATGGTTTTCTGTTCTGATGGCTCTCCGCTCTTCCTGAATGTACAGTTTATACATTTTGGCCTACATGATAAGTTGCCGACGTTCCTCCGTGTGGTCACCATGTAGTCACTGAAAAGTGCTAATGACAACATAATGTGTGCAAAAATTCTGCCAACAACCCTAGAAACTATTATGCCGTGTACACATGATCGGTTTTACCGATGAAAACAGTCCGATGGACGTTTCTCATCGGACAAACCGATCGTGTGTGGGCCCCATCGGTCTTTTTTCCATCGGAGAGAAAAAATAGAACATGTTTTAAATTTATACGATGGAAAAAAAAAAACGATAGCAAATTCCAACCGTCTGTGTGGAACTCCATCGGAGAAAAAACCCACGCATGCTCAGAATCAAGTCGACGCATGCTCAGAAGCATTGAACTTAATTTTCCTCGGCTCGTCGTGGTGTTTTACGTCACAGCGTTTGGGACGGTTGGATTTTTGACTGATGGTGTGTAGGCAAGACTGATGGAAGTCAGCTTCATCGGAATTCCGATGGAAAAATCCATCGGATTTGAATCCATAGGAAATCCGATTGTGTGTACAGGGCTTTAGAGGTGGTATTGGGACAGTCGTGGAACTTCCATCCACTGTTTTGCAAATTGATTTCCTAATCTGAAGTTCTGGCTGGCTTCATGGAACTTTTACTGACTCCAACTGCAAATAAATATTCAACACTTTCCTAGAAAACTAAACTAGCTTCTCCGCAAAGGCAACGTAATTGTCACGAAACGCATTGGAGGTAAAGGCTGGAGACCTTTATATTATCATCATTGTTATTATCAAAGAGACCCGGTCATCAGACCATGCATCTCCCCCTAAGATTATATTGTATTTTATGGCCATTATTCACCTCAACCCAATCAAGTAAATGTAAATTGTGGCCCACACAAGGCAAATTGATTATGAAAGCATTATCCAATGAGCAATGTGTGCCTCAAGCCAAAGAGGAAAAAGAAAAAAATAATAATATATGAAACGCGTTACCACAAAAGAACAATATGTAGCACAAAACAAAACCTTTAAATTACTTAGACCCCTTTCACACTGGAGGGGGGAGGGGAGGTGTGGGCATTAGTGGTAAAGCCCTGCTAGCTTTAGCGGCGCTTTAACGCTATTATAGCGCCACTTTGGTGCCGCTAGTGGGGCACTTTTAACCCCCCAGAAGGGGTTAAAAAGGGGTTAAAAGCGCCCGCTTTCAAGGCGCCCATTTTATTTCAATGGGCAGAAGCGGTGGAGGAGGGGTGTATACACCGCTCCCGCACCGCCCCCAGTGTGAGAGCACTCGGACTCTCACACTGGGGCTGCAGAAAAGGCAGTTTACAGGCATTATTTTTAGCGCAGAAACGCCTGTAAAACGCCTCAGTGTGAAAAGGGTGTTAGATTTAGGTTTGGCAAAAAAAAAAAAAAAAAACTGTTGCTGTTACTGCTTACAGGATTTATTTTTGTTTCTTATTTTAAAGTTTATGTAAAACTTCATGTCCATCCGACACTCCACTGTCCAGGTTACAAATCTTGTCAAAGGTCTTTTGTTGATACATTTGTCATTTATGTTTCATATATTATACTTGTTCTTTTTTCTTTTTGTGTTTCCAATGTAGATAATAATAATAATAATAATACAGAAATAATAATAACCATCACCATCATAATAATAATAATAATATATTATCACAAAATAGTAAAATAATAATATTTCTTTAATTATATTAATCATATAGTAATATTAATATTTGTTATTATTATTATAATTATTACTATTATTATTATTACTCCAGTATTCTTCTGATCACTTTGTCATCATTTTTCATTTTAAATATGCCTGAAACTATTTTGTATGAGCAGAAAAAGTAATTTATCATTATTTTTATCTTTCTTGTTACATTTCAGCCATGATAAAGCCTGAGGAGTACAGCCCCTGAAATGTGTTATTGGCGGTGACTAGTGATGAGCCGAACACCCCCGGGTTCGGTTCGCACCAGAACCCGCGAACGGACCGAAAGTTCGAACGAACATTAGAACCCTATTAAATACAATGGATGCGAACGTTCGAATTCTAAAGTGCTAATTATAACAACTATTATGCATGTTATTGTCCTAAAAAGGGTTTGGGAACCCGGGTTCTGCCCCAGGGGACATGTATCAATGCAAAAAGAAGTTTTAAAAACGGTCGTTTTTCGGGAGCAGTCATTTTAATGATGCATAAAGTGAAAAAAAAAAGTCAAATATTCCTTTAAATATCGTACCTGGGGGGTGTCTAAAGTATGCCTGTGAAGTGCCACGTGTTTCCCGTGTTTAGAACTGTCCCTGCACAAAATGACACTTCTAAAGGAAAAAAAAGCCATTTAAAACTGCTTGCGGCTTTAATGTAATGTCTGGTCCCGGTAATATGGATGAAATTCTTTAAGAAAAATGGCATAGCTACCCCATGACCCCCCCCTACCCCAGCCCATTACCAGCCCCTTTGGGTCTTGTATGGATATTAAGGGGAACCCCGCACATAAAATAAAAAAGGCCCTATATACTCTGAACAGCCGTATACAGGCGGTGCATACAAGACAGGGACTGTAGGTTTGTTCTTATGTAGAATCTGTTTGTAATTTTGAACAGGTACATTGTTGAAGTGTAGCTCCAGCCCAAAAATCTATTTTTAAACTTTTTGGGAAACATAGGTAAGGGTTATCACCCCTGTAACATTTGTTTTGCTGTCTGTGCCCCTGTTCAGAACATTTCACCTCACTTTCCGTCCCAATGACAACTGTTTTTGAAATGTGGTGTTTTTCTTGAAACAAGGATTGGTGATAAAGCATCAGTACAGAGGAGACACCTTTCTCCCATATTTATTCTTACAGGAGAGAATTTTCCTTCCTAGTGGTAGATTTCCTCTCACTTCCTGTTGTCTTCTTGCGTTTGCAAGTAGGAGTCGTTTGTAAGTTGGATGTTTGAAAGTAGGGACCTGCCGTATATACTCTGCAGAAATAGGCCCCTTAGTTGTTGGTGTTGGCACAACACTGTAAGCACTCACAGTTACTCTTGGTTGGTGCTGGAACGCCCTGCTGTCAACTATTATATCAGGAATTTTAATTACATATAATTGTTGAACAGTGGTAGTAAAAATTGGGGCTTTGATGGTGGTGCTGGTGCCACAACACTGTAAGCCCTGACAGTTACTCTTGGTGGGTGCAGCAATGGGCCCTGCTGTGAATTATTAGATCAAGAATTGTAATTACATGCCCCTGTTGAACAGGGGCTGAAAAATTGGGCCTTAGGCACTGGTGGCACAACACTATAACCCCTCACAGATACTGTACTTGGAGCACAGCAATGAGCCCTGTTGCAAAGTATTGCTTCAAAAATTGTAATGACACGCCCCTGTTAAACAGGGGCTGAAAAATTGGGCCTTAGGCACTGGTGCCACAACACTCCAACCCCTCACAGATACTGTACTTGGAGCACAGCAATGAGCCCTATGGCAAATTATTGCTAAAAAAATTGTAATTACACGCCCCTGTAAAACAGGGGCTGAAAAATTGGGCCTTAGCCACTGGTGGCGGCACCCATAAACAAAAATGATCTTCCAAGCTATCATCATCAATCGTATCATTGAGGACTCGGAGGAGGAGGATAGCCAGTCAACATAACAGCACAGGCACTCAGCATCAGCATCAGTCTTGAAGGGATGTGACATGTTAAAATCAATTAGTCTGTTATATCAGCATCAGGTGTGTGGTAGCTGGTGGTGATCCAAGACTGGTTCATCTTGATGAAAGTCAGTCGATCAACCGAGTCGGTGGACAGGCGCACCCTGTGATCCGTGACAAATCCTCCAGCAGCACTGAATGTGCGTTCCGAAAGAACGCTGGATGCAGGACAGGCCAGTAGCTCAATTGCATACTGTGCAAGCTCTGGCCAGTGATCCATCCTCAAGACCCAGTAAGCCAGAGGATTTTCGGTGGGGAAGGTGTCCAAGTCTGACCTTGCCCCTAGATATTCCTGCACCATGTTTATCAGACGCTGGCGATGGTTGCTGGAACCGATCATACTTTGGGGCTGCGGACTAAAGAATTGTCTGAACGCATCGGTCAGACGGCCACCTTCCCCACCGCTCCTTCTTTGACTGGCCGAAGCCTCAGCAACTCGTTGTCCAGGACCAGGAGTTTGTAACCTCCCAGTCTCTGGGAACGCGTTGCACAGACCTTTCTGCAAGGCCTCCCGGAGTTGTCTCATCCTCTGCTCCCTCTGCGACGGTAACATAAGGTCCGCAACCTTACCCTTGTACCGTGGATCAAGGAGAGTGGCCAGCCAGTAATGGTCCCTCTCCTTGATCCGAAGAATACGAGGATCCTTCCGCAGACTTTGCAGGATCAGGGAGGCCATGCAGCGTAGGTTTGCTGAGGCATTCGCTCCGGAGTCCTCTGGGTCACTAAGGACGACATGATCCGCAGCCACCTCCTCCCAGCCACGTACAAGTCCACTGGTTTCTTGGGACTGTAAATCATCCCTAAAAGACTGCTGCTGATGATGCTGAGTGCCAGCCTCCACCTCCATGCTGACACAATCCTCCTCCTCCTCCTCCTCCTCCTCCTCCTCCTCTTCCTGTGCGATGGGTGGGACAGAAGGAACACTGTCTGGGTAAAGGGGGCCTTGAGAGGCAAGGAAGTCCTCCTCTTCCTGCCTCTGTTCTGCCTCAAGTGCCCTGTCCATTATTCCACGCAGCGTGTGCTCCAACAGGTGGACAAGAGGTACAGTGTCACTGATGCATGCACTGTCACTGCTCACCATCCTCGTGGCCTCCTCAAATGGTGCCAGGACAGTGCATGCATCCCTGATCATGCCCCACTTGCGTGGAGAAAAAAAACCAAGCTCCCCTGACCCTGTCCTGGTGCCGTAGTCGCACAGGTACTCATTGATGGCCCTCTGCTGCGTGTGCAGCCGCTGCAGCATGGCCAACGTTGAGTTCCACCTGGTGGGCATGTCACATATAAGGCGGTTCTTGGGCAGGTTCAACTCCTTTTGCAGCTCAGCCAGGCGAGCACTGGCATTATAAGATCTGCGGAAATGCACACAGACTTTCCTGGCCTGCCTCAGGACATCCTGTAAGCCCGGGTACCTGCCCAAGAACCGCTGCACCACCAGGTTAAGGACGTGAGCCACACAGGGCACATGGGTCAGTTGTCCCTGTCGGAGGGCGGAGAGGAGGTTGGTGCCATTGTCGCAAACCACCATTCCTGGCTTAAGCTGGCGTGGCGTCAACCACCTCTCGGCCTGGCCCTGCAGAGCAGACAGGACCTCTGCCCCAGTGTGGCTTCTGTCCCCCAAACACACCAGCGCAAGCACGGCATGGCATCTTTTTGCCTGCGTACTTGCGTAGCCCCGTGAACGGCTACGGAGCACCGCTGGTTCATAGGACAAACCACAGGAAGAGGCCATGGAGGAAGAAGAAGAGGAGGGGGTGGAGGAGAGAGGTGTGTCACAACCAGTAGTAGCATTTTGGAGGCGTGGCGGTGGGACAACCTCCAACACTACTGCACCTTGTCCTGCATCCTTCCCAGCTGCCAAAAGAGTGACCCAATGGGCCGTGAAAGAAAGGTAACGTCCCTGTCCATGCCTGCTGGACCATGAGTCAGCGGTAATATGCACCTTACCGCTGACCGCCCTGTCCAGCGAGGCCAAGACATTGCCTTCCACATGCCGGTAGAGAGCCGGAATAGCCTTCCGTGAGAAAAAGTGGCGTTTGGGAACCTGCCACTGAGGAACCGCACATTGCACAAACTCACGGAAGGGGGCCGAGTCTACCAACTGAAAAGGCAGCAGTTGAAGCGCTAGCAATTTAGCCAAGCTAGCATTCAACCGCTGGGCATGTGGATGGCTGGGAGTGAACTTCTTTCGACGGTCCAGCAGCTGGGGCAGGGAAATTTGCCTGCTAGAATCGGACGTCGGTGTACTGCTAGCAGAGTGGCCGCAAGTACTTGGCTGTGACACACCTAATTCTACACCTTCATTCCTCTCAGTGCATGTTTCAGAGAGGACTGAAGTTATAGTGGGGTTGGAGATCCCAGCTGATGCGGTGCAAGGAGAGGTCCGCTTTGTTCTTTGGTGTGGGTCTTTGAGGTAGGCTTGCCAACGAGCTGCATGGCAGGTCAACATATGTCTGGTCAGGCATGTGGTACCCAAGCGGCTGATGTTTTGGCCACGCGATATACGCTTGAGACATATGTTGCAAACAGCAGCTGTGCGATCTGATGCACTAGCCTCAAAAAAGGCCCACACCAAAGAACTTTTTGAATGACGGGCAGAGGCAGCGCCCTGCACAGGCGGAGCTCTGCGGTGTGATTCCGTCGGTGTACTGCCCTTACGCTGGCCACCAAAGGGCATCCTGCCTCGTTGGAGATGTGCCTCCTCCTCATCCTCCTCCTCCTCCTCTCTCCTATTAGGCACCCACGTGGAGTCAGTGACCTCATCATCACCTCCCTCCTCATCACTGGAGGCAATCTGGCAGTATGCTGCAGCTGCTGGAACATGACTGCCAGATTGGTGTCCTTCTTGAGCATCCCCTCTGTCTGCTCTCACGCTACTGCCTTCCTCTAGCTGGGTTTCATCATCAGACCCTTCGAAACGCTGGGCATCCTCCTGGAGCATGTACCCAACACTGTGCTGAAACAGTTCGGGGGACTCCTCAGGAGGAGGACATGGTGGGTCTAGGGAAGGAGTGACTGATGATGAGTCTGACATTGATACCAGGGAAGAGGACGCTTTGGCAGCTGCTTTGCCAGTACCCTGAGCCTGGGTGAGAGAGGATGAGGAGGAGGAGGAGGGCTTGGTCATCCACTCTACCAAGTCTTCGGCATGATGTGGCTCAACATGTCCAGCTGCCGAAAAGAAGGACAAGCGTGTCCCATGGCCATGTGCTGATGACAATGCACCGCGTCCACGACCAGCACTGTTGCCCCCAGACACAGAGCCTGCTTGCCCTCTTTTATTGCCTCCTGACTGTCTGCCTCTCCTTGTTTGCCTTCCAGACATTCTAATAGATGGCCTGCAGGGAGATGGGAAAAAAGCAATTAGGGCTACCTTCAGGTGTCCTTCTCTGTCCCTTGAAACAAGGACTTTGACAGTGAAAGAAACTGACACACTCTCCCTACCTACAGTTTTCTGTCCCTAGAAAAATTTTTTTTTTAAAGCACAATTTAGCACAAGGAGAATTCACTCACTGTCCTTCCAGGTCCCTGGAAACAAGGACTTTGACAGTGAAAGAAACTGACACACTCTCCCTACCTACAGTTTTCTGTCCCTAGAAAAAATGTTTTTTTTAAGCACAATTTAGCACAAGGAGAATTACCTCACTGTCCTTCCAGGTCCCTGGAAACAAGGACTTTGGCAGTGAAAGAAACTGACACACTCTCCCTACCTACAGTTTTCTGTCCCTAGAAAAAATGTTTTTTTTAAGCACAATTTAGCACAAGGAGAATTACCTCACTGTCCTTCCAGGTCCCTGGAAACAAGGACTTTGACAGTGAAAGAAACTGACACACTCTCCCTACCAACTTTTTTCTGTCCCTAGAAAAAATGTTTTTTTTAAGCACAATTTAGCACAAGGAGAATTACCTCACTGTCCTTCCAGGTCCCTGGAAACAAGGACTTTGACAGTGAAAGAAACTGACACTCTCCCTACCTACAGTTTTCTGTCCCTAGAAAAAATGTTTTTTTTAAGCACAATATAGCACAAGGAGAATTCACTCACTGTCCTTCCAGGTCCCTGGAAACAAGGACTTTGACAGTGAAAGAAACTGACACACTCTCCCTACCTACAGTTTTCTGTCCCTAGAAAAAATGTTTTTTTTAAGCACAATTTAGCACAAGGAGAATTCACTCACTGTCCTTCCAGGTCCCTGGAAACAAGGACTTTGACAGTGAAAGAAACTGACACACTCTCCCTACCTACAGTTTTCTGTCCCTAGAAAAAATGTTTTTTTTAAGCACAATTTAGCACAAGGAGAATTCACTCACTGTCCTTCCAGGTCCCTGGAAACAAGGACTTTGACAGTGAAAGAAACTGACACACTCTCCCTACCTACAGTTTTCTGTCCCTAGAAAAAATGTTTTTTTTAAGCACAATTTAGCACAAGGAGAATTACCTCACTGTCCTTCCAGGTCCCTGGAAACAAGGACTTTGACAGTGAAAGAAACTGACACACTCTCCCTACCTACAGTTTTCTGTCCCTAGAAAAAATGTTTTTTTTAAGCACAATTTAGCACAAGGAGAATTACCTCACTGTCCTTCCAGGTCCCTGGAAACAAGGACTTTGACAGTGAAAGAAACTGACACACTCTCCCTACCTACAGTTTTCTGTCCCTAGAAAAAATGTTTTTTTTAAGCACAATTTAGCACAAGGAGAATTACCTCACTGTCCTTCCAGGTCCCTGGAAACAAGGACTTTGACAGTGAAAGAAACGGACACTCTCCCTACCTACAGTTTTCTGTCCCTAGAAAAAATGTTTTTTTTAAGCACAATATAGCACAAGGAGAATTCACTCACTGTCCTTCCAGGTCCCTGGAAACAAGGACTTTGACAGTGAAAGAAACTGACACACTCTCCCTACCTACAGTTTTCTGTCCCTAGAAAAAATGTTTTTTTTAAGCACAATTTAGCACAAGGAGAATTCACTCACTGTCCTTCCAGGTCCCTGGAAACAAGGACTTTGACAGTGAAAGAAACTGACACACTCTCCCTACCTACAGTTTTCTGTCCCTAGAAAAAATGTTTTTTTTAAGCACAATATAGCACAAGCACAAAACACACTGACACTCTCCCTACCTATCCTTCTCTTTCCCTAAACTAAAGGAATCCAGGTTAAGCAAGAAAGAAATAAAAGTCACTGTCCCTGCCTATGCTGCTCTATCCCTGCTCCGGAACACACTACACTAGGCCGCCGTGCTGGCGGCCTTTTATAGTGTGGGGCGTGTACTAAACCCCCTCAGCAATAATTGGCCACAGGCATCCTGCCTGTGGCCAATCATTGCTCTCCTCGCTGCCGGCGCTGTGATTGGCCAAGCATGCGGGGTCACAGTGCATGCTTGGCCAATCACAGCGCCTGGATGACACTGCGATGGCGTAGTGCATTGTGGGCCGTTCGCGTCACTCGAATTTGGCGCGAACGGCCCAAATCGTTCGATCTTCGTCGAACGATCGAACAGCCGATGTTCGAGTCGAACGTATGTTCGACTCGAACACGAAGCTCATCCCTAGCGGTGACAGATTACATTATACTGTATATGTCTTTTTTTTATTTTGCTCAGAATTACAATTTCCAGACCAAATCCACTTTTAGTAAAAATGAAATGATTCCACTTTCCTGGGCCCTATAACCTCAATGAAGCCAGAACCTCCCCCTCACGCACCCAATTGTTTCCTACCTCAACACGACACCCCCACCCTCCTCTGCTTCTTCTCTTCTTGATGCTGGTCCCCCGCAGACAGCGAGCCCAAACAGAATTGTACAGAGCCAAGTGTATCCAATATAAGATCGGGATGAGTGATGAACTTTGGCCAACATGATTTCTTAAGCCTCGTACACACGGTCGGACCTCAAACAAACTTTTCCGTGGATTTTTGTCCAAAGGGAGTTGGCCGGGAACACCCATAGCATACACACGGCAGGACTTTTCCGAAAACTTTCCGAAAACGTTCCCAACATCACGTGGTTTTTCTGCTCTTTTCTGCTCTTTACCGCCACCCTTTGGTCAACTTCTGCTATTGTTGGTTGATTTTAACATTGGTTCTGGGCATGCGCATTTGTACTTCGGACAAAAGTCCGATGGATTTCTGTACACACGATAGGACTTTGCACCATCAGACTTTTGTTGCCGAAAAGTTTGTCCGTTTGCAGAGCGAACTTTTGTCCGATGGAGCGTACACACTGTCGGATTTTTTTGGAAAACTTCCTCATTTTGAAGTTTGTTGGCAAAAAGTCTGACCGTCTGTACGGGTATTTAGTGAAACTACTGATTTAGCACTAGACCAAATTTTACCAAAATCGGCCTTTAATTTGGCCTTGTATTATCAATACGAGGTTAAGTTACTTTTATATATATATAAAAAAATGCTCTTTTAGCGCCCATTAAACCCGCTGTAATCCAATAAAAAACACACTTTTAGCTTGACTTTCCTGTTGACCCGTTTTAATAAGATGAAGAAATCAGAAATTTTACCCAAATTTTGGCTTGGTGGAAACTAACTTAGCTCATTCCTAGGTGCTCTCTGTAAAACATCAAGAGTCACCGATACCTGAGAAAACACTATTTGACCTCTCTGTCTGAAAATGCCAGTTTTCTTGTTACACAAAGGAGCCAGTGACAGCCAGACAACTGGCATTTTAGGAGGAAATCAGGCAGGCCTCCGTGTTTCTCTCATAACAGGTTTGCTTTAAGAAGTATTGGTTGCAGTTCATCTTGTAACACTATAGATAAATATTCAGTGATTTCCTTTAAAAATATTTTCAGAATCCCAAGACGGCTTCCAAGAAGTGAATTTAATATTTTTTTTATTATTATTATTTTTGGGAAGGGAACACATCTGCAGACAACTCCCAACGAGATGAAAAACAACACAAATCTGATATTTTTAGCCCCCAAAAAGATCCAGAACTGGTAGCCACGTCTGCCTCTTAATGGGACGCCGGAGCAGTGTTCATAGCTTGTAAATGACATCATTATCTTATTTGTATCGTTAGAAGCTGCTAATAACTTCTAAATCCCAGTGAGTCACCCGTCAGATTAAGCCGAGGCTCGCTGCATCTCCGGGTAGTAAATCTGAACGATAAACAAAATATGGAAACGATTGTTTTGCCAACGGAATACAAGATAACGTTCTACGTGATACTTCCAAACAAAGCTCAGAGAAGAGACTTTAATTCTCAGGACCATCCAAGACGGAGGCAGGGCCAAGGGGGTTCAGTGCATATGACTGACAAATTTGGGCAACTATGTTTAATAAATGTAAATTTAGTCATTTGGGAGGGAAAAATTACACAAATATGAAAAACTAAAACTGTGCTTGGTTTTCAAGAACTTGTGTAGTGGGGTGAAGGGGCCAGCAGTTAGCCCCTGGTAAAGTAGTTGGGGGGCCACTATATGTCCCCACACCTTGTTGTATTATAGTTTCCTAGTGTAGCCCCTGAGCGATGGATCCACCTGTGGTTTGTGGGCATTGTGCCTCATCTTTCCTGCCCTAAGGATAAATAAGAAGAGCATAATTGATCGGCAAGACCCATCCAGTATCATGGAGGTAGATAAGCTCGGCCTCCGTAGTGACGTCACATTCAGTCCGGCGCCATCTTGCGTTCCACACTGGTTCATGCAGCAGCTGGCCGCTTTCCATCACCCTCCATCTGCACAGGTGCACCATCGGATGTTGCTAATCCACCAGGACCACTCGGGAGAGCCTAAGGACTGACTGGAATGTTCCTTTATATGCCCGTTTTTATCTACTAAGATGTGAGTCAGCACTTGTTTTGTTTTCAATAAATTTGGGTTCTTAACATACTGCACTTAGTCTCGTGCCCCTCTGTGTTCCCTTTTAATATTGCAGAGTCATTGCTTCACTCAAAGGGTGCTGCCACTGGTGCTTCACATAGCGAGTCTGCAACTATGGACCTTTGAAATATGGACATTATTTGCACAATGTATTACTGTGTTCATTATCATATGGTTTGATTATGTCCAGTGGCATCCCATCCATACAGGGTGCAGAGGCTCCGCCCCCTAATCCCTGGCCCCCCAATCTACATACCGGGCACCAGATGCATGGATTCCAATGGGGTCTTTTTTTTTTTGAAGCATGTGAGTAGAGCCTGAGGGTTTAATTGGCTTCAAAATAGGGGTGGGCTCGGTGTGCAGAGCACTGCGCCCTGAGCCCACCCAGTTTTGTGACAATAGCACATTAATATTTGCTATTGACTTCCTGAATCTCCTCCCGATTGGCCAGGGAGTCTTAGGACAGGGAGTCTTCCAGACCTCGTCTTCCTTCTTTGAGTGCAAAGACAACAACCAGTATTGCCCCTTTGTCTTGAGCACATGGTTGTTCAAGTCCTTTCCTCACCCCCTACTCCCTGTAGCATAATTTCATGTCCTGGGCTCATGAACCAGTCCAACAGGTTCATTAGCACATTACTAGGGGAATCTTAGCTTTTAAACACAAAATGTTATTCCATATTTATGCTATAAAAATCCCTAAAATAGCCATAGCACATGGGGTTTTCAAAGGCCCAGTAAACTAAACTTTGCAAATTTTTTCTTATTGCACAGGTATAACTCTCTGCCACTGATCATGTCATACCCCTTTAGCGCCGCTATTGTCTTGGTATATCCTCAGTACAGAATGACCCACTAACATTCTTAAATTGCCTCTCCCCCAGCCCCACTCCTCAGTACACAGCCCTCAGTATGGGCACCCCTCATTCCCCCTCCCCCCAAGCGGTAGAACCCTCAGTACAGTCATTCTGCATCCCCCTTCCTCCCAAGTACAGGATCCTCAATGCCCCCCCATCCCCCCACCTTCCCAAATGCAGTCTGATCACTGGGGAAGGAGAGACTGCAGAACATCATCTCAGCCTAGGCACTGAAGGACAGCTTTTTAACAAAAAAAGGTGGAACTTTTAGGTAAAATGATACAGTTGCTTTATATTGGGACTTCGGGAATTTATTAGTGCAGACTTGGAAAGCTGCTGAGAGGCCCACTTTAAGAAAAAATCATTTTGTAGAAACAAGAAACTATTTTCGTCTGTCCAGAGCGACGTCTCTTCCAGGATCTGAGCGTCCCCACCAGCAGGAAGCCTCGTATTTCATGTCCGATCGATAGCTGTCTGTTGGCTTATTGTGAAATACAAAGAGTTCCATCAAATGTTTCATTCATCGTCGCTCTCCAACTTCTTCCTTTCCCACCGATCGATGTGACGTCGCTTGTTATCCAGCGGTTGCCGTTAATCCTTTGAGAAGTTCATATCCGTTATGATGCCAAATCTTCAGTGGCGGCTCTGGTCATCTCAGGAAAGGAATATTTTATTAGGCTCGGGTAGATATGGAATCACCTAGTGGAGCCGGAGCGGAGCTTTTCCTAAACTTTCCCCGAGCGAACGATCGAGATGACAAATCGTAAAATGTATCCAATTTCAGTTTAAACAGTTTTGATAATAAATTGTGTTTGGCAAGTCACCTATTTTTCTGTCCTGGCTTCAAAAAATGATAAAAGAACCTTTCAGTTAAGCAGACGGTGAGTTTTTTTTTAGTCTTATCTGTTTTTTAGTTGTTAGGGGCCCACCACCGTGCCAACCAGCCTCGAACCTCCCAACAGTCCCGGATTTTGAGGGACTGTCACTATATTGGAGCCACACCCCTCTGTCCCTTGCAGTGCTGGGACAAAGACATCCAGTGTCAAGGGCGTAGATGGGAAACTGAACCGCTCTACCCCATAACCCCCTGTCTATCGGAGTTGGTGGTGTCACTGAAGTAAATAAGCTGGTGATATCCCTGAAAGGAAAAGATGTCCCTGCATTGGTGGTGTCACCAGAGGTGTGCATTAGGGTGTGCACCTCAAAGCTCAAACTCATGTGTGTGCATGTTTATACAGTCAGGTCCATAAATATTGGGACATCGACACAATTCTAATTTTTTTGGCTCTATACACCACCACAATGGATTTGAAATGAAAGGAAGATGTGCTTTAGCTGCAGACTTTCAGCTTTAATTTGAGGGAATTTACATCCAAATCAGGTGAACGGTGTAGGAATTACAACAGTTTGTATATGTGCCTCCCACTTTTTAAGGGACCAAAAGTAATGGGACAATTGGCTGCTCAGCTGTTCCATTTCCAGGTATGTGTTTTTCCCTCATTATCCCATTTACAAGGAGCAGATAAAAGGTCCAGAGTTCATTTCAAGTGTGCTATTTGCATTTGGAATCTGTTGCTGTGAACTCTCAATATGAGATCCAAAGAGCTGTCACTATCAGTGAAGCAAGCCATCGTTAGGCTGAAAAAACAAAACAAACCCATCAGAGAGATAGCAGAAACATTAGGTAAGTCTGCAGTTAAAGCACATCTTGTTCATTTCATTTCAAATCCATTGTGGTGGTGTATAGAGCGAAAAAGATTAGAATTGTGTCAATGTCCCAATATTTATGGACCTGACTGTATATACTGACACACTGTAGAGCAGAGATTGGTGTCAGTAGGTCAGTGGACAGTGTCAGTAGGTCAGTGGACGGTGTCAGTAGGTCAGTGGACAGTGTCAGTAGGTCAGTGGACGGTGTCAGTAGGTCAGTGGACGGTGTCAGTAGGTCAGTGGACGGTGTCAGTAGAGAAGTGGACGGTGTCAGTAGGTCAGTGGACGGTGTCAGTAGAGCAGTGAACGGTGTCAGTAGGGCAGTGGACGGTGTCAGTAGAGCAGTGGACGGTGTCAGTAGAGCAGTGGACGGTGTCAGTAGAGCAGTGGACGGTGTCAGTAGAGCAGTGGACGTGTCAGTAGAGCAGTGGACGGTGTCAGTAGAGCAGTGGACGGTGTCAGTAGGGCAGTGGACGGTGTCAGTAGGGCAGTGGACGGTGTCATTAGGGCAGGGGACGGTGTCAGTAGAACAGTGGATGGTGTCAGTAGAGCAGTGGGCGGTGTCAGTAGAGCAGTGGACGGTGTCAGTAGAGCAGTGGACGGTGTCAGTAGAGCAGTGGACGGTGTCAGTAGAGCAGTGGACGGTGTCAGTAGAGCAGTGGACGGTGTCAGTAGAGCAGTGGACGGTGTCAGTAGGGCAGTGTACGGTGTCAGTAGAGCAGTGGACGGTGTCAGTAGAGCAGTGGATGGTGTCAGTAGAGCAGTGGGCGGTGTCAGTAGAGCAGTGGGCGGTGTCAGAGCAGTGGGCGGTGTCAGTACGGCAGTGGACGGGGTCAGTAGGGCAGTGGACGGTGTCGGTAGAGCAGTGGACGGTGTCAGTAGGGCAGTGGACGGTGTCAGTAGGGCAGTGTACGGTGTCAGTAGAGCAGTGGACGGTGTCAGTAGAGCAGTGGATGGTGTCAGTAGAGCAGTGGGCGGTGTCAGTAGAGCAGTGGGCGGTGTCAGAGCAGTGGGCGGTGTCAGTACGGCAGTGGACGGTGTCAGTAGAGCAGTGGACGGTGTCAGTAGAGCAGTGGGCGGTGTCAGTAGAGCAGTGGGCGGTGTCAGAGCAGTGGGCGGTGTCAGTACGGCAGTGGACGGTGTCAGTAGAGCAGTGGACGGTGTCAGTAGAGCAGTGGGCGGTGTCAGTAGAGCAGTGGGCGGTGTCAGTAGAGCAGTGGACGGTGTCAGTAGGGCAGTGGACGGTGTCAGTAGAGCAGTGGACGGTGTCAGTAGGGCAGTGGGCGGTGTCAGTAGAGCAGTAAACGGTGTCAGTGCAGCAGTGGATGGTGTCAGTAGAGCAGTGGACGGTGTCAGTAGAGCAGTGGACGGTGTCAGTGCAGCAGTGGATGGTGTCAGTAGAGCAGTGGACGGTGTCAGTAGAGCAGTGGACGGTGTCAGTACGGCAGTGGACGGTGTCAGTAGAGCAGTGGGCGGTGTCAGTTGAGCAGTGGACGGTGTCAGTGCAGCAGTGGATGGTGTCAGTAGAGCAGTGGACGGTGTCAGTAGAGCAGTGGACGGTGTCAGTACGGCAGTGGACGGTGTCAGTAGAGCAGTGGGCGGTGTCAGTAGAGCAGTGGGCAGTGTCAGTAGAGCAGTGGACGGTGTCAGTGCAGCAGTGGATGGTGTCAGTAGAGCAGTGGACGGTGTCAGTAGAGAAGTGGACGGTGTCAGTGCAGCAGTGGATGGTGTCAGTAGAGCAGTGGGCGGTGTCAGTAGAGCAGTGGACGGTGTCAGTGCAGCAGTGGATGGTGTCAGTAGAGCAGTGGACGGTGTCAGTAGAGCAGTGGACGGTGTCAGTACGGCAGTGGACGGTGTCAGTAGAGCAGTGGGCGGTGTCAGTAGAGCAGTGGGCGGTGTCAGTAGAGCAGTGGACGGTGTCAGTGCAGCAGTGGATGGTGTCAGTAGAGCAGTGGACGGTGTCAGTAGAGCAGTGGACGGTGTCAGTAGGGCAGTGGACGGTGTCAGTAGAGCAGTGGGCGGTGTCAGTAGAGCAGTGGGCGGTGTCAGTATGGCAGTGTGTCTCTGTTTCTTCTTTCTATATCTAAAACTTTGCCCCATTTACATATTTTACTAGCATAGAAGAAATTACCACTTGAGATTAGGAAAATTTCTCTTTACCTGGGTCTTCTTTTTTTTATCTCCCTATTAGGTTGAGATGCTGAGCATAAAAATGTAATATTACAATAGAAACTGTCACTGGTGATTAGATATCTTTTTGCACTTTTTTTTACATTTTTATTTTTTTTCGTTTAAGGGGTTTAAAAATGTCCCCTATTTTTATACCTTATTAGCACAAAAGAAATTGTCACTAGAGATTAGTGATTTCCCTTCCCCGGGTGAATGTGTCCCCCCCCCCCCTTTCTCCGTCCTCTCCCTCCCTCTATGGATGTTTCTAATAAGCAGTTAAAATACGGCTAGAATACGGAGATATTAGATAGGGTAAATATAATACAGGATATCTAGATCTTTATTATAGTACAACGAATTTGAATGATATATTTATAGGCAGGGGATGAATTGAGATCCAGTAAATGTTTTATTATGTATATGTGTTTTAATGTTTATGTATAAATGTATGTAATATCTGTTGGAAAAAAATCAATAAAGAGGAATTGAAAAAAAAAAAAGAGTAGGGCAGTGGAGGGTGTCAGTCGTTTTTATTGTTATTTTTTTATTTTTTTCAATTGTATTTTTATTTGTATTTTTTACAATTTTTTTAGAAGCCCCATTAGGGGGCTTTGCTGAAATATCAGGGGTTTAAACAGGTGCAATCTTTGCCACACAAGGTGGTTAGGGACCCCTGGCACACCCTCAGCGCACACCTTTGGGTGTCACCTGGAAGACAGAATTCCCGTGTGTCGGTGGTGTCCCTGGAAGAGAAATAAATGTGTGACCAATGAGTGTGCTGTGGACTGGAAAGGGAGCTCGTTATTTATTCTACATATAATATCCAGTCTTAGGCCACCATGATCTGAAGCCCATCATCGGTTTAGTTAATGATATTCCTCTTAGATCTTCTCTTGGCACAGCCGGGTAAGGAACGTTCCAGACAGAAGAGCCACAAGTGATCCATTGAAAGTTAGGCAGTCTGGAGCAAGATGACCTCTAGAGATATCTTGTGGAGGAAAGAAAGCCCATCATCCAGAGCCGGCTGACTCCGTCTATTCACTCCGCAGACCTTCCTCTAATGTTTGCCTCCTATTAGAAACTTTGTGGCCTCACTCACCTATCTCAAAACTCAGATCAACGAGGTCCTCTAATTATTATTACTAATATATATTTTTTTAATGTATTGCAGTTAAAATATATCTAAACTCAAAAACAGAAAAATGTATGTATTGCACCTTACCAGCTATCAGGAAGGGCATACCAGTAGACAAGATGGCTCTTCTGGATGGCGTCCTGTGCATAGGCAAACAGGCCAATTAATATTCCTTTACATGCATGTAGGAAATGTGCACGAGCGTATTCGTGCACGCGCATGCAAATCTGTTGCTCGCATTGGCACCAAGTGGGCCATTTAAACTGAGCCTGTGCTATGCTTCAGTGCTGTCTTGACAGTACTCCTGCTCCGCTGTGGTCTTTTCCAGCAAAGTAGCATGGATACACTAAAAGTTCTATAACTTGGGTTGTAGATTTAGTGTCAGTCCCAGGTAAAGTTCTTATTTTCAGTTTTCCTTATAATGGAGTCATTTTCCAGGATACGGCATCTTCCAGACCTCGTCTTCCTTCTTTGAGTGCAAAGACAACAACCAGTATTGCCCCTTTGTCTTGAGCACATGGTTGTTCAAGTCCTTTCCCCTCCCCACTTCCTGTTGCATAATTTCCTGTCCTTATCTCATGAACCAGTCCAACAGGTTCATTAGCACATTACTAGGGGAATCTTAGCTTTTAAACACAACATGGTCTTAAAATGTTATTCCATATTTATGCTATAAAAATCACTAAAATAGCCATAGCACATTGGGTTTTCAGATGTCCTTCTGGGTTTAGCAAAGGCCCAGTAAACTGAACTTTCCGTTTTTTTCTTATTGCACAGGTATAGTTCTAACTCTCCAGGGGGATGTGTTGGACCTATATTCCCCCACAGGCAGCAAAGGGTTCTTTTTTGCAGCACACTGGCAAAAGACAGGCTTTTCTACTCAGGCTGTGACTGCTTTAAAAATAAAAAATAAGTCTAAGACATTAACCCCTTGGCACCGAGCGTATGCAAATATGTGCCCCCACTTGACTGGGCTTTTTTCCATGGGGCCACATTATTTTCGTATCTGTCTTTCTGCTGGAAATGCACCACACAGTGCTCACCAGGCCTCTTTCTAAATACCTTGGAAGGGGTGATTTAAAAAAAGGGGTGATTTGGGGGGTATTTGTACTTTCCTGGCTTGTTAGGGTCTCAAGAAATGAGATTGGCTGTCAGTACATCAGGTGTGATCAAGCTTCTGGTAACTTTCACAAAGACCAAATAAAATACACCTGATTGGGTTATTTTTACCAAAGATATGTAGCAGTAGAAATTGTGGCCAAAGTTTATGAAGAAAAATCACTAATTTGCTAAATTTTATAACAGAAATGAAAAAAAAATCAATTTTTTTTTACAAATTTTTCAGTCTTTTTTTTTTTTGTGCAAATAATAAAAACCCAGTGGTGATTGAATACCACCAAAAGAAAAAAATACAAAAATGTCATATGGGTACAGTGTTCATTCAAGATGTGAGAGCGCTGAAAGCTGAAAATGGTCTGGTTAGGAAGGGGGTATAAGTGCCCGGTGGGCAAGTGGTTAAAAGCAAAAAAAAAGCAAAATGCGCACTATTAATTCTGGGCTCTACTCCGGGTACAAAAAACAAATAATATACACATATGTGGCATCACTGCGATTGTCAGGAGAAGGAGAATTTATTTTGGGTTGGTATTTGGTGGAAGGTTAGACCCCATTCACACAGGGGCGACTCGTCAGGCGTCTCAGCCACCTGAAAAGTCGCATCCTGTTCTGTACAATGGAACCGCTCTAATACTCAAGTCGCTCCGACTTAGAAAAAGGTTCCTGTACGACTTCAAGACGACTTCAGGGCGACTTCCATTGACTTCAATACAGAAGTCATTTTGCAAGTCACCTTTGAAGTCGTGTGAAGATCGCCCGGCAGAGTCGCGGGACAAGTCGTGCCGCCCCTGTGTGAATGGGCTCTTATGGTAGTAGTAAGATACAGCTACATTTTAAAAAAAATATTTATTTTTTACTATTTTGGGCCAGTTTCTCTTTAATAAAAAATAAATAAATCAGGAGATATTTATTACCATTTACCAACAAATGAAAGCCTAATTTGTCCTGACAAAAAAAAAAAAACGCGGTGTAATCCACCTGGATGCACAAAGTAGTTGTGATGAGATCTACGATTTTACTAACATGTGTCCCAGTTGCAAAATTGTGCTTAGGCATTAACATTTGTTTCACTTTGAGACACAGTTTGATGGGCACAGTGGCTGCATTTGATGGGCACAGTGGCAGGGTTTGATGGGCACAGTGGCTGCATTTGATGGGCACAGTGGCTGCGTTTGATGGGCACAGTGGTGGCGAGTGATGTTTTTTTATCAGTTTGTTTGCGCCCCCAAAGGGGTTACACGCTTTGTTTTATCACACCATGTATGTATTTAGCTGATCTAACGAGGTTCTATTGGACCTCAAAGTCTATCCAAACCAAAAACCAAAAAAGGAACACATTTCCAGCCCTTGGAGGTGGTGGCTGAAAAATAAACCACATAGAAATATAAAGGGAGTAAATGTAAGAAAAAAGTTTCATTGTATCTTCATAGTCAATGAAAAGGGTCATTAAAATCATTTTGCCACAAGTGACCCGGGCCGCTGGCATCCTGCAGAGACATTGGCTGGGACCGCTTCCTCGCTCAGCCCCCGTAGAAGCGCGCACATTAAAAATAAAAACATCTGTTTGCTTTGCACAAGCCGCTCGGGATGAGTCCGATGGGATTTGCATGGCTACATGGTGTTCATTTTCCTGGCTCCAGTCACACTGGGATTGGAGGGATGAATGCGGAGCGCTGGGGGTGCCTCGCTATGAGGGGTAAGTACTCTTCTCATCCCTGTAAGTGAAAGCAGACCCCCCGTCACACTGGCCTCCTCGTTTTATGGGATGGAGGCAGACGGGACACCTTGCCAGAAATTCACTCCGAAATTTTAGGTCCTTTACAGAGAATCACTTTCCTGGATGTTTCAAAGCCATTATTGTTTCTTGTTTGCTGCCCCATATTTCCATTAACGTGATTTGTGTAGAGCTTAGCAGGTGCCTGATGGAGGAACTCTAGGCTTGCCACCGGTCCAGAATTCATCCGGACAGTTCGAGTTTTGAATCCTGTGTCCGGGTTTCAGTCCACCTGAAACCCAGGACACATTATTCAGACCAGGCTGTGGCTCCCCAGTCACACACAAATCTGTTGCCGCTTCGGGGGGCTGTTTGGGGGCCGGTTTGGCATCACTGAAAGGTGGGGTGATGATGTCAGCAGGAGCAATTTGGCCACACCCACTTGGGCGCTCTGTGCACTACATTACTACTCCCCTTGGGGCACCCAAATGTGTCGCAGGTCTTTTATAATTCTGTAGTCTTCACTGCAAAAAAGATATAAATAAATTGCCCTGTGCCGCAAAAGTGTTGGGGTTTGGCTCGAAGAAAAGGTGGCGACCCAAAGGAAGTCTCTTGGAGCAGCAGAGTATTTGGAAGTCTCTCAGAGTGGCAGCGTGTTTGGAAGTCTCTCGGAGCGGCAGAGTGTTTGGAAGACTCTCGGAGAGGCAGAGTGTTTGGAAGTCTCTCGGAGCGGCAGAGTGTTTGGAAGTCTCTCGGAGCGTCAGAGTGTTTGGAAGTCTCTCTGAGCCGCAGAGTGTTTGGAAGTCTCTCGGAGCGGCAGAGTGTTTGGAAGTCTCTCGGAGTGGCAGAGTGTTTGGAAGTCTCTCGGAGAGGCAGAGTGTTTGGAAGTCTCTCGGAGAGGCAGAGTGTTTGGAAGTCTCTCGGAGAGGCAGAGTGTTTGGAAGTCTCTCGAAGCGGCAGAGTGTTTGGAAGTCTCTCGGAGCGGCAGAGTGCTTGGAAGTCTCTCGGAGCGGCAGAGTGTTTGGAAGTCTCTCGGAGAGGCAGAGTGTTTGGAAGTCTCTCGGAGCGGCAGAGTGTTTGGAAGTCTCTCGGAGCGGCAGAGTGTTTGGAAGTCTCTCGGAGCGGCAGAGTGTTTGGAAGTCTCTCTGAGCGGAAGAGTGTTTGGAAGTCTCTCGGAGCGGCAGAGTGTTTGGAAGTCTCTCGGAGCGGCAGAGTGTTTGGAAGTCTCTCGGAGCGGCAGAGTGCTTGGAAGTCTCTCGGAGCGGCAGAGTGTTTGGAAGTCTCTCGGAGAGGCAGAGTGTTTGGAAGTCTCTCGGAGCGGCAGAGTGTTTGGAAGTCTCTCGGAGCGTCAGAGTGTTTGGAAGTCTATCTGAGCCGCAGAGTGTTTGGAAGTCTCACAGAGAGGCAGAGTGTTTGGAAGTCTCTCGGAGCGGCAGAGTGTTTGGAAGTCTCTCGGAGAGGCAGAGTGTTTGGAAGTCTCTCGGAGAGGCAGAGTGTTTGGAAGTCTCTCGGAGCGGCAGAGTGTTTGGAAGTCTCTCGGAGCGGCAGAGTGTTTGGAAGTCTCTCTGAGCGGCAGAGTGTTTGGAAGTCTCTCGGAGCGGCAGAGTGTTTGGAAGTCTCTCTGAGCGGAAGAGTGTTTGGAAGTCTCTCGGAGCGGCAGAGTGTTTGGAAGTCTCTCGGAGCGGCAGAGTGTTTGGAAGTCTCTCGGAGCAGCAGAGTGCTTGGAAGTCTCTCGGAGCGGCAGAGTGTTTGGAAGTCTCTCGGAGAGGCAGAGTGTTTGGAAGTCTCTCGGAGCGGCAGAGTGTTTGGAAGTCTCACAGAGAGGCAGAGTGTTTGGAAGTCTCTCGGAGCGGCAGAGTGTTTGGAAGTCTCTCAGAGCGGCAGAGTGTTTGGAAGTCTCTCGGAGAGGCAGAGTGTTTGGAAGTCTCTCAGAAAGGCAGAGTGTTTGGAAGTCTCTCGGAGAGGCAGAGTGTTTGGAAGTCTCTTGGAGCGGCAGAGTGCTTGGAAGTCTCTCGGAGCGGCAGAGTGTTTGGAAGTCTCTCTGAGCGGCAGAGTGTTTGGAAGTCTCTCGGAGCGGCAGAGTGTTTGGAAGTCTCTCGGAGAGACAGAGTGTTTGGAAATCTCTCAGAGAAGCAGAGTGTTTGGAAGTCTCTCGGAGCGGCTGAGTGTTTGGAAGTCTCTTGGAGAGGCAGAGTGTTTGGAAGTCTCTCGGAGCGGCAGAGTGTTTGGAAGTCTCTCGGAGCGTCAGAGTGTTTGGAAGTCTCTCTGAGCCGCAGAGTGTTTGGAAGTCTCACAGAGAGGCAGAGTGTTTGGAAGTCTCTCGGAGCGGCAGAGTGTTTGGAAGTCTCTCGGAGCGGCAGAGTGTTTGGAAGTCTCTCGGAGCGGCAGAGTGTTTGGAAGTCTCTCGGAGCGGCAGAGTGTTTGGAAGTCTCTCAGAGAGGCAGAGTGTTTGGAAGTCTCTCGGAGCGGCAGAGTGTTTGGAAGTCTCTCAGAGCGGCAGAGTGTTTGGAAGTCTCTCGGAGCGGCAGAGTGTTTGGAAGTCTCTCGGAGCGGCAGAGTGTTTGGAAGTCTCTCGGAGAGGCAGAGTGTTTGGAAGTCTCTCGGAAAGGCAGAGTGTTTGGAAGTCTCTCGGAGAGGCAGAGTGTTTGGAAGTCTCTCGGAGCGGCAGAGTGTTTGGAAGTCTCTCGGAGCGGCAGAGTGTTTGGAAGTCTCTCTGAGCGTCAGAGTGTTTGGAAGTCTCTCGGAGCGGCAGAGTGTTTGGAAGTCTCTCGGAGAGGCAGAGTGTTTGGAAGTCTCTCGGAGCGGCAGAGTGTTTGGAAGTCTCTCGGAGCGTCAGAGTGTTTGGAAGTCTCTCTGAGCCGCAGAGTGTTTGGAAGTCTCACGGAGAGGCAGGGTGTTTGGAAGTCTCTCGGAGCGGCAGAGTGTTTGGAAGTCTCTCGGAGCGGCAGAGTGTTTGGCAGTCTCTCGGAGCGGCAGAGTGTTTGGAAGTCTCTCGGAAAGGCAGAGTGTTTGGAAGTCTCTCGGAAAGGCAGAGTGTTTGGAAGTCTCTCGGAGAGGCAGAGTGTTTGGAAGTCTCTCGGAGCGGCAGAGTGTTTGGAAGTCTCTCGGAGCGGCAGAGTGTTTGGAAGTTTCTCGGAGCGGCAGAGTGTTTGGAAGTCTCTCGGAGAGACAGAGTGTTTGGAAGTCTCTCGGAGAGGCAGAGTGTTTGGAAGTCTCTCGGAGAGGCAGAGTGTTTGGAAGTCTCTCGGAGCGGCAGAGTGTTTGGAAGTCTCTCGGAGAGGCAGAGTGTTTGGAAGTCTCTCGGAGCGGCAGAGTGTTTGGAAGTCTCTCGGAGAGGCAGAGTGTTTGGAAATCTCTCTGAGCGGCAGAGTGTTTGGAAGTCTCTCGGATTCAATGAATCTTTGGGCAGGCTGGTTGTATCCAGATCGATTCATTGATTGACTTGGGTACAACCAGCGTTTCGGATGTTTTACATGCAATTACTGCAATATAGGCGCTAGCAGTAACCATTGCATTATTCCAGCCGGGAAGGCTCCCCACCAGCAGAACACGAAAGTGCTGCAGGAGGGATTCTCCATCAACACTGACTGTGTGAGATGATGTGAGATAGTATTCTGCATACCTTGGGTGTAACGAGGGGTTATTTGAGTTCCTGTTGTCTTTCTATCATCTGGAAAACAAAAAAACTATAAGTGGGACTTTAAATGAGACACAAAAGACGTGTCTCCATTCCTAATTGGGTTATATAAGGAAGGAAATGTTCGGGACTTTAAATGAGGCATATGGCAGACCATATATATAAAGAAGTATAAAAGTATTTATTGACACTGAGTATATTTGTACATGATACATACATGCAGAGTAAAATTGTATACATAACATAGATACATTAAATATATGTTAAAACATATATTGCTGTAACGCCGAGCGCTCCGGGTGTCCCATCCTTCCCGGAGCGCTCACGGCGTCGGTCCCCCTGCAGCGCCCCGGTCAGCTCTCCTGGTCGTGGGCGCTGCTCTGTCACCGGCGGGGATGCGATACACATGGCGGCACATCTCCGTCCGCGGATCGCATCAAATCCTTCTCACCTTCCCCCTCCTGCTCCTTCCTGGCGCGCGTGGCCCTGCTGCGCTCTAGGGCGCGCGCGCGCCGGCCTTCTAAGATTTAAAGGGCCAGCGCACCATTTATTGGTGCCTGGTCCAATTACTGTGTGAACACCAAAAACATATATAAACCCACTTCCCCTTCCTGTCCTTGCCGGATCTTGTTGTCCTAGTACCCTGTGGAAGTGTTTTGTTACTTGCCTTGCCTGTGTATCTGACCTACTGCCATTGTCTCTGACTACGAACCATTGCCGCCTGCCCTGACCCTCTGCTACGTCTGACCTTGCCTCTGCCTAGTCCTTTTGTATCGCGCCTATCTCAGCCGCCATAGAGGTGGAGTCGCTACTGGAGGACACGACCTGGTTGCTACCGCCGCAGCAAGTCCATCCCGCTTTGCGGCGGGCTCTGGTGAAAACCGGTAGCTGCTTAGAACCGGTCCCTCAGTACGACCCGTGCCATCCCCTCTCTGGTACAGAGGATCCACCTCTTGTATTCCCACTAGCCGTCAGTCCGGCTCGTGACAGTAGATCCGGCCATGGATCCCGCTGACGTACCGCTGCCTAGTCTCGCTGATCTCACTACCGTGGTTGCCCAGCAGTCGCAATTGATTGCCCAGCAAGGACAGCAGCTGTCGCAGTTGACCGCCATGATCCAGCAGCGTCTGCCGCCACAAGCTCCAGCATCTTCCCCTCCCCGAGCTGCCGCTACTACCTCGAAGATCCGCTTGTCTCTTCCGGAGAAATTTGACGGGGATCCTAGGAGGTGCCAGGGATTCTTGTCCCAATGTTCCCTGCATCTTGAGATGATGTCAGACCAGTTTTCCACAGAACGGTCTAAGGTGGCATTCGTGGTCTGTCTGTTGTCTGGGAAGGCCTTGGCCTGGGCCACGCCACTCTGGGACCGCAATGACCCTGCTACAGCCACCGTTCAGTCCTTCCTCGCTGAGGTTCGTAGCGTTTTTGAGGAACCAGGCCGAGCCTCATCCGCTGAAACCGCCCTGCTTAACCTTGTCCAAGGAAACTCCTCTGTGGGCGAATATGCCATACAGTTCCGCACACTGGCCTCAGAGCTATCCTGGAATAATGAGGCTCTCTGCGCGACCTTCAAGAAAGGTTTATCCAGCCACATCAAGGATTGTCTGGCCGCACAAGAGATACCCTCCTCCCTGACGGAGCTCATCCACTTAGCTACCCGCATTGACATACGCTACGTTGAAAGACGCCAAGAGCTTCGCCAGGAGAAAGATCTTGTTCGCACCAGGCGTTATCCACGCCTGGCTCCTCTCTTCCTGAATCCAACGCATCTTGATACTATGCCTTCTGTCGAGGAGGCCATGCAGGTGGACCGATCTCGCCTGACCCTACAAGAGAGGACTCGCCGTAGGAACGAGAACTTATGCCTTTATTGTGCGAGCTCTGAACATTTCCTAAAGGACTGCTCTATTCGTCCTCCACGTCTGGGAAACGCTCGCACCTAGTGAGCGTGGGAGAGGCGTTACTAGGTGTGAATTCTTTCTCTCCACGTCTGACTATTCCTGTGCGGATTTCCCCTTCTGCTGGCTCCCCCTTCTCTGCGGTGGCCTTCCTGGACTCTGGTTCTGCAGGAAACTTTATTGAAGCCTCTTTCATCAACAGGTTCAACGTTCCTGTTATCCGTCTCATCAAACCCTTCTTCATCTCCTCTGTAAATGGAGAGAATCTGGATTGTACCGTGCGTTACCGCACCGAACCCCTGCTCATGTCTGTTGGTGTTCTTCACCAAGAAAAAATTGAATTCTTTGTTTTGCCAAACTGTACTTCTGACATCCTTCTTGGCCTACCCTGGCTCCAGCGCCACTCTCCTACCCTCAACTGGACCACTGGGGACATCAAATCCTGGGGCTACTCCTGCCACAAGCATTGTCTTAAGTCTGTAACCCCCAGTCAAGTTCCCATCGCTACTCCTTTGCCCGGCCTTCCCAAGGCCTATCAGGACTTTTCTGATGTCTTTTGCAAAAAACAGGCGGAGGTCTTACCACCACATAGACCCTACGACTGCCCCATTGACTTGCTCCCAGGTACTACACCTCCCCGTGGCAGAATTTACCCTCTCTCCTCTTCTGAAACCAAGGCCATGACTGATTACATACAGGAGAACCTCAAGAGAGGTTTTATTAGGAAATCCTCTTCTCCAGCCGGAGCGGGGTTCTTCTTCGTTGCCAAGAAGGACGGATCACTACGCCCTTGCATAGACTATCGTGGTCTCAATAAAATCACTATTAAAAATCGCTACCCTCTGCCTCTCATCTCGGAGCTCTTTGACCGTCTGCGCGGAGCAAAAGTTTTTTCGAAATTGGACCTCAGGGGCGCTTATAACCTCATCAGAATCCGTGAAGGAGATGAATGGAAAACCGCATTTAACACCAGAGATGGTCACTTTGAATATCTCGTCATGCCTTTCGGACCTTGCAACGCTCCTGCAGTCTTTCAGGATTTTGTCAATGAAATCTTTTGGGACTTACTGTATACCTGTGTGGTTGTCTATCTTGACGACATCCTAATCTTCTCTACCAACCTTGAGGAACATCGGCTCCATGTCCGTCAAGTGCTCCAGCGCCTCCGCGTAAATCATCTTTACGCTAAATTTGAAAAATGCCTTTTTGAGCGCAGCAGCCTTCCTTTCCTAGGTTATCTGGTCTCAGGACAAGGCCTTCAAATGGACCTTGACAAGCTCTCCGCAGTCTTGGATTGGCCACGCCCCTCTGGACTCCGTGCTATCCAACGCTTCCTTGGATTCGCCAACTACTATCGTCAGTTCATACCCCACTTCTCCACCATCGTTGCTCCTATAGGGGCACTAACTAAGAAAAACGTGAATCCAAGGTCCTGGCCGCCTCAAGCGGAAGAAGCCTTTACTCACCTTAAGACCGCCTTCTCCTCTGCACCTGTCCTGTCTCGACCAGACCCCACAAAGCCGTTCTTCCTTGAAGTTGACGCCTCCTCGGTAGGAGTCGGAGCTGTTCTTCTTCAAAAAAACGCTAAAGGAAGAAACGTCACGTGTGGCTTTTTCTCTAAAACCTTCTCCCCTCCTGAAAAAAACTATTCCATAGGTGACCGTGAACTGTTGGCCATCAAGCTGGCATTAGAAGAGTGGAGACATCTCCTGGAAGGATCCCTTCACCCTATCTCCATCTACACTGCCCATAAAAATTTGTCCTACCTTCAGTCCGCTCAGCGCTTAAATCCTCGCCAGGCCAGGTGGTCATTGTTCTTTGCCCGGTTTAATTTCCAGATCCATTTTCGTCCCGCAGACAAGAATGTCAGGGCTGATGCCTTGTCCCGTTCCTCCGATGCCTCTGAAACCGGGACTCCCCCACAACACATCGTACCCCCTGAGTGTCTGATTTCCTCTGCTCCTGCGTCTCTGATGCCAGTTCCTCCAGGAAAAACTTTCGTTCCTCCACGCCATCGTCTCCAGATACTCAGGTGGGGCCATTCCTCCCATCTAGCCGGTCAAGCTGGGATCAAAAAATCCATACAATCGATGGCCAGACACTATTGGTGGCCTACCCAGGAAAAGGATATGACTGACTTTGTACGGGCCTGCACTATCTGTGCACGTGGCAAGACTCCACGCCAGAAGCCTGCAGGTCTTCTCCTTCCTCTACCTGTTCCTGAACAACCATGGTCCCACATTGCCATGGATTTCATCACGGACCTTCCTTTGTCTCATAGTAACACTGTCATCTGGGTGGTCGTTGACCGCTTTTCGAAAATGGCTCATTTTGTCCCGCTTCCTGGTCTGCCTACTGCACCTCAGTTGGCGAAGCATTTTTTTCTTCAAATTTTCCGTCTCCATGGGCTACCCTCACATATCGTCTCTGATAGAGGCGTTCAATTCATCTCAAAATTTTGGAGAGCTCTCTGTACTCAACTAAAGATTAAGTTGAATTTTTCTTCCGCTTATCACCCGCAATCCAATGGACAGGTGGAGAGAGTTAGAGTTAACCAGGTCCTTGGTGACTACTTACGACATTTTGTCTCCGCCCGTCAAGACGATTGGGTCGACCTATTACCCTGGGCAGAATTCTCATACAATTTCAAGAACTCTGAATCGTCCTCCAAATCACCTTTCTTTGTGGTCTACGGCCGTCACCCATTGCCCCCCCTCCCCATCCCCACTTCTTCTGGAGTTCCGGCCGTGGATGAATTAACTCAGGACTTTGCCTCTATCTGGAAAGAGACTCAAAAGTCGCTATCACTGGCCTCTGCCCGCATGAAGAGACATGCAGATAAAAAGAGAAGAATTCCTCCTGTCTATGCCCCTGGTGACAAAGTGTGGCTCTCCTCCAAATATGTTCAGTTTTGGGTACCTAGCTACAAGCTGGGCCTTCGTTACCTCGGACCTTTTAAAATCAAAAACCAAATCAATTCTGTCTCTTACAAACTCCATCTTCCTCCTTCTCTTCGTATCCCCAATTCTTTTCATGTGTCTCTTCTCAAACCCCTCATTCTTAACCGATTTTCCCCCAAGGTCACTGCTCCTGCTCCTGTCTCTGGTTCTTCCGATGTCTTCTCGGTGAAAGAAATCCTCGCCTCCAAGGTCATCCGAGGTAAAATATTGTTTTTTAATTGATTGGGAGAACTGTGGTCCTGAAGAGAGATCCTGGGAGCCTGAGACCAACATTTTAGACAAAGAGCTCATCCGTAGATTCTTGGGTTCCAAGAAAAGGGGGAGACCTAAGGGGGGGGGTACTGTAACGCCGAGCGCTCCGGGTGTCCCATCCTTCCCGGAGCACTTGCGGCGTCGGTCCCCCTGCAGCGCTCCGGTCAGCCCCCCTGACCGTGGGCGTTGCTCTGATGCGATCCACACGGCGGCACATCTCCGTCCGCGGATCGCATCCCATCCTGCTCACCATCCCCCTCCTGCTCCTTCCCGGCGCGCGCTGCCCCGCTGCGCTCTAGGGCGCGCGCGCGCTGGCCTTCTAAGATTTAAAGGGCCAGCGCACCATTGATTGGTGCCTGGTCCAATTACTGTGTGAACACCCAAAACATATATAAACCCACTTCCCCTTCCTGTCCTTGCCGGATCTTGTTGTCCTAGTACCCTGTGGAAGTGTTTTGTGACTTGCCTTGCCTGTGTATCTGACCTACTGCCATTGTCTCTGACTACGAACCATTGCCGCCTGCCCTGACCCTCTGCTACGTCTGACCTTGCCTCTGCCTAGTCCTTTTGTACCACGCCTATCTCAGCCGCCAGAGAGGTGGAGTCGCTACTGGAGGACACGACCTGGTTGCTACCGCCACAGCAAGTCCATCCCGCTTTGCGGCGTGCTCTGGTGAAAACCGGTAGCTGCTTAGAACCGGTCCTTCAGTACGACCCGTGCCATCCCCTCTCTGGTACAGAGGATCCACCTCTTGTATTCCCACTAGCCGTCAGTCCGGCTCGTGACAATTGCATTGGTGTCAAAACACAAGCTGGTAGCTAGTATAAGGTAATCCATGTAGTGGGTATAAAAGTAAAAACATAAAGATATGAAGAGAAACATGATATTTATTAAGGTCATGACTGCATTTAATGAAGCCCGACGCGTTTCATGGTATAAAACCACTCTTCAGGGGCGAATGCGTCAATCTGTCTATGAAGGACAAAAAGATAAAATAAAAAACACGAGAAAGTAATATCTGCATATATAGGTATGTGGTGAGTGGAATTGGAATATTACATCCCGCATGACTTACATGGAGCCAGTAAACAAGGCATATGTTGTGGTCCAGCCAGGGTGCCGTATGATAGCCTGTCCCGGGAGCTGAGGCGGGCAAGCTGCAGAGGGCGCACAAGCGCACACAGATCCCAATAAATTAACACCTCTGTGAGTATTGAGTAAAGGTGCATGACTCCAGAGTCTGTAAAAAAAAATGTATGCAGTGTGAGAATCTCACATGTAGCGTAGAAATATAAAGAATGGAGATGAGCACCTGACACCAAAAAGGTGGTGAAAATTATGTGTGCAGGAGTGTGGGATGTGCAGGTGAGAGAAATGGGGGACTAGCAGGGTAGTGAGGATAGGACTATAGCAGCAGGGGTGCAAAGGTAAATGGTGCCCCATGTTAAATAACCATGGGGACAGAAGAGTGTGAGAGAGGTAATAGGTATACCAACCGCTGTGACTAAACCAACAAACATTACCTAGTAGTGATGGTTGAATGAATGTGAGGAGTATCCGTAAGGTGATGTGCAGCCTACAAGGGTGTGCAAGTGAATGGATGTAACCATGAGATCTATGTATATGCCTTGTTTACTGGCTCCATGTAAGTCATGCGGGATTTAATATTCCAATTCCACTCACCACATACCTATATATGCAGATATTACTTTCTCGTGTTTTTTATTTTATCTTTTTGTCCTTCATAGACAGATTGACGCATTCGCCCCTGAAGAGTGGTTTTATACCATGAAACGCGTCGGGTTTCATTAAATGCAGTCATGACCTTAATAAATATCATGTTTCTCTTCATATCTTTATGTTTTTACTTTTATACCCACTACATGGATTACCTTATACTAGCTACCAGCTTGTGTTTTGACACCAATGTAATATATGTTTTAACATATATTTAATGTATCTATGTTATGTATACAATTTTACTCTGCATGTATGTATCATGTACAAATATACTCAGTGTCAATAAATACTTTTATACTTTTTTATATATATGGTCTGCCATATGCCTCATTTAAAGTCCCGAACTTTTCCTTCCTTTCTATCATCTGGAACCAGTCTGCCCATTCTCCTCTGACCTCTGACCTCAACAAGGCATTTTCCTCCACACAACTGCCGCTCACTGGATATTTTCTCTTTTTCCCACCATTCTCTGTAATTGTGAGAGATGGTTTTGTGTGTGAAAATCCCAGAAATACTCAGACCAGCCCGTCTGCCACCAACAACCACGCCAGGTTCAAAGTCATTGAGATCCCCTTTCTTCCCCATTCTGATGCAGCAAGTTGTCTTCACCATGTCTAGATGTCTAAATGCATCAAGCTGCTGCTATGTGATTGGCTGATTAGCAATTTGTGTTACCAAGCAACTGAACAGGTGTACCTAATAAAGTGGCCAGTGAGTGTATATATATATACGTAGCGCCCGGCTCCTGTTGGGTAGGCGCCATGTGTTACATTTAGTTATCTGAGTTGTAGTTTTGCTCAGAAGGATTCCGCTAAATTCTTGGCTCTGTTTCAGTCTAGCTGGGCTGCACGTTTTCCACCTGACAGTAGGCGTCACTGTCACCACAGGTCAGGGTTGGAAATGCAGCAGTCTAGGTGTATTGGGTATTCCTGTCCCGGGGGTGACTCAAGGGGGCGTGGTCAGCCCGCTGTGCATTCTGGGAAGGGGTACTTAAGAGACAGAGACCGCGCTGTCGGGGTTCGTCTGCCAGATCCTGGCCCTTAGGGATGTGCGAGCTGTTTCTCGGCATCTGGGCTGCTGCCCCGAGGCTCTGGAACTGAGAGTTTCTGGGGCCTACTAGTCCAGGGATGGTCCTATGCGGTCTTGCCCGCGGGAAGAAGCGGAACAATTGGGGACTCAATTGAAGGACGCACCCTGGCCAGTTTGCCTCACGGTGCTGCCGGCCTCCTGAAAGATTCTGGCACAGTGAGCCGTGTACTTTCTGAGGAACTTTTACAAAGTGTCAGTGTGGTTACACCATCTTGTGGCGGAAGGCTATGGAACGACGCGACGGCGCTCATCAAGTCTGTGGCAGAGACTCTGAACGAGCTTCGCACCGGTTGCTAGGTCAGTGAGAGTTCTGCCTATCCGGTGGTTGGTGAATCCAGAGTGGAACCGATTTGTCCTCTGGATCTAAGATTGTGCCCGTGATCCGCAAAGCAAAGTACCTGAACCTCCCCCATCCCCCTACCCCTCTGTGACTCCCCCATCCCTCTACCCCTCTGTTGCTCCCCCATCCCCCTATCCCTCTGTTGCTCCCCCATCCCTCTACCCCTCTGTTGGAACTGGTATAATAAAGCCTCATGAAGAAAACGTATCCAGGCGTTGGTGTGAACATTCATGGAAGTTCTTCAAGGAGGACCCCCTGAGACGAGTGCGGGGAACAGAAAGGTAACGAAGGCCCAGAACTTTAAACCAGCGGCTCCTATGGGGTCAGTGCTACATAGAGATTTATTATCTGTATATGAAATGTATTGAATATGAAATATGTGATAGTGGATTAGGAGTTACCAGCACATGTTTCAGATACAACTACATTTACCAAACATTTTCTGACCCATCGAGTACTTCAGTCCCGCCTCTGTGCTTTTACTTATATATATATTTATTTATTTATATATCGTAATCTTCAGATGTGGAGGATTCGTTTTCTGTGTAAGTCTTGCACTTCTGTTGGACTCTCCAGCAATCATGGGGTTAATTTCTGCTCTGTGACTATGAAGCTTGCAACATATGGCCGACGGAGGAAATATTTGGATAAGACCTTGGAGCTTGTACTTGTTGGCAAGCTTTCATCTTTACTAAATATACTTATGTGGGTGACTCCAGTTCTGGCATGACGAGGCTCTCGTATGCATTGTTTGATGTTCAGCATCTCGCTTTCTCTCCATGTTGTGTTTTAGGGGCGCTCTGACTCTTCAGCTCCATGGCCCCTGTAAACGCCAAGCCTGAGATCTTGCGTGTGTCGCGACCGTTCCTGATGGTGTTATTCAACAAAGACGCAACGCTAGACTAAACTGTGTGACTCATAAAGATAGGAAAAGGCCTGTTTGCCAACGTGGTAGTGAGTAAGGGTTCTTGTATGAGGCTATTATGTTGTGTTCAGTGTCAGAGGGGGGTTACAAGAGGAAATCTGGGGGATCTCGGTAGTAATGGCTGAAGAAAGCGCACACAGTATGAGAATACAAAAGATGATGGGGCTCTGTGAATGAATGTGATGGCTGGAGCGTCATCAAAATGAACATTGCTCCATACTCCATACTCTTCATTTACGAAGAACTGTCAACACAGAAGAAGACCACCATTCAGCAGAAGGACCCCTGGTATAGTGGGCCCCTCTGTAATGTGCAGAAAGACCCCCCACTGTTATGTGCCCCCCTTGCAAAAAGTCCCCAACTCCATACCCTTTACTCATTTAGGAGGCACCATCAACACAGAAGAAGACCACCATTGAGCAGAGGGAGCCCCTAATGTTTGTAGGAAGACCCCTGGTGTAGTAGGCCCCTCTGTAATGTGCAGAAAGACCCCCCCACTGTTATGTGCCCAACTTGCAAAAAGTCCTCAACTCCATACCCTTTACTCATTTAGGAGGCACCATCAACACAGAAGAAGACCACCATTGAGCAGAAGGAGCCCCTTACAATGTGCAGAAAGCCCCCCCGAATTGTAGTGTGCTTCTCTTGCAGAAAGCCCCCAACTTCATACTCATTTAAGAAGAACTGTCAACATCGAAGCATACCACCATTGAGCAGAAGGAGCCCCTTATAGTTTGCAGAAAACCCCCCACTATGGTGTGCCCCTTTGTTGCTTGCAGAAGGCCCCCCCAATGTATGCTCCTCATGCAGAAAGACCCTCATTTAGGAAGACCTGTCAACACAGAAGAACGCCACCATTGTAATGTGCTCCTCTGTAGCATGCACAAAGCCCCCCCCCACTGTAGTGTGTTCCTTTGCAGAAAGCCCCCAACTCCATACTCATTTAAGAAGACCTGTGAACACAGAAGAAGACCACCATTGCTCAGAAGGAGCCCTTTAATATTTGCAGAAAGACCCCTGGTGTAGTGGGCCCCTCTGTAATGTGCAGAAAGACCCCCACTGTTGTGTGCTCTTCTTGCAAAAAGCCCCCAACTTCATACCCTTTACTCATTTAGGAGGCACCATCAACACCGAAGCATACCACCAATGAGCAGAAGGAGCCCCTAATGTTTGCAGAAAGACCCCCACTGTTCTGTGCTTCTCTATAGTTTGCAAAAAGTTCTCCACTGTAGTAATGTCTCTTCGTTGCTTACAGAAAGCCCCCCAGTGTTGTGTTCTCCTCTTGCAGAAAGCTCCCAACTTCATACTCATTTAGGAAGACCTGTCAACATAGAAGAAGACCACCATTGAGCAGAAGGACCCCTGCTGTAGTGGGTCCCTCAATAATGTGCAAAAAGACCCCCACGGTGGTGTGGTGAGCCCCTTAGTAGCTGACAGAAAGCCACCCTCTGTAATGTGCCCCTCCGTAGCTTGCAGATAACGACCCATGTATAGAAAGACCTTCCCCCCCCTCCTTTGCAGACATAGATTTCCAGAAAGCCCTCTACTGTAATGTGCTGCTCTGTAGTTTGCAGAAAGCCCCCCACTATACTGTGCTCCTCTTTCAGAAAGCCCCCCACTATACTGTGCTCCTCTATCAGAAAGCCCCCCACTATACTGTGCTCCTCTTTCAGAAAGCCCCCCACTATACTGTGCTCCTCTTTCAGAAAGCCCCCCACTATACTGTGCTCCTCTTTCAGAAAGCCCCCCACTATACTGTGCTCCTCTTTCAGAAAGCCCCCCACTATACTGTGCTCCTCTTTCAGAAAGCCCCCCACTATACTGTGCTCCTCTATCAGAAAGCCCCCCACTATACTGTGCTCCTCTTTCAGAAAGCCCCCCACTATACTGTGCTCCTCTATCAGAAAGCCCCCCACTATACTGTGCTCCTCTTTCAGAAAGCCCCCCACTATACTGTGCTCCTCTTTCAGAAAGCCCCCCACTATACTGTGCTCCTCTTTCAGAAAGCCCCCCACTATACTGTGCTCCTCTTTCAGAAAGCCCCCCACTATACTGTGCTCCTCTTTCAGAAAGCCCCCCACTATACTGTGCTCCTCTATCAGAAAGCCCCCCACTATACTGTGCTCCTCTTTCAGAAAGCCCCCCACTATACTGTGCTCCTCTTTCAGAAAGCGCCCCACTATACTGTGCTCCTCTTTCAGAAAGCCCCCCACTATACTGTGCTCCTCTTTCAGAAAGCCCCCCACTATACTGTGCTCCTCTATCAGAAAGCCCCCACTATACTGTGCTCCTCTTTCAGAAAGCCCCCCACTATACTGTGCTCCTCTTTCAGAAAGCCCCCCACTATACTGTGCTCCTCTTTCAGAAAGCCCCCCACTATACTGTGCTCCTCTTTCAGAAAGCCCCCCACTATACTGTGCTCCTCTTTCAGAAAGCCCCCCACTATACTGTGCTCCTCTTTCAGAAAGCCCCCCACTATACTGTGCTCCTCTTTCAGAAAGCCCCCCACTATACTGTGCTCCTCTTTCAGAAAGCCCCCCACTATACTGTGCTCCTCTTTCAGAAAGCCCCCAACTCCATACTCCATACTCATTTAAGTCGGAACTAAAGTTTCAAAAAAACTTTAAATTCCCAGAACATGCCGGGAATGTAACTGTCACATTTCTTGTGCTCTCAACCAAACTGTCAAACCATCCAATGGCCGGTGTCATAACTGATCACATGTGAGGCATCATGGCAGTTGAAGATCAAACAGAGGCCAAGATGGTGGCTTCCTTGGCTGAGAACGATGGGGGGGGGGGGGGGGGGTTTACTTCCACTTTAAGAAGAACTGTCAACACAGAAGCATAAAAGCATTGAGCAGAAGGAGCCCCTTAATATTTGCAGAAAGACCCCCCCATTGTAGTGGGTCCCTCTGTAATGTGCAGAAAGTCCTAAACGGTGGTGTGGTGAGCCCCTTAGTCGCTGTCAGAAAGCCCCTTCATAGTTTGCAGATAAGGATCCCTGTATAGAGAGACTGCCCCCCCCCCCCCCCCACTCTTCAGACATAAATAAGTCTTCTGTGTAAAAACAACATAAAATGAATTAAAACAAAAACATCAAAGCACAAGAAAGAGCCCCGGCATGGTGTGGCGACTCCTCTAAAACAAAAGCAATGCACTGAGAGGCCAACATCCTTTCCCAGCCTGTATATAGGAGGAGACATAACCCGTAGCTGCCGCTTATGGCCACCGGCGCTGGTGCCCAGGCTTGGAACAAACGCCACCACGGTTCCCACGTACACCCCTCTCCTGGTCAGTGTCATCTTATAGGCCCCCGGGCAATACAGTGCACCGGGGCCCTGTCTACACAATCCCACACCAGAATAAAAATGCTAATTATCAATAAGGCGATATTTATTGGTACTTCCAACAAATGGCTGGTGTTGGCGCTTCAATAATCCCGGCACCATGATTGTTATGGTGTCAGGATGATTGAAGCGCATTATTTATATTATTACATTGTAATATAAATAGTTAAACTCACCATAATGCTGAATCAGTGGGAGCCCCGAGTGTGTCACCTGCCACGTCACCTGCCACGTCACCCGCCACATCACCCGCCACGTGACCCGCCACGTCACCCGCCACGTCACCTGCCACGTCACCTGCCACGTCACCTGCCACATCACCCGCCACGTCTCCTGCCACGTCACCTGCCACATCACCCGCCACGTCTCCTGCCACGTCACCTGCCACATCACCCGCCACGTCTCCTGCCACGTCACCTGCCACATCACCCGCCACGTCTCCTGCCACGTCACCTGCCACATCACCTGCCACATCACCCGCCACGTCACCTGCCACATCACCCGCCACGTCTCCTGCCACATCACCTGCCACATCACCTACCACATCACCTGCCACGTCTCCTGCCCCGTCACCTGCCACATCACCTGCCACGTCACCTGCCACATCACCTGCCACGTCACCTGCCACATCACCTGACACATCACCTGCCACGTCACCTGCCACGTCACCCGCCACATCACCCGCCACGTCACCCGCCACGTCACCCGCCACGTCACCCGCCACATCACCCGCCACGTCACCCGCCACGTCACCCGCCATGTCACCTGCCACATCACCTGCCATGTCACCTGCCACGTCACCTGCCACGTCACCTGCCACACGTTGTGGATTGTCACGTGCCTGCTAAGATGGTGTTTTGCTTGTCTCTTGCTCTTGTCCCAGAGTCAGGCAGCAGAGAGATAATGTAATCTCTCTGCTGCCACACTTTCTGCACAGTGATGCGGGGGCGGTGAGAGATGATGTCATCTCTCTGCTCCCCTGCCCGCCGCTCTCTCACCTGCCCGTGGAGCCGCCCGTTCTCTCACCCGCCCATGGAGCCGCCCGCTCTCTCTCAACCCGCCCATGGAGCCGCCCACTCTCTCACCCGCCCGCGGAGCCGCCCGCTCTCTCACCCGCCCGCGGAGCCGCCCGCTCTCTCACCCGCCCATGGAGCCGCCCGCTCTCTCTCAACCCGCCCGGCCCGCAACAAATTTCACCGGAGTTGCTGGGCAGGTGGGGCTCCCCAGGCAAGTGGGGCCCTCGGGCAACTGCCCAGTGTGCCCTTGCAAAAAGACGGCACTGCTCCTGGTCCTTGCGTCTCCTCCCCTTGCAAGTCTCTCCACCAACCACTGAGCAGATCATGATTGCTGTTGCTTAAGAACATGTTTTTAGGAACAAACCATTTCTTGGCAGGCTGAGGAGGAAGGGAGGTCTGGATGGACTCTTTTTTGTTTTAGACAGTTTACAAAGTTTCCCTCAACGATTAAGCCCCAAAAAGGGCGAAACACGTCTGAGGAGTTCCCTCAAGATGGAGAACAGGAAGCCATCTTTTACCCATCTCATTACATTTATGCAACATTGAGTTGGTGTCTGTGTGCGAATGGCCGCCGTTTTGCCGAAAAAAAGTTTTACTTATGCTAATCAGAGTGTGGCTGACTTGTTAATCACTTTCATGATGACAGTTTGGCCTACCTGCCTTCACTACTGGCTAGTGAGGTGACCTATTGAAATTAGTAGTTAATAATGTAGCGGTGCCCCCGTGGGGCCGCTGGGTGTAGTAGTTCCACCCGTCACCCTGCCCAGCCTGGGCATTCACTTCCAGTCATTCTCCAGACAATGAAAAGTCCATCAGCTTTGTTTTTGTTGTTTTATTGAGGGATTAAATTTGGATGAGGTAAAGGAATTATGGGATGCCCAGAACCAATAGTAGCAAACGATGAGATGGAACCTCTATCCACATCCTCTAAAGCTCCAGACTTCTCCAGCACAGACTGTTACTTTCTCTCCTGTGCAATACTTGGTTCCTGGCACAGCCAGCACATGGTTGGGTCCAACTCTGAATTAAGCCCATCTTTAGGGATTTGCCATTTGCTGGCCGGGGCCGGGGGCCCCTTTGGTGTAGCAACCGATAGCAGTAGAAAACAAAGTCTTTAGTGTTAGCTGTACCAAGGTGGACTACTGATCCCAGTCAGTCCTGTGCAGACTCTGCCAGCCCTCCGACTTTAACACCAGTAACATCACAGTCTCTCCCACTGGCTCTACAGACTCCCAGTCCGCTCCGGCATGCCTCTCCCAGCTCTCCCGACTGTGCCTGTCACTCACCGACACCTGGTGGATCCCTCCTGAAGACTTGCCTGGCAGTGTTCCCTGCTGTCCTCTCCTGTTCCTGTTCAGGACACCCCTTGGGCTGTGTGGGGTTCCCTCACAGCTCCGAGCCCCCCGGCCCATGGTCACCCCCCCCAACTGGGGGGCTTCCTCCAAGGCCCAGACAGCCTAAAACTCCATCTCTTAGTTCTTCCACCCGAACAACTCCTCCCCAGCTGGGCTGACCCTGGGTATTTAAGGAGGCCTGCCCCCTGCCAATCCTAGTTGGGGATTGGTCAGAGCTCCTTAACACACCCCAGACAGCTCCACTTCTCTTCCCCTCTACTGCTTCCATAATCTTCTCGAAGCCAGAGGGAGGCAACCAAGAAGTGACACTGCCTGTGAGTCACCAGCCTACTCTAGGCCACTCCCAGATCAAAACAAACAGGCCTAAATTTACCTGCACTGGTAAAAACTCCAAATCTAGAACCTACCTAAGGTAGAGGGTGCTACAATAGTAAGGTGAGAAGACAGACAGTTGTTTCTGGAACAGGTGTCCCCATTGGAAGATTTTCCTTCTGTTCCTGTTTTAATGAGCACTGGAACATTTGGGATTTCTCCTTACTTCCTGTCCGGATGACAACGACCACCAGGACATATATAGAAGGTGAGCCTTTGAAGTGTCCAATGGGATTCAGTTGAAGAAGACAATACTGAAGCCATTAGCTGTGACTTCTAATTTCGGAAGACAGCTGAACTTTTACCGCCTTTAATTCCACATCATCTTCACTTATAGCTTGAGATGCGTTCTCCACCATTTGTTGGCGGTCAGCCCTCCCCCATCACTAGTTTCAAGCTTTGGGGGGTTTTTTTTCATCTTAATTTCGGATGAACAGACGTTGAATCACATAACCTAAAACTATTCATTAGTGGAAGGTTGAAGTTTTGGAGCGATCCCAAATGTCTCTAATCAGCGAATGACAATCGGGGGAACGTCATGATTGCCGGTTCTCGTCGTAGTAAATGGGTTTACTGAAAGAATTTCTTCCAATCTCATCATGTAATTGGACAGAACAATCTCCTTTAATACAAGTCCTCATTTTTGGAAACTCTATGAGAGCGCCGGGATCCAGAAAAATCAGTAAATGGAATTAGAAGATTTTCTTTCAAAGGCTCATCACCATGTATGCTGGGCATGCAGTCCCGGGGTCGGGGATCGGTGGTCGGGGATCGGGGGTCGGGGACCGGGGATCGGGGGTCGGGGACTGGGGATTGGGGTCGGGGATCGGGGGTTGGGGATCGGGGGTCGGGGTCGGACAGTCCTTGCTGGATAGAAGGCCCCCCATGTAGTGACATGTGACTATTGTTCTATCCCGTAGTACAGGGGGCGCCAAAGTTTATTTTCTTTTTTTTTTGTTTTTATTGAGATGCAAGAAGATCGATATTGACAAAGCAAACAATATTTGTAAGACATTTTACAAGGTAAATGTGGAACTTTCTACTTCACCATGTCTCCAAACTCTATTTCCCAAAGACAACCTCTGGATATGACGCTGAGCACGTGACCTCAACTTCTTTGGTGGACCATGGCGAGGCCTGTTCTGAGGGGAACCTGACCTGTTATACCGCTGGATGGTCTTGGCCACCGTGCTGCAGATCAGTTTCAGGGTCTTGGCAATCTTCTTATAGCCCCGCCCATCTTTATGTAGAGCAACAATTCTTTTCTTCAGATCCTCAGAGAGTTCTTTGCCATGAGGTGCCATGTTGTACTTCCAGTGACCAGTATGAGAGAGTGAGAGCAATAACACCAAATTTATCACACCTGCTCCCCATTCACACCTGAGACCTTGTAACACTAACGAGTCACATGACACCGGGGAGGTAAAATGGCTAATTGGGCCCAACTTGGACATTTTGTCTTAGGGGTGTACTGACTTTGGTTGCCAGCGGTTTAGACATTAATGGCTGTGTGTTGAGTTATTTGGAGGGGACAGGAAATTTACACCGTTATACAAGCTGTACACTCCTCCCCCCTGTGTACACTCCTCCCCTCTGTGTACACTCCTCCCCCCTGTGTACACTCCTCCCCCCTGTGTACACTCCTCCCCCCTGTATACACTCCTCCCCCTGTGTACACTCCTCCCCCCTGTTTACACTCACTACTTTACAATGTAGCAAAGTGTCATTTCTTCAGTGTTGTCACATGAAAAGATTTACACCAATGTGACTGAGGGGTGTACTTACTTCTGTCACATACTGTAGATATAGATATATATACGTATAGACAGTATATACTGTATATATTTCTTCTTTTTTCTGTATGTAGCGGGGTGCTAAATTTAAGTGTTGAGAGGTAGTTGTGCTCAAACACACAAATTTTCAGGGTTTTTTCAACCATTTCTATCCACAGGGAGAGTATCGGTGTGCAGTTCCCTGTGGCCTACAGGTGGCGCTGCCATAGCAGGTCAGAGGTTGAACCGCTGATACAGTGCTGTGCCTTGTGTGTCCCCTCTCAGCAGCCATACGGTGGGTGTGGTCTACCTGCTGGGCATGCTGGGAGAGGATATAAAAGGGGCAGACGCTGCCTGTTTGGGGGTTCGGTCGTCGGGAGTCCTACTCCCAGGGGCAGGTGTTCCTGTTCCATCCTGGGCACCTTTAGCCCAGGGTGAGGTACTACCATGCTGTTCCTGTCTGCCCTGGGTATGTAGGCCCAGGGGCTGCAGCGGAGGCCTGGGGTCCACCAAGGATGGAGGACTCTCAGGGTGGGACCTGTATGTAGGATGAGGAGGCCGGGAAGGAACTCTCCGAAGACCCAGTGCAGTGTCATGGTGACAGTAGGGTACCGGTAACTCTCCAGAGTAGGGTGACCACGTGTCCCGGATTGCCCGGGACAGTCCCGGATTTTGTAGGTCTGTCCCGGGCACCTTCATTCCAGGACAATACAGTGTCCCGGAATGAAACTGACACAGACACCCCCCCGGGCCAATCTGATGCCCCCCAAAAATGCCGCCACATCACCGTTTTACTCACTGATAGGGATGAGCCGAACACCCCCGGGTTTGGTTCGCACCAGAACCCGCGAACGGACCGAAAGTTCGCACGAACATTAGAACCCTATTAAATTCAATGGATGCGAACGTTCGAATTCTAAAGTGCTAATTATAACGACTATTATCCATGTTATTGTCCTAAAAAGGGTTTGGGAACCCGGGTTCTGCACCAGGGGACATGTATCAATGCAAAAAGAAGTTTTAAAAACGGTCGTTTTTCGGGAGCAGTCATTTTAATGATGCATAAAGTGAAAAAAAAAGAGTCAAATATTCCTTTAAATATCGTACCTGGGGGGTGTCTAAAGTATGCCTGTGAAGTGCCACGTGTTTCCCGTGTTTAGAACTGTCCCTGCACAAAATGACACTTCTAAAGGAAAAAAAAGCCATTTAAAACTGCTTGCGGCTTTAATGTAATGTCTGGTCCCGGTAATATGGATGAAAATCTTTAAGAAAAATGGCATAGCTACCCCATGACCCCCCCCTACCCCAGCCCATTACCAGCCCCTTTGGGTCTTGTATGGATATTAAGGGGAACCCCGCACATAAAATAAAAAAGGCCCTATATACTCTGAACAGCCCTATACAGGCGGTGCATACAAGACAGGGACTGTAGGTTTGTTCTTATGTAGAATGTGTTTGTAATTTTGAACAGGTACATTGTTGAAGTGTAGCTCCAGCCCAAAAATCTATTTTTAAACTTTTTGGAAAACATAGGGAAGGGTTATCACCCCTGTAACATTTGTTTTGCTGTCTGTGCCCCTGTTCAGAACATTTCACCTCACTTTCCGTCCCAATGACAACTGTTTTTGAAATGTGGTGTTTTTCTTGAAACAAGGATTGCTGATAAAGCATCAGTACAGATGAGACCCCTTTCTCCCATATTTATTCTTACAGGAGAGAATTTTCCTTCCTAGTGGTAGATTTCCTCTCACTTCCTGTTGTCTTCTTTCGTTTGCAAGTAGGAGTCGTTTGTAAGTTGGATGTTTGAAAGTAGGGACCTGCCGTATATACTCTGCAGAAATAGGCCCCTTAGTTGTTGGTGTTGGCACAACACTGTAAGCACTCAGTTACTCTTGGTTGGTGCTGGAACGCCCTGCTGTCAACTATTATATCAGGAATTGTAATTACATGCCCCTTTTGAACAGGGGCTGAAAAATTGGGCCTTTCGTGGTGGTGGTGGTGGTGGTGGTGGCGTTGCCACAACACTGTAAGCCCTCAGAGTTACTCTTGGTGGGTGCAGCAATGGGCCCTGCTGTGAATTATTAGATCAAGAATTGTAATTGCATGCCCCTGTTGAACAGGGGCTGAAAAATTGGGCCTTAGGCACTGGTGGCACAACACTACAACCCCTCACAGATACGTTACTTGGAGCACAGCAATGAGCCCTGTTGCAAAGTATTGCTTCAAAAATTGTAATGACACACCCCTGTTAAACAGGGGCTGAAAAATTGGGCCTTAGGCACTGGTGCCACAACACTCCAACCCCTCACAGATACTGTACTTGGAGCACAGCAATGAGCCCTATGGCAAATTATTGAAAAAAAAATTGTAATTACGTCCCCTGTAAAACAGGGGCTGAAAAATTGGGCCTTAGCCACTGGTGGCGGCACCCATAAACAAAAATGATCTTCCAAGCTATCATCATCAATCGTATCATTGAGGACTCGGAGGAGGAGGATAGCCAGTCAACATAACAGCACAGGCACTCAGCATCAGCATCAGTCTTGAAGGGATGTGACATGTTAAAATCAATTAGTCTGTTATATCAGCATCAGGTGTGTGGTAGCTGGTGGTGATCCAAGACTGGTTCATCTTGATGAAAGTCAGTCGATCAACCGAGTCGGTGGACAGGCGCACCCTGTGATCCGTGACAAATCCTCCAGCAGCACTGAATGTGCGTTCCGAAAGAACGCTGGATGCAGGACAGGCCAGTAGCTCAATTGCATACTGTGCAAGCTCTGGCCAGTGATCCATCCTCAAGACCCAGTAAGCCAGAGGATTTTCGGTGGGGAAGGTGTCCAAGTCTGACCTTGCCCCTAGATATTCCTGCACCATGTTTATCAGACGCTGGCGATGGTTGCTGGAACCGATCATACTTTGGGGCTGCGGACTAAAGAATTGTCTGAACGCATCGGTCAGACGGCCACCTTCCCCACCGCTCCTTCTTTGACTGGCCGAAGCCTCAGCAACTCGTTGTCCAGGACCAGGAGTTTGTAACCTCCCAGTCTCTGGGAACGCGTTGCACAGACCTTTCTGCAAGGCCTCCCGGAGTTGTCTCATCCTCTGCTCCCTCTGCGAAGGTAACATAAGGTCCGCAACCTTACCCTTGTACCGTGGATCAAGGAGAGTGGCCAGCCAGTAATGGTCCCTCTCCTTGATCCGAAGAATACGAGGATCCTTCCGCAGACTTTGCAGGATCAGGGAGGCCATGCAGCGTAGGTTTGCTGAGGCATTCGCTCCGGAGTCCTCTGGGTCACTAAGGACGACATGATCCGCAGCCACCTCCTCCCAGCCACGTACAAGTCCACTGGTTTCTTGGGACTGTAAATCATCCCTAAAAGACTGCTGCTGATGATGCTGAGTGCCAGCCTCCACCTCCATGCTGACACAATCCTCCTCCTCCTCCTCCTCCTCCTCCTCCTCTTCCTCTTCCTGTGCGATGGGTGGGACAGAAGGAACACTGTCTGGGTAAAGGGGGCCTTGAGAGGCAAGGAAGTCCTCCTCTTCCTGCCTCTGTTCTGCCTCAAGTGCCCTGTCCATTATTCCACGCAGCGTGTGCTCCAACAGGTGGACAAGAGGTACAGTGTCACTGATGCATGCACTGTCACTGCTCACCATCCTCGTGGCCTCCTCAAATGGTGCCAGGACAGTGCATGCATCCCTGATCATGCCCCACTGGCGTGGAGAAAAAAAACCAAGCTCCCCTGACCCTGTCCTGGTGCCGTAGTCGCACAGGTACTCATTGATGGCCCTCTGCTGCGTGTGCAGCCGCTGCAGCATGGCCAACGTTGAGTTCCACCTGGTGGGCATGTCACATATAAGGCGGTTCTTGGGCAGGTTCAACTCCTTTTGCAGCTCAGCCAGGCGAGCACTGGCATTATAAGATCTGCGGAAATGCACACAGACTTTCCTGGCCTGCCTCAGGACATCCTGTAAGCCCGGGTACCTGCCCAAGAACCGCTGCACCACCAGGTTAAGGACGTGAGCCACACAGGGCACATGGGTCAGTTGTCCCTGTCGGAGGGCGGAGAGGAGGTTGGTGCCATTGTCGCAAACCACCATTCCTGGCTTAAGCTGGCATGGCGTCAACCACCTCTCGGCCTGGCCCTGCAGAGCAGACAGGACCTCTGCCCCAGTGTGGCTTCTGTCCCCCAAACACACCAGCGCAAGCACGGCATGGCATCTTTTTGCCTGCGTACTTGCGTAGCCCCGTGAACGGCTACGGAGCACCGCTGGTTCATAGGACAAACCACAGGAAGAGGCCATGGAGGAAGAAGAAGAGGAGGGGGTGGAGGAGAGAGGTGTGTCACAACCAGTAGTAGCATTTTGGAGGCGTGGCGGTGGAACAACCTCCAACACTACTGCACCTTGTCCTGCATCCTTCCCAGCTGCCAAAAGAGTGACCCAATGGGCCGTGAAAGAAAGGTAACGTCCCTGTCCATGCCTGCTGGACCATGAGTCAGCGGTAATATGCACCTTACCGCTGACCGCCCTGTCCAGCGAGGCCAAGACATTGCCTTCCACATGCCGGTAGAGAGCCGGAATAGCCTTCCGTGAGAAAAAGTGGCGTTTGGGAACCTGCCACTGAGGAACCGCACATTGCACAAACTCACGGAAGGGGGCCGAGTCTACCAACTGAAAAGGCAGCAGTTGAAGCGCTAGCAATTTAGCCAAGCTAGCATTCAACCGCTGGGCATGTGGATGGCTGGGAGTGAACTTCTTTCGACGGTCCAGCAGCTGGGGCAGGGAAATTTGCCTGCTAGAATCGGACGTCGGTGTACTGCTAGCAGAGTGGCCGCAAGTACTTGGCTGTGACACACCTAATTCTACACCTTCATTCCTCTCAGTGCATGTTTCAGAGAGGACTGAAGTTATAGTGGGGTTGGAGATCCCAGCTGATGCGGTGCAAGGAGAGGTCCGCTTTGTTCTTTGGTGTGGGTCTTTGAGGTAGGCTTGCCAACGAGCTGCATGGCAGGTCAACATATGTCTGGTCAGGCATGTGGTACCCAAGCGGCTGATGTTTTGGCCACGCGATATACGCTTGAGACATATGTTGCAAACAGCAGCTGTGCGATCTGATGCACTAGCCTCAAAAAAGGCCCACACCAAGGAACTTTTTGAATGACGGGCAGAGGCAGCGCCCTGCACAGGCGGAGCTCTGCGGTGTGATTCCGTCGGTGTACTGCCCTTACGCTGGCCACCAAAGGGCATCCTGCCTCGTTGGAGATGTGCCTCCTCCTCATCCTCCTCCTCCTCCTCTCTCCTATTAGGCACCCACGTGGAGTCAGTGACCTCATCATCCCCTCCCTCCTCATCACTGGAGCCAATCTGGCAGTATGCTGCAGCTGCTGGAACATGACTGCCAGATTGGTGTCCTTCTTGAGCATCCCCTCTGTCTGCTCTCACGCTACTGCCTTCCTGTAGCTGGGTTTCATCATCAGACCCTTCGAAACGCTGGGCATCCTCCTGGAGCATGTACCCAACACTGTGCTCAAACAGTTCGGGGGACTCCTCAGGAGGAGGACATGGTGGGTCTAGGGAAGGAGTGACTGATGATGAGTCTGACATTGATACCAGGGAAGAGGACGCTTTGGCAGCTGCTTTGCCAGTACCCTGAGCCTGGGTGAGAGAGGATGAGGAGGAGGAGGAGGGCTTGGTCATCCACTCTACCAAGTCTTCGGCATGATGTGGCTCAACATGTCCAGCTGCCGAAAAGAAGGACAAGCGTGTCCCATGGCCATGTGCTGATGACAATGCACCACGTCCACGACCAGCACTGTTGCCCCCAGACACAGAGCCTGCTTGCCCTCTTTTATTGCCTCCTGACTGTCTGCCTCTCCTTGTTTGCCTTCCAGACATTCTAATAGATGGCCTGCAGGGAGATGGGAAAAAAGCAATAAGGGCTACCTTCAGGTGTCCTTCTCTGTCCCTTTACTTAAGGATTTCTAAATATGGTTGAGGATTATTGCTTTTGCACAGAATAGCACAACGACAATTTCCCTGACTGTCCAAAAAACAAGGATTTCAAAGATGGTTGATGAGGAATGCTTTGGCACACTATAGCACAAGGAGAATTCCCCTCACTTTCCTTCTTTGTCCCTAGAAACAAGGACTGGCACAGTGAAAGAAACTGACACTCTCCCTACCTACAGTTTTCTGTCCCTAGAAAAAATGTTTTTTTAAAGCACACTATAGCACAAGGAGAAATCCCCTCACTTTCCTTCTTTGTCCCTAGAAACAAGGACTGGCACAGTGAAAGAAACTGACACTCTCCCTACCTACAGTTTTCTGTCCCTAGAAAAAATGTTTTTTTAAAGCACACTATAGCACAAGGAGAAATCCCCTCACTTTCCTTCTTTGTCCCTAGAAACAAGGACTGACACAGTGAAAGAAACTGACACTCTCCCTACCTACAGTTTTCTGTCCCTAGAAAAAATGTTTTTTTAAAGCACACTATAGCACAAGGAGAAATCCCCTCACTTTCCTTCTTTGTCCCTAGAAACAAGGACTGACACAGTGAAAGAAACTGACACTCTCCCTACCTACAGTTTTCTGTCCCTAGAAAAAATGTTTTTTTAAAGCACACTATAGCACAAGGAGAAATCCCCTCACTTTCCTTCTTTGTCCCTAGAAACAAGGACTGGCACAGTGAAAGAAACTGACACTCTCCCTACCTACAGTTTTCTGTCCCTAGAAAAAATGTTTTTTTAAAGCACACTATAGCACAAGGAGAAATCCCCTCACTTTCCTTCTTTGTCCCTAGAAACAAGGACTGGCACAGTGAGAGAAACTGACACTCTCCCTACCTACAGTTTTCTGTCCCTAGAAAAAATGTTTTTTTAAAGCACACTATAGCACAAGGAGAAATCCCCTCACTTTCCTTCTTTGTCCCTAGAAACAAGGACTGGCACAGTGAAAGAAACTGACACTCTCCCTACCTACAGTTTTCTGTCCCTAGAAAAAATGTTTTTTTAAAGCACACTATAGCACAAGGAGAAATCCCCTCACTTTCCTTCTTTGTCCCTAGAAACAAGGACTGGCACAGTGAAAGAAACTGACACTCTCCCTACCTACAGTTTTCTGTCCCTAGAAAAAATGTTTTTTTAAAGCACACTATAGCACAAGGAGAAATCCCCTCACTTTCCTTCTTTGTCCCTAGAAACAAGGACTGGCACAGTGAAAGAAACTGACACTCTCCCTACCTACAGTTTTCTGTCCCTAGAAAAAATGTTTTTTTAAAGCACACTATAGCACAAGGAGAATTCCCCTCACTTTCCTTCTTTGTCCCTAGAAACAAGGGCTGGCACAGTGAAAGAAACTGACACTCTCCCTACCTACAGTTTTCTGTCCCTAGAAAAAATGTTTTTTTAAAGCACACTATAGCACAAGGAGAAATCCCCTCACTTTCCTTCTTTGTCCCTAGAAACAAGGACTGGCACAGTGAAAGAAACTGACACTCTCCCTACCTACAGTTTTCTGTCCCTAGAAAAAATGTTTTTTTAAAGCACACTATAGCACATGGAGAAATCCCCTCACTTTCCTTCTTTGTCCCTAGAAACAAGGACTGGCACAGTGAAAGAAACTGACACTCTCCCTACCTACAGTTTTCTGTCCCTAGAAAAAATGTTTTTTTAAAGCACACTATAGCACAAGGAGAAATCCCCTCACTTTCCTTCTTTGTTCCTAGAGACAAGGACTGGCACAGTGAAAGAAACTGACACTCTCCCTACCTACAGTTTTCTGTCCCTAGAAAAAATGTTTTTTTAAAGCACACTATAGCACAAGGAGAAATCCCCTCACTTTCCTTCTTTGTCCCTAGAAACAAGGACTGGCACAGTGAAAGAAACTGGCACTCTCCCTACCTACAGTTTTCTGTCCCTAGAAAAAATGTTTTTTTAAAGCACACTATAGCACAAGGAGAAATCCCCTCACTTTCCTTCTTTGTCCCTAGAAACAAGGACTCGCACAGTAAAACACACTGACACTCTCCCTACCTATCCTTCTCTTTCCCTAAACTAAAGGAATCCAGGTTAAGCAAGAAAGAAATAAATGTCACTGTCCCTGCCTATGCTTGTCTTTCCCTGCTCCGGAACACACTACACTAGGCCGCCGTGCTGGCGGCCTTTTATAGTGTGGGGCGTGTACTAAACACCCTCAGCAATAATTGGCCACAGGCATCCTGCCTGTGGCCAATCATTGCTCTCCTCGCTGCCGGCGCTGTGATTGGCCAAGCATGCGGGGTCACAGTGCATGCTTGGCCAATCACAGCGCCTGGATGACACTGCGATGGCGTAGTGCATTGTGGGCCGTTCGCGTCACTCGAATTTGGCGCGAACGGCCCAAATCGTTCGATCTTCGTCGAACGATCGAACAGCCGATGTTCGAGTCGAACGTATGTTCGACTCGAACACGAAGCTCATCCCTAGTCCCAATGACAACTGTTTTTGAAATGTGGTGTTTTTATTGAAACAAGGATTGCTGATAAAGCATCAGTACAGAGGAGACACCTTTCTCCCATATTAATTCTTACAGGAGAGAATTTTCCTTCCTAGGGGTAGATTTCCTCTCACTTCCTGTTGTCTTCTTCCGTTTGCAAGTAGGAGTCATTTGTAAGTTGGATGTTTGAAAGTAGGGACCTGCGTATATACTCTGCAGAAATAGGCCCCTTAGGTGTTGGTGTTGGCACAACACTGTAAGCACTCACAGTTATTCTTGGTGGGTGCTGGAACGCCCTTCTGTCAAGTATAATATCAGGAATTGTAATAACATATAATTGTTGATCAGTGGTAGTAAAAATTGGGCCTTTGATGGTGGTGCTGGTGCCACAACACTGTAAGGCCTGACAGTTACTCTTGGTGGGCGCAGCAATGGTCCCTGCTGTGAATTATTAGATCAATAATTATAATTGCATGCCCCTGTTAAACAGGGGCTGAAAAATTGGGCCTTTGGTGGTGGTGGTGGGGATGGTGGTGCTGGTGCCACAACACTGTAAGGCCTGACAGTTACTCTTGGTGGGCGCAGCAATGCTCCCTGCTGTGAATTATTAGATCAATAATTATAATTGCATGCCCCTGTTGAACAGGGGCTGAAAAATTGGGCCTTTGGTGGTGGTGGTGGTGGTGATGGTGGTGCTGGTGCCACAACACTGTAAGGCCTGACAGTTACTCTTGGTGGGCGCAGCAATGGGCCCTGCTGTGAATTATTAGATCAATAATTATAATTGCATGCCCCTGTTGAACAGGGGCTGAAAAATTGGGCCTTAGGCACTGGTGGCACAACACTGCAACCCCTTACAGATACTGTACTTGGAGCACAGCAATGAGGCCTGTTGCAAAGTATTGCATCAAAATTTTTAATTACACGCCCCTGTTAAACAGGGGCTGAAAAATTGGGCCTTAGCCACTGGTGGCGTCACCCATAAACCAAAATGATCTTCCAAGCTATCATCATTAATCGTATCATTGAGGAGGAGGAGGAGGATAGCCAGTCAACATAACAGCACAGGCACTCAGCATCAGCATCAGTCTTGAAGGGATGTGACATTTTAAAATCAATTATATGTTATATCAGCATCTGGTGTGTGGTAGCTGGTGGTGATCCAAGACTGGTTCATCTTGATGAAAGTCAGTCGATCAACCGAGTCGGTGGACAGGTGCACCCTGTGATCCGTGACAAATTCTCCAGCAGCACTGAATGTGCGTTCTGAAAGAACGCTGGATGCAGGACAGGCCAGTAGCTCAATTGCATACTGTGCAAGCTCTGGCCAGTGATCCATCCTCAAGACCCAGTAAGCCAGAGGATTTTCGGTGGGGAAGGTGTCCAAGTCTGACCTTGCCCCTAGATATTCCTGCACCATGTTTATCAGACGCTGGCGATGGTTGCTGGAACCGATTATACTTTGGGGCTGCGGACTAAAGAATTGTCTGAACGCATCGGTCAGACGGCCACCTTCCCCACCGCTCCTTCTTTGACTGACCGAAGCCTCAGCAACTCGTTGTCCAGGACCAGGAGTTTGTAACCTCCCAGTCTCTGGGAACGCGTTGCACAGACCTTTCTGCAAGGCCTCCCGGAGTTGTCTCATCCTCTGCTCCCTCTGCGACGGTAACATAAGGTCCGCAACCTTACCCTTGTACCGTGGATCAAGGAGAGTGGCCAGCCAGTAATGGTCCCTCTCCTTGATCCGAAGAATACAAGGATCCTTCCGCAGACTTTGCAGGATCAGGGAGGCCACGCAGCGTAGGTTAGCTGAGGCATTCAGTCCGGAGTCCTCTGGGTCACTAAGGACGACATGATCCGCAGCCACCTCCTCCCAGCCACGTACAAGTCCACTGGTTTCTTGGGACTGTAAATCATCCCTAAAAGACTGCTGCTGATGATGCTGAGTGCCAGCCTCCACCTCCATGCTGACACAATCCTCCTCCTCCTCCTCCTCCTCTTCCTGTGCAATGGGTGGGACAGAAGGAACACTGTCTGGGTAAAGGGGGCCTTGAGAGGCAAGGAAGTCCTCCTCTTCCTGCCTCTGTTCTGCCTCAAGTGCCCTGTCCATTATCCCACGCAGCGTGTGCTCCAACAGGTGGACAAGAGGTACAGTGTCACTGATGCATGCACTGTCACTGCTCACCATCCTCGTGGCCTCCTCAAATGGTGCCAGGACAGTGCATGCATCCCTGATCATGCCCCACTGGCGTGGTGAAAAAAACCCGAGCTCCCCTGACCCTGTCCTGGTGCCGTAGTCGCACAGGTACTCATTGATGGCCCTCTGCTGCGTGTGCAGCCGCTGCAGCATGGCCAACGTTGAGTTCCACCTGGTGGGCATGTCACATATAAGGCGGTTCTTGGGCAGGTTCAACTCCTTTTGCAGCTCAGCCAGGCGAGCACTGGCATTATAAGATCTGCGGAAATGCACACAGACTTTCCTGGCCTGCCTCAGGACATCCTGTAAGCCCGGGTACCTGCCCAAGAACCGCTGCACCACCAGGTTAAGGACGTGAGCCACACAGGGCACATGGGTCAGTTGTCCCTGTCGGAGGGCGGAGAGGAGGTTGGTGCCATTGTCGCAAACCACCATTCCTGGCTTAAGCTGGCGTGGCGTCAACCACCTCTCGGCCTGCCCCTGCAGAGCAGACAGGACCTCTGCCCCAGTGTGGCTCCTGTCCCCCAAACACACCAGCGCAAGCACGGCATGGCATCTTTTTGCCTGCGTACTTGCGTAGCCCCTTGAACGCCTACGGAGCACCGCTGGTTCCGAGGACAAAGCACAGGAAGAGGCCATGGAGGAAGAAGAAGAGGAGGGGGTGGAGGAGAGAGGTGTGTCACAACCAGTAGTAGCATTTTGGAGGCGTGGCGGTGGGACAACCTCCAACACTACTGCACCTTGTCCTGCATCCTTCCCAGCTGCCAAAAGAGTGACCCAATGGGCCGTGAAAGAAAGGTAACGTCCCTGTCCATGCCTGCTGGATCATGAGTCAGCGGTAATATGCACCTTACCGCTGACCGCCCTGTCCAGCGAGGCCAAGACATTGCCTTCCACATGCCGGTAGAGAGCCGGAATAGCCTTCCGTGAGAAAAAGTGGCGTTTGGGAACCTGCCACTGAGGAACCGCACATTGCACAAACTCACGGAAGGGGGCCGAGTCTACCAACTGAAAAGGCAGCAGTTGAAGCGCTAGCAATTTAGCCAAGCTAGCATTCAACCGCTGGGCATGTGGATGGCTGGGAGTGAACTTCTTTCGACGGTCCAGCAGCTGGGGCAGGGAAATTTGCCTGCTAGAATCGGACGTCGGTGTACTGCTAGCAGAGTGCCCGCAAGTACTTGGCTGTGACACACCTAATTCTACACCTTCATTCCTCTCAGTGCAGGTTTCAGAGAGGACTGAAGGTATAGTGGGGTTGGAGATCCCAGCTGATGCGGTGCAAGGAGAGGTCCGCTTTGTTCTTTGGTGTGGGTCTTTAAGGTAGGCTTGCCAACGAGCTGCATGGCAGGTCAACATATGTCTGGTCAAGCATGTGGTGCCCAAGCGGCTGATGTTTTGGCCACGCGATATACGCTTGAGACATATGTTGCAAACAGCAGCTGTGCGATCTGATGCACTCGACTCAAAAAAGGCCCACACCAAAGAACTTTTTGAATGACGGGCAGAGGCAGCGCCCTGCACAGGCGGAGCTCTGCGGTGTGATTCCGTTGGTGTGCTGCCCATACGCTGGCCACCCAAGGGCATCCTGCCTCATTGGAGATGTGCCTCCTCCTCATCCTCCTCCTCCTCCTCTCTCCTATTAGGCACCCACGTGGAGTCAGTGACCTCATCATCCCCTCCCTCCTCATCACTGGAGCCAATCTGGCAGTATGCTGCAGCTGCTGGAGCATGACTGCCAGATTGGTGTCCTTCTTGAGCATCCCCTCTCTCTGCTCTCACGCTACTGCCTTCCTCTATCTGGGTATCATCATCAGATCCTTCGAAACGCTGGGCATCCTCCTGGAGCATGTACCCAACACTGTGCTCAAACAGTTCGGGGGACTCCTCAGGAGGAGGACATGGTGGGTCTAGGGAAGGAGTGACTAATGATGACATTGATACCAGAGAAGAGGATGCTTTGGCAGCTGCTTTGCCAGTACCCTGAGCCTGGGTGAGAGAGGATGAGGAGGATGAGGTGGGCTTGGTCATCCACTCTACCAAGTCTTCGGCATGATGTGGCTCAACATGTCCAGCTGCCGAAAAGAAGGACAAGCGTGTCCCATGGCCATGTGCTGATGACAATGCACCGCGTCCACGACCAGCACTGTTGCCCCCAGACACAGAGCCTGCTTGCCCTCTTTTTTTGCCTCCTGACTGTCTGCCTCTCCTTGTTTGCCTTCCAGACATTTTAATGGATGGCCTGCAGGGAGATGGGAAAAACAGCAATAAGGGCTACCTTCAGGTGTATACTGTGCAGGAGGCTTAGCAACAATGACACTGACACTGTCCCCTGCCTATCCTTCTCTGTCCCTAAACACAAGGATTTGCAATATGCTTCAGCAAGATTGGTTTAGCACAGAATAGCACACTGACAGTTTCCCTCACTGTCCTTCTCTGTCCCTACAAACAAGGTTTAGCACAGAATAGCACACTGATAGTTTCCCCGAGTGTCCTTCTCTGTCCCTAAACTCAAGGATTTCAAATATGGTTCAGCAAGATTGGTTTAGCACAGAATAGCACACTGACACTTTCCCTCACTGTCCTTCTCTGTCCCTACAAACAAGGTTTAGCACAGAATAGCACACTGATAGTTTCCACGAGTGTCCTTCTCTGTCCCTAAACTCAAGGATTTCAAATACGGTTCAGCAAGATTGGTTTAGCACAGAATAGCACACTGACAGTTTCCCCGTGTGTCCTTCTCTGTCCCTAAACTCAAGGATTTCAAATATGGTTCAGCAAGATTGGTTTAGCACAGAATAGCACACTGACAGTTTCCCCGAGTGTCCTTCTCTGTCCCTAAACTCAAGGATTTCAAATATGCTTCAGCAAGATTGGTTTAGCACAGAATAGCACACTAACACTTTCCCTCACTGTCCTTTTCTGTCCCTACAAACAAGGTTTAGCACAGAATAGCACACTGACAGTTTCCCTCACTGTCCTTCTCTGTCCCTAAACTCAAGGATTTTCAAATACGGTTCAGCAAGATTGGTTTAGCACAGAATAGCACACTGACAGTTTCCCTCACTGTCCTTCTCTGTCCCTAAACTCAAGGATTTCAAATATGGTTCAGCAAAATTGGTTTAGAACAGAATAGCACACTGACACTTTCCCTCACTGTCCTTCTCTGTCCCTACAAACAAGGTTTAGCACAGAATAACACACTGACACTCTCCCTACCTATCCTTCTCTGTCCCTAAACACAAGGAATCCAGGATTAGTAAAGGAAAAAAATGACACTGTCCCTGCCTATGCTTCTCTTTCCCTGCTCCGGAACACACTACACAAGGCCGCCACGCTGGCGGCCTTTTATAGTGTGGGGCGTGTACTAAACCCCCATAGCAATAATTGGCCACAGGCATCCTGCCTGTGGCCAATCATTGCTCTCCTCGCTGCCGGCGCTGTGATTGGCCAAGCATGCGGGGTCACAGTGCATGCTTGGCCAATCACAGCGCCTGGATGACACTGCGATGGCGTAGTGCATTGTGGGCCATTCGCGTCACTCGAAATTTGGCGCGAACGGCCCAAATCGTTCGATCTTCGTCGAACGATCGAACAGCCGATGTTCGAGTCGAACGTATGTTCGACTCGAACACGAAGCTCATCCCTGTTTACTGACAGTACTTGTCCTGGCCAGGAATGCCTGGAGGAGCACAATCCCCGCCCCCTGCTTGTGATTGGAGAAATCATAAATCCCGCCTCTTGTGTCCAAACACTGTGCTGTGATTCGTTACAGCACAAGCTGATTTTTGGGAAGGGGGAGGGTGTCCCTGAATGGTAGTTTGGAAATGTGGTCACCCTACTCCAAAGGGATGTCTTCTCCTAAAAAGGGGCCACAGATAAAGAAGGGGATCACGTAAACCGGGTCTGTGGCAGAGGCGGGGCGCCGCGTATAACTGCTGGAGAATCTGAGGAAAGATCCGTAATGTTTGTGCCTCTGGACCTCCTCCACACCTTGTACTGTTCTGTATGTTCACCTCCGACCTTTCCTATCAGAGATGTGTTATTGGCTGAGAGAATAATCTCGGAGTTGGAGTTTCAGCCGGTGTGGACATTCACTTCACTGGGAAGTCAAAGACTTGTCTCTACTTACCATGGAGGTGAGAATCAGGCTCTGGAGGTTTCCATGTTCTGCCCGTGGAGGACCCGCCAACACCAGTGCTCAGCCTCCTCGCACAGGAGGGAGGGGCTGGTAGTGCGGTGTGCCCCTCCCTTCCTGGGAGGAGCCAAAGGTAGGAGTGAGGTGTGTGCTACACATATATATACAAATAATAGTAATGCATATATATGTGTATAAAATGAGGTAAACAATAAACAAAGCAAAATGCTGGATTATTAAATTACACCAAACAGCGCTAAAAATTAAAAGACTCAAATAAGACTCGTGGTCAGGCCACTAGTAAAGTCCAAGACGTAAGTTTGTGACAAAGTCAGTCCAGAATAAGACAATTGTCCATGTGAGCACCTTCCTTCACCAAAGACATGTATTGCAATCCACCACGTGACGTAACTCTCCCCTTAGGGGTTCACACTCACCAGAAGCACATAACAAATATGCCTTGTATGTGAAAGTGGCTACATCCGTTAATCTGTTTTGGCTTGTCACTTCTTATCAGGGTCCACACATGGAATGGGCTCCACAGCAGGTCATAAAATAACACCTTTAACTAACTACGTACAATAGTGCAGTAAAAAACAAGCATTGAGTGGCCCCAGAGGGCGCTATCACCGTATATGGCCGTCGCTCGGAGTGTGTGTAGATCCTGAAGACACCTCCGATTCAGGAGATGGGCGGTGGAGCGCAACGATGGAGCGCACTCGTCACTTCCGGGTCGCGTGTTGTCGCCCTGACACGTTTCGTCATCCGACTTCGACAGAGGGCTAAAACGAATGGCCTTAATTTAGATATCGGTTTCCTTACCCATTATACTAAGGTTTTATGACCCCCTCTGTGACTAGCATCTCCCCCCTCAAGTCTATAGCTCTCCCTCTGTCTTATCTCACTAATTCTGCTGCTATCTTTATTACCATTGATTTGTATGTGTTTTTTTTCCTTTCCCTCTGAGATTTTTTTCTTGTTTTGTTTTAACATTCTGCTAAAAAAATTGTGAATCAGTACTGCTTGGACCTTGAAGAAGGGGGGACACACCCCGAAAGCTTGTCCTGAAAAATTCTATGTTAGTGCAAATAAAAAAAGTATCACGGACAGAACTCAATTTTCTATATTAATATTACAAAGAAAAGGAAATAAATAAAAAAAAAAAATTTCTTAGTTCTGCTGCTCCTTGGCTCTGATTGGTCACCTTAGTTTAGTGTAGAAGCTTCCGCCGCGGCATTTGATAGAGGAGGACGGGGCAGCGGAATGTCGGACAGTAACTAGGAAATTCGGCTTCTTCTCTTATTATTGGAGAAATTCTGGGAAAATATTTGTTATCCAGGAAAAGGGGGAGTGACGGGAAAATGGTGATTTATGAGACTCTGCGGGATGACGTGTTGGGTCAGAATTCGGACTCATTTCGGTGCTCCAATCACCTCCATATTTCATGTTCCTCTGTATTTCGGGTTTTTTGGCTTTGTGTCGTTCGATCTCCGGACCTGACGGCCAAATATACTGATGTCTGCAGATGGATGTATTGGTGATGTATTGGTGATGTGTGGTGATGTATTGGTGATGTATTGGTGATGTATTGGTGATGTATTAGTGATGTATTAGTGATATATTGGTGATGTATTGGTGATGTATTGGTGATGTATTGGTGATGTGTGGGTGATGTGTGGTGATGTATTGGTGATGTATTGGTGATGTGTGGTGATGTATTGGTGATGTGTGGTGATGTATTGGTGATGTGTGGTGATGTATTGGTGATGTGTGGTGATGTATTGGCGATGTATTGGCGATGTATTGGCGATGTATTGGCGATGTATTGGTGATGTGTGGTGATGTATTGGCGATGTATTGGTGATGTGTAGTGATGTATTGGTGATGTGTGGTGATGTATTGGTGATGTATTGGTGATGTATTGGTGATGTATTGGTGATGTATTGGTGAAGTATTGGTGATGTATTGGTGATGTGTGGTGATGTATTGGTGATGTATTGGTGATGTGTGGTGATGTATTGGTGATGTATTGGTGATGTATTGGTGATGTGTGGTGATGTATTGGTGATGTATTGGCGATGTATTGGTGACGTGTGGTGATGTATTGGCGATGTATTGGTGATGTGTGGTGATGTATTGGTGATGTATTGGTGATGTATTGGTGATGTATTGGCGATGTGTGGCGATGTATTGGCGATGTATTGGCGATGTATTGGCGATGTATTGGTGATGTGTGGTGATGTATTGGCGATGTATTGGTGATGTGTAGTGATGTATTGGTGATGTATTGGTGATGTATTGGCGATGTATTGGCGATGTATTGGCGATGTATTGGCGATGTATTGGTGATGTGTGGTGATGTATTGGCGATGTATTGGTGATGTGTAGTGATGTATTGGTGATGTGTGGTGATGTATTGGTGATGTATTGGTGATGTATTGGCGATGTATTGGTGATGTATTGGTGATGTATTGGCGATGTATTGGTGATGTGTGGTGATGTATTGGTGATGTATTGGTGATGTGTGGTGATGTATTGGTGATGTATTGGTGATGTATTGGTGATGTGTGGTGATGTATTGGTGATGTATTGGCGATGTATTGGTGACGTGTGGTGATGTATTGGCGATGTATTGGTGATGTGTGGTGATGTATTGGCGATGTATTGGTGATGTGTGGTGATGTATTGGTGATGTATTGGCGATGTGTGGCGATGTATTGGTGATGTATTGGCGATGTATTGGCGATGTATTGGCGATATATTGGTGATGTATTGGTGATGTATTGGTGATGTATTGGTGATGTGTGGTGATGTATTGGCGATGTATTGGTGATGTATTGGTGATGTGTGGTGATGTGTGGTGATGTATTGGTGATGTATTGGTGATGTGTGGTGATGTGTGGTGATGTGTGGTGATGTGTGGTGATGTATTGGTGATGTGTGGTGATGTATTGGTGATGTGTGGTGATGTGTGGTGATGTATTGGTGATGTATTGGTGATGTGTGGGTGATGTGTGGTGATGTATTGGTGATGTATTGGTGATGTGTGGGTGATGTGTGGTGATGTGTGGTGATGTATTGGTGATGTGTGGTGATGTATTGGTGATGTGTGGTGATGTATTGGTGATGTATTGGTGATGTATTGGCGATGTATTGGTGATGTGTGGTGATGTATTGGTGATGTATTGGCGATGTATTGGCGATGTGTGGTGATTAGGGATGAGCTTCGTGTTCGAGTCGAACATACGTTCGACTCGAACATCGGCTGTTCGATCGTTCAACGAAGATCGAACGATTTGGGCCGTTCGCGCCAAATTCGAGTGACGCGAACGGCCCACAATGCACTACGCCATCGCAGTGTCATCCAGGCGCTGTGATTGGCCAAGCATGCACTGTGACCCCGCATGCTTGGCCAATCACAGCGCCGGCAGCGAGGAGAGCAATGATTGGCCACAGGCAGGATGCCTGTGGCCAATTATTGCTGAGGGGGTTTAGTACACGCCCCACACTATAAAAGGCCGCCAGCACGGCGGCCTAGTGTAGTGTGTTCCGGAGCAGGGATAGAGCAGCATAGGCAGGGACAGTGACTTTTATTTCTTTCTTGCTTAACCTGGATTCCTTTAGTTTAGGGAAAGAGAAGGATAGGTAGGGAGAGTGTCAGTGTGTTTTGTGCTTGTGCTATATTGTGCTTAAAAAAAACATTTTTTCTAGGGACAGAAAACTGTAGGTAGGGAGAGTGTGTCAGTTTCTTTCACTGTCAAAGTCCTTGTTTCCAGGGACCTGGAAGGACAGTGAGTGAATTCTCCTTGTGCTAAATTGTGCTTAAAAAAACATTTATTCTAGGGACAGAAAACTGTAGGTAGGGAGAGTGTCAGTTTCTTTCACTGTCAAAGTCCTTGTTTCCAGGGACCTGGAAGGACAGTGAGGTAATTCTCCTTGTGCTAAATTGTGCTTAAAAAAAACATTTTTTCTAGGGACAGAAAACTGTAGGTAGGGAGAGTGTGTCAGTTTCTTTCACTGTCAAAGTCCTTGTTTCCAGGGACCTGGAAGGACAGTGAGGTAATTCTCCTTGTGCTAAATTGTGCTTAAAAAAAACATTTTTTCTAGGGACAGAAAACTGTAGGTAGGGAGAGTGTGTCAGTTTCTTTCACTGTCAAAGTCCTTGTTTCCAGGGACCTGGAAGGACAGTGAGGTAATTCTCCTTGTGCTAAATTGTGCTTAAAAAAAACATTTTTTCTAGGGACAGAAAACTGTAGGTAGGGAGAGTGTTTTTTTTCTTTCACTGTCAAAGTCCTTGTTTCCAGGGACCTGGAAGGACAGTGAGGTAATTCTCCTTGTGCTAAATTGTGCTTAAAAAAAACATTTTTTCTAGGGACAGAAAACTGTAGGTAGGGAGAGTGTGTCAGTTTCTTTCACTGTCAAAGTCCTTGTTTCCAGGGACCTGTAAGGACAGTGAGTTAATTTTCCTTGTGCTATATTGTGATTAAAAAAAACATTTATTCTAGGGACAGAAAACTCTAGGTAGGGACAGTGTCAGTTTCTTTCACTCTGCAAGTCCTTGTTTCCAGGGACCTGTAAGGACAGTGAGTTAATTTTCCTTGTGCTATATTGTGATTAAAAAAAACATTTATTCTAGGGACAGAAAACTCTAGGTAGGGACAGTGTCAGTTTCTTTCACTGTGAAAGTCCTTGTTTCAAGGGACAGAGAAGGACACCTGAAGGTAGCCCTTATTGCTTTTTTCCCATCTCCCTGCAGGCCATCTATTAGAATGTCTGGAAGGCAAACAAGGAGAGGCAGACAGTCAGGAGGCAATAAAAGAGGGCAAGCAGGCTCTGTGTCTGGGGGCAACAGTGCTGGTCGTGGACGCGGTGCATTGTCATCAGCACATGGCCATGGGACACGCTTGTCCTTCTTTTCGGCAGCTGGACATGTTGAGCCACATCATGCCGAAGACTTGGTAGAGTGGATGACCAAGCCCTCCTCCTCCTCCTCATCCTCTCTCACCCAGGCTCAGGGTACTGGAAAAGCAGCTGCCAAAGCGTCGTCTTCCCTGGTATCAATGTCAGACTCATCATCAGTCACTCCTTCCCTAGACCCACCATGTCCTCCTCCTGAGGAGTCCCCCGAACTGTTTCAGCACAGTGTTGGGTACATGCTCCAGGAGGATGCCCAGCGTTTCGAAGGGTCTGATGATGAAACCCAGCTAGAGGAAGGCAGTAGCGTGAGAGCAGACAGAGGGGATGCTCAAGAAGGACACCAATCTGGCAGTCATGTTCCAGCAGCTGCAGCATACTGCCAGATTGCCTCCAGTGATGAGGAGGGAGGTGATGATGAGGTCACTGACTCCACGTGGGTGCCTAATAGGAGAGCGGAGGAGGAGGAGGATGAGGAGGAGGCACATCTCCAACGAGGCAGGATGCCCTTTGGTGGCCAGCGTAAGGGCAGTACACCGACGGAATCACACCGCAGAGCTCCGCCTGTGCAGGGCGCTGCCTCTGCCCGTCATTCAAAAAGTTCCTTGGTGTGGGCCTTTTTTGAGGCTAGTGCATCAGATCGCACAGCTGCTGTTTGCAACATATGTCTCAAGCGTATATCGCGTGGCCAAAACATCAGCCGCTTGGGTACCACATGCCTGACCAGACATATGTTGACCTGCCATGCAGCTCGCTGGCAAGCCTACCTCAAAGACCCACACCAAAGAACAAAGCGGACCTCTCCTTGCACCGCATCAGCTGGGATCTCCAACCCCACTATAACTTCAGTCCTCTCTGAAACATGCACTGAGAGGAATGAAGGTGTAGAATTAGGTGTGTCACAGCCAAGTACTTGCGGCCACTCTGCTAGCAGTACACCGACGTCCGATTCTAGCAGGCAAATTTCCCTGCCCCAGCTGCTGGACCGTCGAAAGAAGTTCACTCCCAGCCATCCACATGCCCAGCGGTTGAATGCTAGCTTGGCTAAATTGCTAGCGCTTCAACTGCTGCCTTTTCAGTTGGTAGACTCGGCCCCCTTCCGTGAGTTTGTGCAATGTGCGGTTCCTCAGTGGCAGGTTCCCAAACGCCACTTTTTCTCACGGAAGGCTATTCCGGCTCTCTACCGGCATGTGGAAGGCAATGTCTTGGCCTCGCTGGACAGGGCGGTCAGCGGTAAGGTGCATATTACCGCTGACTCATGGTCCAGCAGGCATGGACAGGGACGTTACCTTTCTTTCACGGCCCATTGGGTCACTCTTTTGGCAGCTGGGAAGGATGCAGGACAAGGTGCAGTAGTGTTGGAGGTTGTCCCACCGCCACGCCTCCAAAATGCTACTACTGGTTGTGACACACCTCTCTCCTCCACCCCCTCCTCTTCTTCTTCCTCCATGGCCTCTTCCTGTGGTTTGTCCTATGAACCAGCGGTGCTCCGTAGCCGTTCACGGGGCTACGCAAGTACGCAGGCAAAAAGATGCCATGCCGTGCTTGCGCTGGTGTGTTTGTGGGACAGAAGCCACACTGGGGCAGAGGTCCTGTCTGCTCTGCAGGGCCAGGCCGAGAGGTGGTTGACGCCACGCCAGCTTAAGCCAGGAATGGTGGTTTGCGACAATGGCACCAACCTCCTCTCCGCCCTCCGACAGGGACAACTGATCCATGTGCCCTGTGTGGCTCACGTCCTTAACCTGGTGGTGCAGCGGTTCTTGGGCAGGTACCCGGGCTTACAGGATGTCCTGAGGCAGGCCAGGAAAGTCTGTGTGCATTTCCGCAGATCTTATAATGCCAGTGCTCGCCTGGCTGAGCTGCAAAAGGAGTTGAACCTGCCCAAGAACCGCCTTATATGTGACATGCCCACCAGGTGGAACTCAACGTTGGCCATGCTGCAGCGGCTGCACACGCAGCAGAGGGCCATCAATGAGTACCTGTGCGACTACGGCACCAGGACAGGGTCAGGGGAGCTTGGTTTTTTTTCTCCACGCCAGTGGGGCATGATCAGGGATGCATGCACTGTCCTGGCACCATTTGAGGAGGCCACGAGGATGGTGAGCAGTGACAGTGCATGCATCAGTGACACTGTACCTCTTGTCCACCTGTTGGAGAACACGCTGCGTGGAATAATGGACAGGGCACTTGAGGCAGAACAGAGGCAGGAAGAGGAGGACTTCCTTGCCTCTCAAGGCCCCCTTTACCCAGACAGTGTTCCTTCTGTCCCACCCATCGCACAGGAAGAGGAGGAGGAGGAGGAGGAGGAGGAGGAGGAGGATTGTGTCAGCATGGAGGTGGAGGCTGGCACTCAGCATCATCAGCAGCAGTCTTTTAGGGATGATTTACAGTCCCAAGAAACCAGTGGACTTGTACGTGGCTGGGAGGAGGTGGCTGCGGATCATGTCGTCCTTAGTGACCCAGAGGACTCCGGAGCGAATGCCTCAGCAAACCTACGCTGCATGGCCTCCCTGATCCTGCAAAGTCTGCGGAAGGATCCTCGTATTCTTCGGATCAAGGAGAGGGACCATTACTGGCTGGCCACTCTCCTTGATCCACGGTACAAGGGTAAGGTTGCGGACCTTATCGTACCGTCGCAGAGGGAGCAGAGGATGAGACAACTCCGGGAGGCCTTGCAGAAAGGTCTGTGCAACGCGTTCCCAGAGACTGGGAGGTTACAAACTCCTGGTCCTGGACAACGAGTTGCTGAGGCTTCGGCCAGTCAAAGAAGGAGCGGTGGGGAAGGTGGCCGTCTGACCGATGCGTTCAGACAATTCTTTAGTCCGCAGCCCCAAAGTATGATCGGTTCCAGCAACCATCGCCAGCGTCTGATAAACATGGTGCAGGAATATCTAGGGGCAAGGTCAGACTTGGACACCTTCCCCACCGAAAATCCTCTGGCTTACTGGGTCTTGAGGATGGATCACTGGCCAGAGCTTGCACAGTATGCAATTGAGCTACTGGCCTGTCCTGCATCCAGCGTTCTTTCGGAACGCACATTCAGTGCTGCTGGAGGATTTGTCGCGGATCACAGGGTGCGCCTGTCCACCGACTCGGTTGATCGACTGACTTTCATCAAGATGAACCAGTCTTGGATCACCACCAGCTACCACACACCTGATGCTGATATAACAGACTAATTGATTTTAACATGTCACATCCCTTCAAGACTGATGCTGATGCTGAGTGCCTGTGCTGTTATGTTGACTGGCTATCCTCCTCCTCCGAGTCCTCAATGATACGATTGATGATGATAGCTTGGAAGATCATTTTTGTTTATGGGTGCCGCCACCAGTGGCTAAGGCCCAATTTTTCAGCCCCTGTTTAACAGGGGCGTGTCATTACAATTTTTGAAGCAATACTTTGCAACAGGGCTCATTGCTGTGCTCCAAGTACAGTATCTGTGAGGGGTTGTAGTGTTGTGCCACCAGTGCCTAAGGCCCAATTTTTCAGCCCCTGTTCAACAGGGGCATGCAATTACAATTCTTGATCTAATAATTCACAGCAGGGTCCATTGCTGCACCCACCAAGAGTAACTCTGAGGGCTTACAGTGTTGTGGCAACGCCACCACCACCACCACCACGAAAGGCCCAATTTTTCAGCCCCTGTTCAAAAGGGGCATGTAATTACAATTCTTGATCTAATAATTCACAGCAGGGCCCATTGCTGCACCCACCAAGAGTAACTGTCAGGGCTTACAGTGTTGTGGCACCAGCACCACCATCAAAGGCCCAATTTTTACTACCACTGTTCAACAATTATATGTAATTAAAATTCCTGATATAATAGTTGACAGCAGGGCGTTCCAGCACCAACCAAGAGTAACTGAGTGCTTACAGTGTTGTGCCAACACCAACAACTAAGGGGCCTATTTCTGCAGAGTATATACGGCAGGTCCCTACTTTCAAACATCCAACTTACAAACGACTCCTACTTGCAAACGAAAGAAGACAACAGGAAGTGAGAGGAAATCTACCCCTAGAAAGGAAAATTCTCTCCTGTAAGAATAAATATGGGAGAAAGGTGTCTCATCTGTACTGATGCTTTATCAGCAATCCTTGTTTCAAGAAAAACACCACATTTCAAAAACAGTTGTCATTGGGACGGAAAGTGAGGTGAAATGTTCTGAACAGGGGCACAGACAGCAAAACAAATGTTACAGGGGTGATAACCCTTCCCTATGTTTCCCAAAAAGTTTAAAAATAAATTTTTGGGCTGGAGCTACACTTCAACAATGTACCTGTTCAAAATTACAAACAGATTCTACATAAGAACAAACCTACAGTCCCTGTCTTGTATGCACCGCCTGTATACGGCTGTTCAGAGTATATAGGGCCTTTTTTATTTTATGTGCGGGGTTCCCCTTAATATCCATACAAGACCCAAAGGGGCTGGTAATGGGCTGGGGTAGGGGGGGGTCATGGGGTAGCTATGCCATTTTTCTTAAAGATTTTCATCCATATTACCGGGACCAGACATTACATTAAAGCCGCAAGCAGTTTTAAATGGCTTTTTTTTCCTTTAGAAGTGTCATTTTGTGCAGGGACAGTTCTAAACACGGGAAACACGTGGCACTTCACAGGCATACTTTAGACACCCCCCAGGTACGATATTTAAAGGAATATTTGACTTTTTTTTTTTCACTTTATGCATCATTAAAATGACTGCTCCCGAAAAACGACCGTTTTTAAAACTTCTTTTTGCATTGATACATGTCCCCTGGTGCAGAACCCGGGTTCCCAAACCCTTTTTAGGACAATAACATGCATAATAGTTGTTATAATTAGCACTTTAGATTTCGAACGTTCGCATCCATTGTATTTAATAGGGTTCTAATGTTCGTTCGAACTTTCGGTCCGTTCGCGGGTTCTGGTGCGAACCGAACCCGGGGGTGTTCGGCTCATCACTAGTGGTGATGTATTGGTGATATATCGGGGATGTATTGGTGATGTATTGGTGATGTGTGGTGATGTATTGGTGATGTATTGGTGATGTATTGGTGATGTATTGGCGATGTATTGGTGATGTATTGGCGATGTGTGGTGATGTATTGGTGATGTATTGGTGATGTATTGGTGATGTATTGGTGATGTATTGGTGATGTGTGGTGATGTATTGGTGATGTGTGGTGATGTATTGGTGATGTGTGGTGATGTATTGGTGATGTATTGGCGATGTATTGGCGATGTGTGGTGATGTGTGGTGATGTATTGGTGATGTATTGGCGATGTATTGGCGATGTATTGGCGATGTGTGGTGATGTATTGGTGATGTATTGGCGATGTATTGGTGATGTGTGGGTGATGTATTGGCGATGTATTGGCGATGTATTGGTGATGTGTGGTGATGTATTGGCGATGTATTGGCGATGTATTGGTGATGTGTGGTGATGTATTGGTGATGTATTGGCGATGTATTGGTGATGTGTGGTGATGTGTGGTGATGTATTGGCGATGTGTGGTGATGTGTGGTGATGTATTGGCGATGTATTGGCGATGTATTGGCGATGTGTGGTGATGTATTGGCGATGTATTGGCGATGTATTGGTGATGTGTGGTGATGTGTGGTGATGTATTGGTGATGTATTGGTGATGTGTGGTGATGTGTGGTGATGTGTGGTGATGTGTGGTGATGTATTGGCGATGTATTGGCGATGTATTGGCGATGTGTGGTGATGTATTGGTGATGTGTGGTGATGTATTGGTGATGTGTGGCGATGTATTGGCGATGTGTGGTGATGTATTGGTGATGTATTGGTGATGTGTGGGTGATGTGTGGTGATGTATTGGCGATGTATTGGCGATGTGTGGTGATGTGTGGTGATGTATTGGCGATGTATTGGCGATGTATTGGCGATGTGTGGCGATGTGTGGTGATGTATTGGTGATGTATTGGCGATGTATTGGTGATGTGTGGTGATGTATTGGCGATGTATTGGCGATGTATTGGTGATGTGTGGTGATGTATTGGTGATGTATTGGCGATGTATTGGCGATGTGTGGTGATGTGTGGTGATGTATTGGCGATGTATTGGCGATGTATTGGCGATGTGTGGTGATGTATTGGCGATGTATTGGCGATGTGTGGTGATGTGTGGTGATGTATTGGTGATGTGTGGTGATGTATTGGTGATGTGTGGTGATGTATTGGTGATGTATTGGTGATGTGTGGTGATGTATTGGTGATGTGTGGTGATGTATTGGTGATGTATTGGCGATGTATTGGTGATGTGTGGTGATGTATTGGTGATGTGTGGTGATGTATTGGCGATGTATTGGCGATGTATTGGCGATGTGTGGTGATGTATTGGCAATGTATTGGTGATGTATTGGTGATGTGTGGTGATGTATTGGCGATGTATTGGTGATGTGTGGTGATGTATTGGCGATGTATTGGCGATGTATTGGTGATGTATTGGTGATGTGTGGTGATGTATTGGCAATGTATTGGCGATGTATTGGTGATGTATTGGTGATGTGTGGTGATGTATTGGCGATGTATTGGCGATGTATTGGTGATGTATTGGTGATGTATTGGTGATGTGTGGTGATGTATTGGCGATGTATTGGCGATGTATTGGTGATGTATTGGTGATGTGTGGTGATGTATTGGTGATGTATTGGCGATGTATTGGTGATGTATTGGTGATGTGTGGTGATGTATTGGTGATGTATTGGTGATGTGTGGTGATGTATTGGTGATGTGTGGTGATGTATTGGCGATGTATTGGCGATGTATTGGTGATGTATTGGTGATGTGTGGTGATGTATTGGTGATGCATTGGTGATGTGTGGTGATGTATTGGTGATGTATTGGTGATGTATTGGTGATGTATTGGTGATGTGTGGTGATGTATTGGTGATGTGTGGTGATGTATTGGTGATGTATTGGCGATGTATTGGTGATGTATTGGCGATGTATTGGCGATGTATTGGCGATGTATTGGTGATGTGTGGTGATGTATTGGCGATGTATTGGCGATGTATTGGTGATGTGTGGTGATGTATTGGCGATGTATTGGTGATGTATTGGTGATGTGTGGTGATGTATTGGTGATGTGTGGTGATGTATTGGTGATGTGTGGTGATGTATTGGCGATGTATTGGCGATGTATTGGCGATGTATTGGTGATGTGTAGTGATGTATTGGTGATGTGTGGTGATGTATTGGTGATGTATTGGTGATGTGTGGTGATGTATTGGTGATGTATTGGCGATGTATTGGTGATGTATTGGTGATGTATTGGCGATGTATTGGTGATGTGTGGTGATGTATTGGTGATGTATTGGTGATGTGTGGTGATGTATTGGTGATGTATTGGTGATGTATTGGTGATGTGTGGTGATGTATTGGTGATGTATTGGCGATGTATTGGTGACGTGAGGTGATGTATTGGTGATGTGTGGTGATGTATTGGTGATGTATTGGTGATGTATTGGTGATGTATTGGCGATGTGTGGCGATGTATTGGTGATGTATTGGCGATGTATTGGCGATGTATTGGCGATATATTGGTGATGTATTGGTGATGTATTGGTGATGTATTGGTGATGTGTGGTGATGTATTGGCGATGTATTGGTGATGTATTGGTGATGTGTGGTGATGTATTGGTGATGTATTGGTGATGTGTGGTGATGTATTGGTGATGTGTGGTGATGTATTGGTGATGTGTGGTGATGTATTGGTGATGTGTGGTGATGTGTGGTGATGTATTAGTGATGTATTGGTGATGTGTGGGTGATGTGTGGTGATGTGTGGTGATGTATTGGTGATGTATTGGTGATGTGTGGTGATGTATTGGTGATGTGTGGTGATGTATTGGTGATGTATTGGTGATGTGTGGTGATGTATTGGTGATGTATTGGCGATGTATTGGCGATGTGTGGTGATGTATTGGTGATATATCGGGGATGTATTGGTGATGTATTGGTGATGTGTGGTGATGTATTGGTGATGTATTGGCGATGTATTGATGATGTATTGGCGATGTATTGGTGATGTGTGGTGATGTATTGGTGATGTGTGGTGATGTGTGGTGATGTATTGGTGATGTATTGGCGATGTATTGGCGATGTATTGGTGATGTATTGGTGATGTGTGGTGATGTGTGGTGATGTATTGGCGATGTATTGGCGATGTGTGGTGATGTATTGGCGATGTATTGGTGATGTATTGGTGATGTATTGGTGATGTGTGGTGATGTATTGGTGATGTATTGGTGATGTATTGGTGATGTATTGGTAATGTGTGGTGATGTATTGGTGATGTATTGGTGATGTATTGGCGATGTATTGGCAATGTATTGGCGATGTATTGGTGATGTATTGGTGATGTGTGGTGATGTATTGGCGATGTATTGGTGATGTGTGGTGATGTATTGGCGATGTATTGGCAATGTATTGGTGATGTATTGGTGATGTGTGGTGATGTATTGGCGATGTATTGGTGATGTGTGGTGATGTATTGGCGATGTATTGGCGATGTATTGGTGATGTATTGGCAATGTATTGGCGATGTATTGGCGATGTATTGGTGATGTATTGGTGATGTGTGGTGATGTATTGGCAATGTATTGGCGATGTATTGGTGATGTATTGGCGATGTATTGGTGATGTATTGGTGATGTGTGGTGATGTATTGGCGATGTATTGGCGATGTATTGGTGATGTATTGGTGATGTATTGGTGATGTGTGGTGATGTATTGGCGATGTATTGGTGATGTATTGGTGATGTGTGGTGATGTATTGGTGATGTATTGGCGATGTATTGGTGATGTATTGGTGATGTGTGGTGATGTATTGGTGATGTATTGGTGATGTGTGGTGATGTATTGGTGATGTGTGGTGATGTATTGGCGATGTATTGGCGATGTATTGGTGATGTATTGGTGATGTATTGGTGATGCATTGGTGATGTGTGGTGATGTATTGGTGATGTATTGGTGATGTATTGGTGATGTATTGGTGATGTGTGGTGATGTATTGGTGATGTGTGGTGATGTATTGGTGATGTATTGGCGATGTATTGGTGATGTATTGGCGATGTATTGGCGATGTATTGGTGATGTGTGGTGATGTATTGGCGATGTATTGGCGATGTATTGGTGATGTGTGGTGATGTATTGGCGATGTATTGGTGATGTATTGGTGATGTATTGGTGATGTATTGGCGATGTATTGGTGATGTGTGGTGATGTATTGGTGATGTGTGGTGATGTATTGGTGATGTGTGGTGATGTATTGGCGATGTATTGGCGATGTATTGGCGATGTATTGGTGATGTGTGGTGATGTATTGGTGATGTGTAGTGATGTATTGGTGATGTGTGGTGATGTATTGGTGATGTATTGGTGATGTGTGGTGATGTATTGGTGATGTATTGGCGATGTATTGGTGATGTATTGGTGATGTATTGGCGATGTATTGGTGATGTGTGGTGATGTATTGGTGATGTATTGGTGATGTGTGGTGATGTATTGGTGATGTATTGGTGATGTATTGGTGATGTGTGGTGATGTATTGGTGATGTATTGGCGATGTATTGGTGACGTGAGGTGATGTATTGGTGATGTGTGGTGATGTATTGGTGATGTATTGGTGATGTATTGGTGATGTATTGGCGATGTGTGGCGATGTATTGGTGATGTATTGGCGATGTATTGGCGATGTATTGGCGATATATTGGTGATGTATTGGTGATGTATTGGTGATGTATTGGTGATGTGTGGTGATGTATTGGCGATGTATTGGTGATGTATTGGTGATGTGTGGTGATGTATTGGTGATGTATTGGTGATGTGTGGTGATGTGTGGTGATGTGTGGTGATGTGTGGTGATGTATTGGTGATGTGTGGTGATGTATTGGTGATGTGTGGTGATGTATTGGTGATGTGTGGTGATGTGTGGTGATGTATTAGTGATGTATTGGTGATGTGTGGGTGATGTGTGGTGATGTGTGGTGATGTATTGGTGATGTATTGGTGATGTGTGGTGATGTATTGGTGATGTATTGGCGATGTATTGGCGATGTGTGGTGATGTATTGGTGATATATCGGGGATGTATTGGTGATGTATTGGTGATGTGTGGTGATGTATTGGTGATGTATTGGCGATGTATTGATGATGTATTGGCGATGTATTGGTGATGTGTGGTGATGTATTGGTGATGTGTGGTGATGTGTGGTGATGTATTGGTGATGTATTGGCGATGTATTGGCGATGTATTGGTGATGTATTGGTGATGTGTGGTGATGTGTGGTGATGTATTGGCGATGTATTGGCGATGTGTGGTGATGTATTGGCGATGTATTGGTGATGTATTGGTGATGTATTGGTGATGTGTGGTGATGTATTGGTGATGTATTGGTGATGTATTGGTGATGTATTGGTAATGTGTGGTGATGTATTGGTGATGTATTGGTGATGTATTGGCGATGTATTGGCAATGTATTGGCGATGTATTGGTGATGTATTGGTGATGTGTGGTGATGTATTGGCGATGTATTGGTGATGTGTGGTGATGTATTGGCGATGTATTGGCAATGTATTGGTGATGTATTGGTGATGTGTGGTGATGTATTGGCGATGTATTGGTGATGTGTGGTGATGTATTGGCGATGTATTGGCGATGTATTGGCGATGTATTGGTGATGTATTGGCAATGTATTGGCGATGTATTGGCGATGTATTGGTGATGTATTGGTGATGTGTGGTGATGTATTGGCAATGTATTGGCGATGTATTGGTGATGTATTGGCGATGTATTGGTGATGTATTGGTGATGTGTGGTGATGTATTGGCGATGTATTGGCGATGTATTGGTGATGTATTGGTGATGTATTGGTGATGTATTGGTGATGTATTGGCGATGTATTGGCGATGTATTGGCAATGTATTGGCGATGTATTGGCGATGTATTGGTGATGTATTGGTGATGTGTGGTGATGTATTGGCAATGTATTGGCGATGTATTGGTGATGTATTGGCGATGTATTGGTGATGTATTGGTGATGTGTGGTGATGTATTGGCGATGTATTGGCGATGTATTGGTGATGTATTGGTGATGTATTGGTGATGTGTGGTGATGTATTGGTGATGTGTGGTGATGTATTGGTGATGTGTGGTGATGTATTGGTGATGTATTGGTGATGTATTGGCGATGTATTGGTGATGTGTGGTGATGTATTGGCGATGTATTGGCGATGTATTGGTGATGTATTGGTGATGTGTGGTGATGTATTGGCGATGTATTGGTGATGTGTGGTGATGTATTGGCGATGTATTGGCGATGTATTGGTGATGTATTGGTGATGTGTGGTGATGTATTGGTGATGTATTGGTGATGTATTGGCGATGTATTGGTGATGTGTGGTGATGTATTGGTGATGTGTGGTGATGTATTGGCGATGTATTGGCGATGTATTGGTGATGTATTGGTGATGTGTGGTGATGTATTGGCGATGTATTGGCGATGTATTGGTGATGTATTGGTGATGTGTGGTGATGTATTGGTGATGTATTCGCGATGTATTGGTGATGTATTGGTGATGTGTGGTGATGTATTGGTGATGTATTGGTGATGTGTGGTGATGTATTGGTGATGTGTGGTGATGTATTGGCGATGTATTGGCGATGTATTGGTGATGTATTGGTGATGTGTGGTGATGTATTGGTGATGCATTGGTGATGTGTGGTGATGTATTGGTGATGTATTGGTGATGTATTGGTGATGTATTGGTGATGTGTGGTGATGTATTGGTGATGTATTGGCGATGTATTGGTGATGTATTGGCGATGTATTGGCGATGTATTGGCGATGTATTGGTGATGTGTGGTGATGTATTGGCGATGTATTGGCGATGTATTGGTGATGTGTGGTGATGTATTGGCGATGTATTGGTGATGTATTGGTGATGTATTGGCGATATATTGGCGATGTATTCGTGATGTATTGGTGATGTGTGGTGATGTCTGGCGATGTATTGGTGATGTGTGGTGATGTATTGGTGATGTATTGGTGATGTGTGGTGATGTATTGGCGATGTATTGGTGATGTATTGGCGATGTATTGGTGATGTATTGGTGATGTATTGGTGATGTATTGGTGATGTGTGGTGATGTCTGGCGATGTATTGGTGATGTGTGGTGATGTATTGGTGATGTATTGGTGATGTGTGGTGATGTATTGGTGATGTATTGGCGATGTATTGGTGATGTATTGGTGATGTATTGGTGATGTATTGGCGATGTATTGGTGATGTATTGGTGATGTATTGGTGATGTATTGGTGATGTGTGGTGATGTATTGGTGATGTATTGGTGATGTATTGGCGATGTATTGGTGATGTATTGGTGATGTATTGGTGATGTATTGGCGATGTATTGGCGATGTATTGGTGATGTGTGGGTGATGTGTGGTGATGTATTGGTGATGTGTGGTGATGTATTGGTGATGTATTGGTGATGTATTGGTGATGTATTGGCGATGTATTGGTGATGTGTGGTGATGTATTGGCGATGTATTGGCGATGTATTGGTGATGTGTGGTGATGTATTGGCGATGTATTGGCGATGTATTGGTGATGTGTGGGTGATGTGTGGGTGATGTGTGGTGATGTATTGGCGATGTATTGGTGATGTGTGGTGATGTATTGGTGATGTATTGGTGATGTATTGGTGATGTATTGGTGATGTATTGCACTGGAGTCTTCTCAGGGACTTGTCTTATTATAGAAGGACTTTATAAATCACAGTTCTGATGATAAGCTGATTGTATCATATTTATATATATATACTGTGTGTAGCACACAAACCCTTTTTCCCACCTTTGGCTCACTTGCAGGAAAGGGGCACACCGTACTATATGCCCGTACCCTCCTGGGTGAGGAGGTCAGGCGGTTTTATGTATTTGGGTCCCACAGGTAGGTTCTCCATCAGTTGGTACTCATCTCCTAGGATAGGGACAAGTCACTGTTCCCCCCCCCCCGCCCCCTAGTAATTCCAATGTCCACACCACTCTAAACTCCAACGTTGAGTTTATTTTCTCAATGTTCAGCAGATAGGAAAAGGGTGGAGAAGAGACAGGACATTGAGGTTTGGGAGGTAGGTCCAGGCACAAGTAGATTGTACAATCACCACTTAATCCCAGAGTAGGATCAGCTCACCCGGATAGTCTCCTACAAGTGGATCCTAGAAGCCGAAGTGAGGCTCGGACGATCAATCAGGTTCTTTTCCTAGATACGATCGGAAGACTCTCTGCCACAGAATCTATCAGACCCCGAACCTCTCAGCTTAGCGATACAAGGACAGGTGCCAGCAGCAGCACATTACCAGGCCCTTGGTGGATAGAAGAATCCCTCCAGAAAGTTACCGGGCCCCTTCCTTCACCGTGAACTCTCACCGGTCCGTCAGAAGCGGGCTCTCTCGCAAGGGACACCCTGGGATTCCTCTTCCCAGAAGCGGGCTCTCTCGCAAGGGACACCCTGGGATTCCTCTTCCCAGAAGCGGGCTCTCTCGCAAGGGACACCCTGGGATTCCTCTTCCCAGAAGCGGGCTCTCTCGCAAGGGACACCCTGGGATTCCTCTTCCCAGAAGCGGGCTCTTTTGCGAGGGACACCCTGGGACTCCTCTTCCCAGAAGTGGGCCCCAGCTAAAGGTGCTGGGCCCAGTGCTGAAGATGCAGCCCCAGGGCTAAAGGTGCCTGGGACTGATGCACACGTGGCCCCATGGCCTGGAGGGCCATGCGCCACGCACCAGGACTCCGACTCCTCTCCTCCTCCGAAGACCCCTCCCAGGTGGCGTCTGCCCCTTATTATCCCCTCCCAGCATGCACAGCAGGCCAACCAGCGCCCACTGTACCACTGCCGAGAGAGGACACCCTAAGGCACAGCACTATTACCAGCGGTTCAACCCTGACCTGTCATGGCAGCACCACCTACAGGCCACAGGGAACTGCACACCAATATACCACCTGCGGAAACAAAATAGCACAACCTATCAATGAGAACGGTCTGAGCCCAACTACTATCTCAGACCAGCCCCTAAATTTGAGTATATAGCACCCCTAAAAGGGGGTGGGCGCTACATATATTTTCAGGGAAAGGGAAGCAGGCTCAGTAATGTGACACTTCCAGGTATCCAGGCTCACCATCTACTTCCTGGACTGATGCTCAGAGGTGACACAATCATGTCAATCCTGCTGCCTGCAAAGTTCTTGCCTGTGTTCACAAATGTCTCACACAATCCAGCCCCTGCTGCAGCCTCTCACCTGGTGACTTACAAAGTTACAATCTGGTCACCTGGGGGTAGATGATAATAACAGGAAATCGAACAATGGGACTTTGGAGGTGCCAACCTAATAAAAAATAAATAAATAAAACAAAATGTTATATATATACACAGTATCTCACAAAAGTAAGTACACCCCTCCCATTTCTGTAAATCTTTTCATGTGACAACACTGAAGAAATGACACTTTCCTACAATGTAAAGTAGTGAGTGTAACAACAACCAAGTAGCTGAACAGCCGCTATGATTGTTTTCACAGTGCAGAGAATCGCTGACAGAAAAGAATGATATCTGAATGAGGTCGGCAGCTGCACCCATCATTCAGAGATCTCCACTCAAAGTCCAGGTTGTCATATGAAGGGCTTGGGCGGGAAGTGGTTAATTGTGTGTTATATCTTTTTATTTGTATGCTGATAATCTTTGAAATTTTTGAGCACCCTCTAGGTAGGTGCTGGAGATAGAATTTTGTAAGATAGGTAAATTTAGGCAGGCCTGGCTGACAGTCAGCCCTGCTTGATTTGATCTGATCTGGGCAGGAAGTGGCTCAGGGTAGCAGCTGGTGACTTACAGGCAGCATCACTGAGACCTCCCTCTACTTTCCAGAGTTTGCTGGAAAGAAAGGAGGAGAGGAGAGGTGGAGCTGCCTGGGGGGGGGGTTATGGGAGCCCTGACCAATCCCCAACCTGAATTAGCAGGTGCGGACGGGACCCTCCTACAACACACAGAGGTGTCCTGGCCAAGAGGAGCAAGGAGAGGACAGCGGGAGAAAGCACTGCCAGACAAGACTTCAAGGAGGAACAACAGGTCGCAGCCAGGAGGGCTGGTGAGTGAAGCACAGGTGAGAGGACTGGAGAGACACGTCTGAGAGGACAGGGAGATTGCAGTCAGAGATGGGTGCAGAACCAGGTGAGATGGCTGGGGAGGCACGTCTGAGAGGACAGGGAGATTGCAGTCAGAGATGGGTGCAGAACCAGAAGAGAGGACTGGGGAGACATGTCTGAGAGGACAGGGAGATTGCAGTCAGAGATGGGTGTAGAACCAGAAGAGAGGACTGGGGAGGCACGTCTGAGAGGACAGGGAGATTGCAGTCAGAGATGGGTGTAGAACCAGAAGAGAGGACTGGGGAGACACGTCTGAGAGGACAGGGAGATTGCAGTCAGAGATGGGTGTAGAACCAGAAGAGAGGACTGGGGAGACATGCCTGAGAGGACTGGGAGATTGCAGTCAGAGATGGGTGTAGAACCAGAATAGAGGAGTGGGGAGGCACGTCTGAGAGGACAGGGAGATGGCAGTCAGAGATGGGTGCAGAACCAGAATAGAGGACTGGGGAGACACGTCTGAGAGGACAGGGAGATTGCAGTCAGAGATGGGTGCAGAATCAGAATAGAGGACTGGGGAGACACGCCTGAGAGGACTGGGAGATTGCAGTCAGAGATGGGTGTAGAACCAGGTGAGATGACTGGGGAGGCACGTCTGAGAGGACAGGGAGATTGCAGTCAGAGATGGGTGTAGAACCAGAAGAGAGGACTGGGGAGACACGCCTGAGAGGACAGAGAGATTGCAGACAGAGATGGGTGTAGAACCAGAAGAGAGGACTGGGGAGACACGCCTTGGGGGAATGGGAGATTGCAGTCAGAGATGGGTGCAGAACCAGAAGAGAGGACTGGGGAGACACGTCTGAGAGGACTGGGAGATTGCAGTCAGAGATGGGTGCAGAACCAGAAAAAGGACTGGGGACACACGCCTGAGAGGACTGGGAGATTGCAGTCAGAGATGGGTGTAGAACCAGAAGAGAGGACTGGGGAGACATGTCTGAGAGGACAGGGAGATTGCAGTCAGAGATGGGTGTAGAACCAGAAGAGAGGACTGGGGAGACACGCCTGAGAGGACAGGGAGATTGCAGTCAGAGATGGGTGTAGAACCAGAATAGAGGACTGGGGAGGCACGTCTGAGAGGACTGGGAGATTGCAGTCAGAGATGGGTGCAGAACCAGAATAGAAGACTGGGGAGACACACATGAGAGGACAGGGAGATTGCAGTCAGAGATGGGTGTAGAACCAGAAGAGAGGACTGGGGAGGCACGTCTGAGAGGACAGGGAGATTGCAGTCAGAGATGGGTGCAGAACCAGAAGAGAGGACTGGGGAGGCACGTCTGAGAGGACAGGGAGATTGCAGTCAGAGATGGGTGTAGAACCAGAAGAGAGGACTGGGGAGACACGCCTGAGAGGACTGGGAGATTGCAGTCAGAGATGGGTGTAGAATCAGGTGAGATGACTGGGGAGGCACGTCTGAGAGGACAGGGAGATTGCAGTCAGAGATGGGTGTAGAACCAGAAGAGAGGACTGGGGAGACACGCCTGAGAGGACAGGGAGATTGCAGTCAGAAATGGGTGTAGAACCAGAATAGAGGACTGGGGAGACACGCCTGAGAGGACAGGGAGATTGCAGTCAGAGATGGGTGCAGAACCAGAAGAGAGGACTGGGGAGGCACGTCTGAGAGAACAGGGAGATTGCAGTCAGAGATGGGTGTAGAACCAGAAGAGAGGACTGGGGAGACACGTCTGAGAGGACAGGGAGATTGCAGTCAGAGATGGGTGTAGAACCAGAATAGAGGACTGGGGAGGCACGTCTGAGAGGACTGGGAGATTGCAGTCAGAGATGGGTGCAGAACCAGAATAGAGGACTGGGGAGACACACCTGAGAGGACAGGGAGATTGCAGTCAGAGATGGGTGTAGAATCAGGTGAGATGACTGGGGAGGCACGTCTGAGAGGACAGGGAGATTGCAGTCAGAGATGGGTGTAGAACCAGAATAAAGGACTGGGGAGACACGTCTGAGAGGACAGGGAGATTGCAGTCAGAGATGGGTGTAGAACCAGAAGAGAGGACTGGGGAGACATGCCTGAGAGGACAGGGAGATTGCAGTCAGAGATGGGTGTAGAACCAGAATAGAGGACTGGGGAGGCACATCTGAGAGGACTGGGAGATTGCAGTCAGAGATGGGTGCAGAACCAGAATAGAGGACTGGGGAGACACACCTGAGAGGACAGGGAGTTTGCAGTCAGAGATGGGTGTAGAACCAGAAGAGAGGACTGGGGAGGCACGTCTGAGAGGACAGGGAGATTGCAGTCAGAGATGGGTGCAGAACCAGAAGAATGGACTGGGGAGGCACGTCTGAGAGGACAGGGAGATTGCAGTCAGAGATGGGTGCAGAACCAGAAGAGAGGACTGGGGAGGCACGCCTGAGAGGACTGGGAGATTGCAGTCAGAGATGGGTGTAGAACCAGAAGACAGGACTGGGGAGACACGCCTGAGAGGACAGGGAGATTGCAGTCAGAAATGGGTGTAGAACCAGAATAGAGGACTGGGGAGACACGCCTGAGAGGACAGGGAGATTGCATTTAGAGATGGGTGCAGAACCAGAAGAGAGGACTGGGGAGGCACGTCTGAGAGAACAGGGAGATTGCAGTCAGAGATGGGTGCAGAACCAGAAGAGAGGACTGGGGAGACACGCCTGAGAGGACAGGGAGATTGCAGTCAGAGATGGGTGTAGAACCAGAAGAGAGGACTGGGGAGACACGCCTGAGAGGACAGGGAGATTGCAGTCAGAGATGGGTGTAGAACCAGAAGAGAGGACTGGGGAGACACGCCTGAGAGGACTGGGAGATTGCAGTCAGAGATGGGTGCAGAACCAGAATAGAGGACTGGGGAGACACGCCTAAAAGGACAGGGAGATTGCAGTCAGAGATGGGTGTAGAACCAGAATAGAGGACTGGGGAGACACGCCTGAGAGGACAGGGAGATTGCAGTCAGAGATGGGTGTAAAACCAGAATAGAGGACTGGGGAGACACGCCTGAGAGGACAGGGAGATTGCAGTCAGAGATGGGTGTAGAACCAGAAGAGAGGACTGGGGAGACACGTCTGAGAGGACTGGGAGATTGCAGTCAGAGATGGGTGTAGAACCAGAAGAGAGGACTGGGGAGGCACGTCTGAGAGGACAGGGAAATTGCGGTCAGAGATGGGTGTAGAACCAGAATAGAGGACTGGGGAGACACGTCTGAGAGGACAGGGAGATTGCGGTCAGAGATGGGCGTAGAACCAGAAGAGAGGACTGGGGAGACACGTCTGAGAGGACAGGAAGATTGCAGTCAGAGATGGGTGTAGAACCAGAACAGAGGACTGGGGAGGCACGTCTAAGAGGACTGGGAGATTGCAGTCAGAGAAGGGTGTAGAACCAGAATAGAGGACTGGGGAGACACGCCTGAGAGGACAGGGAGATTGCAGTCAGAGATGGGTGTAGAACCAGAATAGAGGACTGGAGAGACACGCCTGAGAGGACAGGGAGATTGCAGTCAGAGATGGGTGTAAAACCAGAATAGAGGACTGGGGAGACACGCCTGAGAGGACAGGGAGATTGCAGTCAGAGATGGGTGTAGAACCAGAAGAGAGGACTGGGGAGACACGTCTGAGAGGACTGGGGGATTGCAGTCAGAGATGGGTGTAGAACCAGAAGAGAGGACTGGGGAGGCACGTCTGAGAGGACAGGGAAATTGCGGTCAGAGATGGGTGTAGAACCAGGTGAGATGACTGGGGAGGCACGTCTGAGAGGACAGGGAGATTGCAGTCAGAGATGGGTGCAGAACCAGAATAGAGGACTGGGGAGACACGTCTGAGAGGACAGGGAGATTGCAGTTAGAGATGGGTGTAGAACCAGAAGAGAGGACTGGGGAGACACGTCTGAGAGGACTGGGAGATTGCAGTCAGAGATGGGTGCAGAACCAGAATAGAGGACTGGGGAGACACGTCTAAGAGGACTGGGAGATTGCAGTCAGAGATGGGTGAAGAACCAGAATAGAGGACCGTTGAGACACGCCTGAGAGGACTGGGAGATTGCAGTCAGAGATGGGTGTAGAACCAGAAGAGAGGACTGGGGAGACACGCCTGAGAGGACTGGGAGATTGCAGTCAGAGATGGGTGTAGAACCAGAATAGAGGACTGGGGAGACACGTCTGAGAGGACAGGGAGATTGCAGTCAGAGATGGGTGTAGAACCAAAAGAGAGGACTGGGGAGACACGCCTGAGAGGACAGGGAGATTGCAGTCTGAGATGGGTGTAGAACCAGAAGAGAGGACTGGGGAGACACGCCTGAGAGGACTGGGAGATTGCAGTCAGAGATGGGTGTAGAACCAGAATAGAGGACTGGGGAGACACGTCTGAGAGGACAGGGAGATTGCAGTCAGAGATGGGTGTAGAACCAGAAGAGAGGACTGGGGAGACACACCTGAGAGGACAGGGAGATTGCAGTCAGAGATGGGTGTAGAACCAGAAGAGAGGACTGGGGAGACACGCCTGAGAGGACTGGGAGATTGCAGTCTGAGATGGGTGCAGAACCAGAATAGAGGACTGGGGAGACACGCCTGAGAGACAGGAAGATTGCAGTCAGAGATGGGTGTAGAACCAGAATAGAGGACTGGGGAGACACGCCTGAGAGTACAGGGAGATTGCAGTCAGAGATGGGTGTAGAACCAGAATAGAGGACTGGGGAGACACGCCTAAAAGGACAGGGAGATTGCAGTCAGAGATGGGTGTAGAACCAGAATAGAGGACTGGGGAGACACGCCTGAGAGGACAGGGAGATTGCAGTCAGAGATGGGTGTAAAACCAGAATAGAGGACTGGGGAGACACGCCTGAGAGGACAGGGAGATTGCAGTCAGAGATGGGTGTAGAACCAGAAGAGAGGACTGGGGAGACACGTCTGAGAGGACTGGGAGATTGCAGTCAGAGATGGGTGTAGAACCAGAAGAGAGGACTGGGGAGGCACGTCTGAGAGGACAGGGAAATTGCGGTCAGAGATGGGTGTAGAACCAGAATAGAGGACTGGGGAGACACGTATGAGAGGACAGGGAGATTGCGGTCAGAGATGGGCGTAGAACCAGAAGAGAGGACTGGGGAGACACGTCTGAGAGGACAGGAAGATTGCAGTCAGAGATGGGTGTAGAACCAGAACAGAGGACTGGGGAGGCACGTCTAAGAGGACTGGGAGATTGCAGTCAGAGAAGGGTGTAGAACCAGAATAGAGGACTGGGGAGACACGTATGAGAGGACAGGGAGATTGCGGTCAGAGATGGGCGTAGAACCAGAAGAGAGGACTGGGGAGACACGTCTGAGAGGACAGGAAGATTGCAGTCAGAGATGGGTGTAGAACCAGAACAGAGGACTGGGGAGGCACGTCTAAGAGGACTGGGAGATTGCAGTCAGAGAAGGGTGTAGAACCAGAATAGAGGACTGGGGAGACACGCCTGAGAGGACAGGGAGATTGCAGTCAGAGATGGGTGTAGAACCAGAATAGAGGACTGGGGAGACACGCCTGAGAGGACAGGGAGATTGCAGTCAGAGATGGGTGTAAAACCAGAATAGAGGACTGGGGAGACACGCCTGAGAGGACAGGGAGATTGCAGTCAGAGATGGGTGTAGAACCAGAAGAGAGGACTGGGGAGACACGTCTGAGAGGACTGGGAGATTGCAGTCAGAGATGGGTGTAGAACCAGAAGAGAGGACTGGGAAGGCACGTCTGAGAGGACAGGGAAATTGCGGTCAGAGATGGGTGTAGAACCAGAATAGAGGACTGGGGAGGCACATCTGAGAGGACAGGGAGATTGCAGTCAGAGATGGGCGTAGAACCAGAAGAGAGGACTGGGGAGACACGTCTGAGAGGACAGGAAGATTGCAGTCAGAGATGGGTGTAGAACCAGAACAGAGGACTGGGGAGGCACGTCTAAGAGGACTGGGAGATTGCAATCAGAGATGGGTGTAGAACCAGAATAGAGGACTGGGGAGACACGCCTGAGAGGACAGGGAGATTGCAGTCAGAGATGGGTGTAGAACCAGAACAGAGGACTGGGGAGACACGTCTGAGAGGACAGGGAGATGGCAGTCAGAGATGGGTGTAGAACCAGAAGAGAGGACTGGGGAGACACGTCTGAGAGGACTGGGAGATTGCAGTCAGAGATGGGTGTAGAACCAGAAGAGAGGACTGGGGAGACACGTCTGAGAGGACAGGGAGATTGCAGTCAGAGATGGGTGCAGAACCAGAAGAGAGGACTGGGGAGACACGTCTGAGAGGACAGGGAGATTGCAGTCAGCGATGGGTGTAGAACCAGAATAGAGGACTGGGGAGGCACGTCTGAGAGGACAGGGAGATTGCAGTCAGAGATGGGTGTAGAACCAGAAGAGAGGACTGGGGAGACACGTCTGAGAGGACAGGGAGATTGCAGTCAGAGATGGGTGTAGAACCAGAATAGAGGACTGGGGAGGCACGTCTGAGAGGACAGGGAGATTGCAGTCAGAGATGGGTGTAGAACCAGAAGAGAGGACTGGGGAGGCACGTCTGAGAGGACAGGGAGATTGCAGTCAGAGATGGGTGTAGAACTAGAAGAGAGGACTGGGGAGACACGTCTGAGAGGACAGGGAGATTGCAGTCAGAAATGGGTGTAGAACCAGAATAGAGGACTGGGGAGACACGCCTGAGAGGACAGGGAGATTGCAGTCAGAGATGGGTGCAGAACCAGAAGAGAGGACTGGGGAGGCACGTCTGAGAGAACAGGGAGATTGCAGTCAGAGATGGGTGTAGAACCAGAAGAGAGGACTGGGGAGACACGTCTGAGAGGACAGGGAGATTGCAGTCAGAGATGGGTGTAGAACCAGAATAGAGGACTGGGGAGGCACGTCTGAGAGGACTGGGAGATTGCAGTCAGAGATGGGTGCAGAACCAGAATAGAGGACTGGGGAGACACACCTGAGAGGACAGGGAGATTGCAGTCAGAGATGGGTGTAGAATCAGGTGAGATGACTGGGGAGGCACGTCTGAGAGGACAGGGAGATTGCAGTCAGAGATGGGTGTAGAACCAGAATAAAGGACTGGGGAGACACGTCTGAGAGGACAGGGAGATTGCAGTCAGAGATGGGTGTAGAACCAGAAGAGAGGACTGGGGAGACATGCCTGAGAGGACAGGGAGATTGCAGTCAGAGATGGGTGTAGAACCAGAATAGAGGACTGGGGAGGCACATCTGAGAGGACTGGGAGATTGCAGTCAGAGATGGGTGCAGAACCAGAATAGAGGACTGGGGAGACACACCTGAGAGGACAGGGAGTTTGCAGTCAGAGATGGGTGTAGAACCAGAAGAGAGGACTGGGGAGGCACGTCTGAGAGGACAGGGAGATTGCAGTCAGAGATGGGTGCAGAACCAGAAGAATGGACTGGGGAGGCACGTCTGAGAGGACAGGGAGATTGCAGTCAGAGATGGGTGCAGAACCAGAAGAGAGGACTGGGGAGGCACGCCTGAGAGGACTGGGAGATTGCAGTCAGAGATGGGTGTAGAACCAGAAGACAGGACTGGGGAGACACGCCTGAGAGGACAGGGAGATTGCAGTCAGAAATGGGTGTAGAACCAGAATAGAGGACTGGGGAGACACGCCTGAGAGGACAGGGAGATTGCATTTAGAGATGGGTGCAGAACCAGAAGAGAGGACTGGGGAGGCACGTCTGAGAGAACAGGGAGATTGCAGTCAGAGATGGGTGCAGAACCAGAAGAGAGGACTGGGGAGACACGCCTGAGAGGACAGGGAGATTGCAGTCAGAGATGGGTGTAGAACCAGAAGAGAGGACTGGGGAGACACGCCTGAGAGGACAGGGAGATTGCAGTCAGAGATGGGTGTAGAACCAGAAGAGAGGACTGGGGAGACACGCCTGAGAGGACTGGGAGATTGCAGTCAGAGATGGGTGCAGAACCAGAATAGAGGACTGGGGAGACACGCCTAAAAGGACAGGGAGATTGCAGTCAGAGATGGGTGTAGAACCAGAATAGAGGACTGGGGAGACACGCCTGAGAGGACAGGGAGATTGCAGTCAGAGATGGGTGTAAAACCAGAATAGAGGACTGGGGAGACACGCCTGAGAGGACAGGGAGATTGCAGTCAGAGATGGGTGTAGAACCAGAAGAGAGGACTGGGGAGACACGTCTGAGAGGACTGGGAGATTGCAGTCAGAGATGGGTGTAGAACCAGAAGAGAGGACTGGGGAGGCACGTCTGAGAGGACAGGGAAATTGCGGTCAGAGATGGGTGTAGAACCAGAATAGAGGACTGGGGAGACACGTCTGAGAGGACAGGGAGATTGCGGTCAGAGATGGGCGTAGAACCAGAAGAGAGGACTGGGGAGACACGTCTGAGAGGACAGGAAGATTGCAGTCAGAGATGGGTGTAGAACCAGAACAGAGGACTGGGGAGGCACGTCTAAGAGGACTGGGAGATTGCAGTCAGAGAAGGGTGTAGAACCAGAATAGAGGACTGGGGAGACACGCCTGAGAGGACAGGGAGATTGCAGTCAGAGATGGGTGTAGAACCAGAATAGAGGACTGGAGAGACACGCCTGAGAGGACAGGGAGATTGCAGTCAGAGATGGGTGTAAAACCAGAATAGAGGACTGGGGAGACACGCCTGAGAGGACAGGGAGATTGCAGTCAGAGATGGGTGTAGAACCAGAAGAGAGGACTGGGGAGACACGTCTGAGAGGACTGGGGGATTGCAGTCAGAGATGGGTGTAGAACCAGAAGAGAGGACTGGGGAGGCACGTCTGAGAGGACAGGGAAATTGCGGTCAGAGATGGGTGTAGAACCAGGTGAGATGACTGGGGAGGCACGTCTGAGAGGACAGGGAGATTGCAGTCAGAGATGGGTGCAGAACCAGAATAGAGGACTGGGGAGACACGTCTGAGAGGACAGGGAGATTGCAGTTAGAGATGGGTGTAGAACCAGAAGAGAGGACTGGGGAGACACGTCTGAGAGGACTGGGAGATTGCAGTCAGAGATGGGTGCAGAACCAGAATAGAGGACTGGGGAGACACGTCTAAGAGGACTGGGAGATTGCAGTCAGAGATGGGTGAAGAACCAGAATAGAGGACCGTTGAGACACGCCTGAGAGGACTGGGAGATTGCAGTCAGAGATGGGTGTAGAACCAGAAGAGAGGACTGGGGAGACACGCCTGAGAGGACTGGGAGATTGCAGTCAGAGATGGGTGTAGAACCAGAATAGAGGACTGGGGAGACACGTCTGAGAGGACAGGGAGATTGCAGTCAGAGATGGGTGTAGAACCAAAAGAGAGGACTGGGGAGACACGCCTGAGAGGACAGGGAGATTGCAGTCTGAGATGGGTGTAGAACCAGAAGAGAGGACTGGGGAGACACGCCTGAGAGGACTGGGAGATTGCAGTCAGAGATGGGTGTAGAACCAGAATAGAGGACTGGGGAGACACGTCTGAGAGGACAGGGAGATTGCAGTCAGAGATGGGTGTAGAACCAGAAGAGAGGACTGGGGAGACACACCTGAGAGGACAGGGAGATTGCAGTCAGAGATGGGTGTAGAACCAGAAGAGAGGACTGGGGAGACACGCCTGAGAGGACTGGGAGATTGCAGTCTGAGATGGGTGCAGAACCAGAATAGAGGACTGGGGAGACACGCCTGAGAGACAGGAAGATTGCAGTCAGAGATGGGTGTAGAACCAGAATAGAGGACTGGGGAGACACGCCTGAGAGTACAGGGAGATTGCAGTCAGAGATGGGTGTAGAACCAGAATAGAGGACTGGGGAGACACGCCTAAAAGGACAGGGAGATTGCAGTCAGAGATGGGTGTAGAACCAGAATAGAGGACTGGGGAGACACGCCTGAGAGGACAGGGAGATTGCAGTCAGAGATGGGTGTAAAACCAGAATAGAGGACTGGGGAGACACGCCTGAGAGGACAGGGAGATTGCAGTCAGAGATGGGTGTAGAACCAGAAGAGAGGACTGGGGAGACACGTCTGAGAGGACTGGGAGATTGCAGTCAGAGATGGGTGTAGAACCAGAAGAGAGGACTGGGGAGGCACGTCTGAGAGGACAGGGAAATTGCGGTCAGAGATGGGTGTAGAACCAGAATAGAGGACTGGGGAGACACGTATGAGAGGACAGGGAGATTGCGGTCAGAGATGGGCGTAGAACCAGAAGAGAGGACTGGGGAGACACGTCTGAGAGGACAGGAAGATTGCAGTCAGAGATGGGTGTAGAACCAGAACAGAGGACTGGGGAGGCACGTCTAAGAGGACTGGGAGATTGCAGTCAGAGAAGGGTGTAGAACCAGAATAGAGGACTGGGGAGACACGCCTGAGAGGACAGGGAGATTGCAGTCAGAGATGGGTGTAGAACCAGAATAGAGGACTGGGGAGACACGCCTGAGAGGACAGGGAGATTGCAGTCAGAGATGGGTGTAAAACCAGAATAGAGGACTGGGGAGACACGCCTGAGAGGACAGGGAGATTGCAGTCAGAGATGGGTGTAGAACCAGAAGAGAGGACTGGGGAGACACGTCTGAGAGGACTGGGAGATTGCAGTCAGAGATGGGTGTAGAACCAGAAGAGAGGACTGGGAAGGCACGTCTGAGAGGACAGGGAAATTGCGGTCAGAGATGGGTGTAGAACCAGAATAGAGGACTGGGGAGGCACATCTGAGAGGACAGGGAGATTGCAGTCAGAGATGGGCGTAGAACCAGAAGAGAGGACTGGGGAGACACGTCTGAGAGGACAGGAAGATTGCAGTCAGAGATGGGTGTAGAACCAGAACAGAGGACTGGGGAGGCACGTCTAAGAGGACTGGGAGATTGCAATCAGAGATGGGTGTAGAACCAGAATAGAGGACTGGGGAGACACGCCTGAGAGGACAGGGAGATTGCAGTCAGAGATGGGTGTAGAACCAGAACAGAGGACTGGGGAGACACGTCTGAGAGGACAGGGAGATGGCAGTCAGAGATGGGTGTAGAACCAGAAGAGAGGACTGGGGAGACACGTCTGAGAGGACTGGGAGATTGCAGTCAGAGATGGGTGTAGAACCAGAAGAGAGGACTGGGGAGACACGTCTGAGAGGACAGGGAGATTGCAGTCAGAGATGGGTGCAGAACCAGAAGAGAGGACTGGGGAGACACGTCTGAGAGGACAGGGAGATTGCAGTCAGCGATGGGTGTAGAACCAGAATAGAGGACTGGGGAGGCACGTCTGAGAGGACAGGGAGATTGCAGTCAGAGATGGGTGTAGAACCAGAAGAGAGGACTGGGGAGACACGTCTGAGAGGACAGGGAGATTGCAGTCAGAGATGGGTGTAGAACCAGAATAGAGGACTGGGGAGGCACGTCTGAGAGGACAGGGAGATTGCAGTCAGAGATGGGTGTAGAACCAGAAGAGAGGACTGGGGAGGCACGTCTGAGAGGACAGGGAGATTGCAGTCAGAGATGGGTGTAGAACTAGAAGAGAGGACTGGGGAGACACGTCTGAGAGGACAGGGAGATTGCAGTCAGAGATGGGTGTAGAACCAGACAAGAGGACTGGGGAGACACGTCTGAGAGGACAGGGAGATTGCAGTCAGAGATGGGTGCAGAACCAGAAGAGAGGACTGGGGAGGCACGTCTGAGAGGACTGGGAGATTGCAGTCAGAGATGGGTGTAGAACCAGAAGAGAGGACTGGGGATTTACGTCTGAGAGGATAGGGAGATTGCAGTCAGAGATGGGTGTAGAACCAGAACAGAGGACTGGGGAGACACATCTGAGAGGACAGGGAGATTGCAGTCAGAGATGGGTGCAGAACAAGAAGAGAGGACTGGGGAGGCACGTCTAAGAGGACTGGGAGATTGCAGTCAGAGATGGGTGTAGAACCAGAAGAGAGGACAGGGGAGGCACGTCTGAAAGGACTGGGAGATTGCAGTCTGAAATGGGTGTAGAACCAGAAGAGAGGACTGGGGAGAAACGTCTGAGAGGACAGGGAGATTGCAGTCAGAGATGGGTGTAGAACCAGAGAACCAGAAGAGAGGACTGGGGAGACACACTTGAGAGGACAGGGAGATTGCAGTCAGAGATGGGTGCAGAACCAGAATAGAGGACTGGGGAGACACGTCTGAGAGGACTGGGAGATTGCAGTCAGAGATGGGTGCAGAACCAGAATAGAGGACCGGGGAGACACGCCTGAGAGGACTGGGAGATTGCAGTCAGAGATGGGTGTAGAACCAGAAGAGAGGACTGGGGAGACACGCCTGAGAGGACTGGGAGATTGCAGTCAGAGATGGGTGTAGAACCAGAATAGAGGACTGGGGAGACACGCCTGAGAGGACTGGGAGATTGCAGTCAGAGATGGGTGTAGAACCAGAATAGAGGACTGGGGAGACACGTCTGAGAGGACAGGGAGATTGCAGTCAGAGATGGGTGTAGAACCAGAAGAGAGGACTGGGGAGACACACCTGAGAGGACAGGGAGATTGCAGTCAGAGATGGGTGTAGAACCAGAAGAGAGGACTGGGGAGACACTCCTGAGAGGACTGGGAGATTGCAGTCTGAGATGGGTGCAGAACCAGCATAGAGGACTGGGGAGACACGCCTGAGAGACAGGAAGATTGCAGTCAGAGATGGGTGTAGAACCAGAATAGAGGACTGGGGAGACACGCCTGAGAGGACAGGGAGATTGCAGTCAGAGATGGGTGTAGAACCAGAATAGAGGACTGGGGAGACACGCCTAAAAGGACAGGGAGATTGCAGTCAGAGATGGGTGTAGAACCAGAATAGAGGACTGGGGAGACACGCCTGAGAGGACAGGGAGATTGCAGTCAGAGATGGGTGTAAAACCAGAATAGAGGACTGGGGAGACACGCCTGAGAGGACAGGGAGATTGCAGTCAGAGATGGGTGTAGAACCAGAAGAGAGGACTGGGGAGACACGTCTGAGAGGACTGGGAGATTGCAGTCAGAGATGGGTGCAGAACCAGAATAGAGGACTGGGGAGACACGTCTAAGAGGACTGGGAGATTGCAGTCAGAGATGGGTGCAGAACCAGAATAGAGGACCGGGGAGACACGCCTGAGAGGACTGGGAGATTGCAGTCAGAGATGGGTGTAGAACCAGAAGAGAGGACTGGGGAGACACGCCTGAGAGGACTGGGAGATTGCAGTCAGAGATGGGTGTAGAACCAGAATAGAGGACTGGGGAGACACGTCTGAGAGGACAGGGAGATTGCAGTCAGAGATGGGTGTAGAACCAGAAGAGAGGACTGGTGAGACACGCCTGAGAGGACAGGGAGATTGCAGTCTGAGATGGGTGTAGAACCAGAAGAGAGGACTGGGGAGACACGCCTGAGAGGACTGGGAGATTGCAGTCAGAGATGGGTGCAGAACCAGAATAGAGGACTGGGGAGACACGTCTGAGAGGACAGGGAGATTGCAGTCAGAGATGGGTGTAGAACCAGAAGAGAGGACTGGGGAGACACACCTGAGAGGACAGGGAGATTGCAGTCAGAGATGGGTGTAGAACCAGAAGAGAGGACTGGGGAGACACGCCTGAGAGGACTGGGAGATTGCAGTCTGAGATGGGTGCAGAACCAGCATAGAGGACTGGGGAGACACGCCTGAGAGACAGGAAGATTGCAGTCAGAGATGGGTGTAGAACCAGAATAGAGGACTGGGGAGACACGCCTGAGAGGACAGGGAGATTGCAGTCAGAGATGGGTGTAGAACCAGAATAGAGGACTGGGGAGACACGCCTAAAAGGACAGGGAGATTGCAGTCAGAGATGGGTGTAGAACCAGAATAGAGGACTGGGGAGACACGCCTGAGAGGACAGGGAGATTGCAGTCAGAGATGGGTGTAAAACCAGAATAGAGGACTGGGGAGACACGCCTGAGAGGACAGGGAGATTGCAGTCAGAGATGGGTGTAGAACCAGAAGAGAGGACTGGGGAGACACGTCTGAGAGGACTGGGAGATTGCAGTCAGAGATGGGTGTAGAACCAGAAGAGAGGACTGGGGAGGCACGTCTGAGAGGACAGGGAAATTGCGGTCACAGATGGGTGTAGAACCAGAATAGAGGACTGGGGAGACACGTCTGAGAGGACAGGGAGATTGCGGTCAGAGATGGGCGTAGAACCAGAAGAGAGGACTGGGGAGACACGTCTGAGAGGACAGGAAGATTGCAGTCAGAGATGGGTGTAGAACCAGAACAGAGGACTGGGGAGGCACGTCTAAGAGGACTGGGAGATTGCAGTCAGAGATGGGTGTAGAACCAGAATAGAGGACTGGGGAGACACGTCTGAGAGGACAGGGAGATTGCAGTCAGAGATGGGTGTAGAACCAGAATAGAGGACTGGGGAGACACGTCTGAGAGGACAGGGAGATTGCAGTCAGAGATGGGTGTAGAACCAGAAGAGAGGACTGGGGAGACACGTCTGAGAGGACAGGGAGATTGCAGTCAGAGATGGGTGTAGAACCAGAAGAGAGGACTGGGGAGACACGTCTGAGAGGACTGGGAGATTGCAGTCAGAGATGGGTGTAGAACCAGAAGAGAGGACTGGGGAGACACGTCTGAGAGGACAGGGAGATTGCAGTCAGAGATGGGTGCAGAACCAGAAGAGAGGACTGGGGAGGCACGTCTGAGAGGACAGGGAGATTGCAGTCAGAGATGGGTGTAGAACCAGAATAGAGGACTGGGGAGACACGTCTGAGAGGACAGGGAGATTGCAGTCAGAGATGGGTGTAGAACCAGAAGAGAGGACTGGGGAGACACGTCTGAGAGGACAGGGAGATTGCAGTCAGAGATGGGTGCCGAACCAGAAGAGAGGACTGGGGAGGCACGTCTGAGAGGACAGGGAGATTGCAGTCAGAGATGGGCGTAGAAGCAGAAGAGAGGACTGGGGAGACACGTCTGAGAGGACAGGGAGATTGCAGTCAGAGATGGGTGTAGAACCAGAAGAGAGGACTGGGGAGACACGTCTGAGAGGACAGGGAGATTGCAGTCAGAGATGGGTGTAGAACCAGAATAGAGGACTGGGGAGACAAGTCTGAGAGGACAGGGAGATTGCAGTCAGAGATGGGTGTAGAACCAGAATAGAGGACTGGGGAGGCACGTCTGAGAGGACAGGGAGATTGCAGTCAGAGATGGGTGCAGAACCAGAAGAGAGGACTGGGGAGGCACGTCTGAGAGGACAGGGAGATTGCAGTCAGAGATGGGCGTAGAAGCAGAAGAGAGGACTGGGGAGACACATCTGAGAGGACAGGAAGATTGCAGTCAGAGATGGGTGTAGAACCAGAATAGAGGACTGGGGAGGCACGTCTGAGAGGACAGGGAGATTGCAGTCAGAGATGGGTGTAGAACCAGAAGAGAGGACTGGGGAGGCACGTCTGAGAGGACAGGGAGATTGCAGTCAGAGATGGGTGTAGAACCAGAAGAGAGGACTGGGGAGACACGTCTGAGAGGACAGGGAGATTGCAGTCAGAGATGGGTGTAGAACCAAAAGAGAGGACTGGGGAGACACGTCTGAGAGGACAGGGAGATTGCAGTCAGAGATGGGTGCAGAACCAGAAGAGAGGACTGGGGAGACACGTCTGAGAGGACAGGGAGATTGCAGTCAAAGATGGGTGTAGAAGCAGAAGAGAGGACTGGGGAGACACGTCTGAGAGGACAGGGAGATTGCAGTCAGAGATGGGTGTAGAAGCAGAAGAGAGGACTGGGGAGACACGTCTGAGAGGACAGGGAGATTGCAGTCAGAGATGGGTGCAGAACCAGAAGAGAGGACTGGGGAGGCACGTCTGAGAGGACAGGGAGATTGCAGTCAGAGATGGGCGTAGAAGCAGAAGAGAGGACTGGGGAGACACGTCTGAGAGGACAGGGAGATTGCAGTCAGAGATGGGTGTAGAACCAGAAGAGAGGACTGGGGAGACACGTCTGAGAGGACAGGGAGATTGCAGTCAGAGATGGGTGTAGAACCAGAATAGAGGACTGGGGAGACAAGTCTGAGAGGACAGGGAGATTGCAGTCAGAGATGGGTGTAGAACCAGAATAGAGGACTGGGGAGGCACGTCTGAGAGGACAGGGAGATTGCAGTCAGAGATGGGTGCAGAACCAGAAGAGAGGACTGGGGAGGCACGTCTGAGAGGACAGGGAGATTGCAGTCAGAGATGGGCGTAGAAGCAGAAGAGAGGACTGGGGAGACACATCTGAGAGGACAGGGAGATTGCAGTCAGAGATGGGTGTAGAACCAGAAGAGAGGACTGGGGAGACACGTCTGAGAGGACAGGGAGATTGCAGTCAGAGATGGGTGTAGAACAAGAATAGAGGACTGGGGAGACACGCCTGAGAGGACAGGGAGATTGCAGTCAGAGATGGGTGTAGAACCAGAAGAGAGGACTGGGGAGGCACGTCTGAGAGGGCAGGGAGATTGCAGTCAGAGATGGGTGTAGAACCAGAAGAGAGGACTGGGGAGACATGTCTGAGAGGACAGGGAGATTGCAGTCAGAGATGGACGTAGAACCAGAAGAGAGGACTGGGGAGACACGCCTTGGAGGACTGGGAGATTGCAGTCAGAGATGGGTGTAGAACCAGAAGAGAGGGCTGGGGAGACACGCCTTGGAGGACTGGGAGATTGCAGTCAGAGATGGGTGTAGAACCAGAAGAGAGGACTGGGGAGACACGTCTGAAAGGACTGGGAGATTGCAGTCAGAGATGGGTGTAGAACCAGAAGAGAGGACTGGGGAGACACGTCTGAGAGGACAGGGAGATTGCAGTCAGAGATGGGTGCAGAACCAGAATAGAGGACTGGGGAGACACGTCTGAGAGGACAGGGAGATTGCAGTCAGAAATGGGTGCAGAACCAGAAGAGAGGACTGGGGAGGCACGTCTGAGAGGACAGGGAGATTGCAGTCAGAGATGGGTGCAGAACCAGAAGATAGGACTGGGGAGGCACGTCTGAGAGGACAGGGAGATTGCAGTCAGAGATGGGCGTAGAAGCAGAAGAGAGGACTGGGGAGACACGTCTGAGAGGACAGGGAGATTGCAGTCAGAGATGGGTGTAGAACCAGAAGAGAGGACTGGGGAGACACGTCTGAGAGGACAGGGAGATTGCAGTCAGAGATGGGTGTAGAACCAGAATAGAGGACTGGGGAGACACGCCTGAGAGAACAGGGAGATTGCAGTCAGAGATGGGTGTAGAACCAGAAGAGAGGACTGGGGAGGCACGTCTGAGAGGACAGGGAGATTGCAGTCAGAGATGGGTGTAGAACCAGAATAGAGGACTGGGGAGACATGTCTGAGAGGACAGGCAGATTGCAGTCAGAGATGGACGTAGAACCAGAAGAGAGGACTGGGGAGACACGCCTTGGAGGACTGGGAGATTGCAGTCAGAGATGGGCGTAGAACCAGAAGAGAGGGCTGGGGAGACACGTCTGAGAGGATAGGGAGATTGCAGTCAGAGATGGACGTAGAACCAGAAGAGAGGACTGGGGAGACACGCCTTGGAGGACAGGGAGATTGCAGTCAGAGATGGGTGTAGAACCAGAAGAGAGGACTGGGGAGACATGTCTGAGAGGACAGGGAGATTGCAGTCAGAGATGGACGTAGAACCAGAAGAGAGGACTGGGGAGACACGCCTGAGAGGACAGGGAGATTGCAGTCAGAGATGGACGTAGAACCAGAAGAGAGGACTGGGGAGACATGTCTGAGAGGACAGGCAGATTGCAGTCAGAGATGGACGTAGAACCAGAAGAGAGGACTGGGGAGACACGCTTTGGAGGACTGGGAGATTGCAGTCAGAGATGGGTGTAGAACCAGAAGAGAGGGCTGGGGAGACACGTCTGAGAGGACAGGGAGATTGCAGTCAGAGATGGACGTAGAACCAGAAGAGAGGACTGGGGAGACACGCCTTGGAGGACTGGGAGATTGCAGTCAGAAATGGGTGTAGAACCAGAAGAGAGGACTGGGGAGACACGCCTTGGAGGACTGGGAGATTGCAGTCAGAGATGGGTGTAGAACCAGAAGAGAGGACTGGGGAGACACGTCTGAGAGGACTGGGAGATTGCAGTCAGAGATGGGTGTAGAACCAGAAGAGAGGACTGGGGAGACACGTCTGAGAGGACTGGGAGATTGCACTCAGAGATGGGTGTAGAACCAGGTGAGAGAACTGTGGAATCATGGGCAATGTAGAGAGACAGCTCCTGCCAGGAGGGCTGACAGGGCCTGAATATGTAGTACTGGGCTCAGTAGCCGCATGTAGGACAGTTAGCACCAGAGGTTTTCTATTTTGCTACACTATAGGGGCCAGTGGTCCCTGCCTGCAAAGGGCAATTGCTAAGACTTGGCTGAGCCAATTTTAGGCCTAACCATGTTGTGCTAGCGTTGCCTGGACAATAGAGAGAATGCGATGTGCAGAAGGAGAAATGAAGTGTATATACCGGACTGTATATAGTTGTCCCAAGCAAGTTCTACCAATTCTACTGGGCATCCCAAACTTCCCTTCCCCCATCCAAATTCAATTCCCTCAATAAAAATACAAAAACAAAGCGCATGGACTATGTCTCTGAGTGTCTGAGAAGTGGATGCCGTGCTGGGCAGGGTGGGTGACAGGTGGGCCAGAACACTTAGCAGCCCCTACGGCGTACCGCTACATACTAAAACTGGAGAGTGCAAAATCTGGTGCAACTGTGCATGATAGCCAATCAGCTTCTAACCTCAGCTTCTTCAATTAAGCTTTGATGAAAAACTTGGAAGCTGATTGGTTTCTATGCAGAGCTGCACCAGATTTAGTATTTTCCAGTTTGAGTAAATCAATCTCACCAATAGTGTATAAGGAGCAGAGGGATGACTAATTTCTGGTTACCCGCTGCTCTCTTACCAGATTTTACATACATTATGCTTCCTTCAATGTATCTGACAAGCCGCTTAGCATTAGTTAGACACTTGCCTACATGGATTCATAAATCCCCATTTAGGCAATTTATCCGGCTTGCAGAAAAGTGTTTGAACGAGGTGCTAAGCCAGTTATTACAGAAGACTCAACCAAAGGAGAGGCCAATCCAGTTCACATGTAATAAAGCAGAAAAGTGGAAACAGATGGCGGCTCTCCCTGTGCGCTTGTTTTCACTTCGACTCTGCGCAATTTCTGAACGTATACTGGAATTTCTGTTCACATGTTTCAGAAAGTTATGGCGGACATTGTAAACTAAAACTTCAACCTGTACGAACCATAACAGGAAACTTATATTATTATACTGATCATTAGGGATGAGCTTCGTGTTCGAGTCGAACATACGTTCGACTCGAACATTGGCTGTTCGATCGTTCGACGAAGATCGAACGATTTGGGCCGTTCGCGCCAAATTCGAGTGACGCGAACGGCCCACAATGCACTACGCCATCGCAGTGTCATCCAGGCGCTGTGATTGGCCAAGCATGCACTGTGACCCCGCATGCTTGGCCAATCACAGCGCCGGCAGCGAGGAGAGCAATGATTGGCCACAGGCAGGATGCCTGTGGCCAATTATTGCTGAGGGTGTTTAGTACACGCCCCACACTATAAAAGGCCGCCAGCACGACGGCCTAGTGTAGTGTGTTCCGGAGCAGGGATAGAGTAGCATAGGCAGGGACAGTGACTGTTATTTCTTTCTTGCTTAACCTGGATTCCTTTAGTTTAGGGAAAGAGAAGGATAGGTAGGGAGAGTGTCAGTGTGTTTTGTGCTTCTGCTATAGTGTGCTTAAAAAAAACATTTATTCTAGGGACAGAAAACTCTAGGTAGGGACAGTGTCAGTTTCTTTCACTCTGCAAGTCCTTGTTTCCAGGGACCTGTAAGGACAGTGAGTTAATTGTCCTTGTGCTATATTGTGCTTAAAAAAAACATTTATTCTAGGGACAGAAAACTCTAGGTAGGGACAGTGTCAGTTTCTTTCACTCTGCAAGTCCTTGTTTCCAGGGACCTGTAAGGACAGTGAGTTAATTGTCCTTGTGCTATATTGTGATTAAAAAAAACATTTATTCTAGGGACAGAAAACTCTAGGTAGGGACAGTGTCAGTTTCTTTCACTCTGCAAGTCCTTGTTTCCAGGGACCTGTAAGGACAGTGAGTTAATTTTCCTTGTGCTATATTGTGATTAAAAAAAACATTTTTTCTAGGGACAGAAAACTGTAGGTAGGGAGAGTGTTTTTTTTCTTTCACTCTGCAAGTCCTTGTTTCCAGGGACCTGTAAGGACAGTGAGTTAATTGTCCTTGTGCTATATTGTGCTTAAAAAAAACATTTATTCTAGGGACAGAAAACTCTAGGTAGGGACAGTGTCAGTTTCTTTCACTCTGCAAGTCCTTGTTTCCAGGGACCTGTAAGGACAGTGAGTTAATTGTCCTTGTGCTATATTGTGATTAAAAAAAACATTTATTCTAGGGACAGAAAACTCTAGGTAGGGACAGTGTCAGTTTCTTTCACTCTGCAAGTCCTTGTTTCCAGGGACCTGTAAGGACAGTGAGTTAATTTTCCTTGTGCTATATTGTGATTAAAAAAAACATTTTTTCTAGGGACAGAAAACTGTAGGTAGGGAGAGTGTTTTTTTTCTTTCACTCTGCAAGTCCTTGTTTCCAGGGACCTGTAAGGACAGTGAGTTAATTGTCCTTGTGCTATATTGTGCTTAAAAAAAACATTTATTCTAGGGACAGAAAACTCTAGGTAGGGACAGTGTCAGTTTCTTTCACTCTGCAAGTCCTTGTTTCCAGGGACCTGTAAGGACAGTGAGTTAATTGTCCTTGTGCTATATTGTGATTAAAAAAAACATTTATTCTAGGGACAGAAAACTCTAGGTAGGGACAGTGTCAGTTTCTTTCACTCTGCAAGTCCTTGTTTCCAGGGACCTGTAAGGACAGTGAGTTAATTTTCCTTGTGCTATATTGTGATTAAAAAAAACATTTTTTCTAGGGACAGAAAACTGTAGGTAGGGAGAGTGTTTTTTTTCTTTCACTCTGCAAGTCCTTGTTTCCAGGGACCTGTAAGGACAGTGAGTTAATTGTCCTTGTGCTATATTGTGCTTAAAAAAAACATTTATTCTAGGGACAGAAAACTCTAGGTAGGGACAGTGTCAGTTTCTTTCACTCTGCAAGTCCTTGTTTCCAGGGACCTGTAAGGACAGTGAGTTAATTTTCCTTGTGCTATATTGTGATTAAAAAAAACATTTATTCTAGGGACAGAAAACTCTAGGTAGGGACAGTGTCAGTTTCTTTCACTCTGCAAGTCCTTGTTTCCAGGGACCTGTAAGGACAGTGAGTTAATTTTCCTTGTGCTATATTGTGATTAAAAAAAACATTTATTCTAGGGACAGAAAACTCTAGGTAGGGACAGTGTCAGTTTCTTTCACTCTGCAAGTCCTTGTTTCCAGGGACCTGTAAGGACAGTGAGTTAATTTTCCTTGTGCTATATTGTGATTAAAAAAAACATTTATTCTAGGGACAGAAAACTCTAGGTAGGGACAGTGTCAGTTTCTTTCACTCTGCAAGTCCTTGTTTCCAGGGACCTGTAAGGACAGTGAGTTAATTTTCCTTGTGCTATATTGTGATTAAAAAAAACATTTTTTCTAGGGACAGAAAACTGTAGGTAGGGAGAGTGTTTTTTTTCTTTCACTCTGCAAGTCCTTGTTTCCAGGGACCTGTAAGGACAGTGAGTTAATTTTCCTTGTGCTATATTGTGATTAAAAAAAACATTTTTTCTAGGGACAGAAAACTCTAGGTAGGGAGAGTGTTTTTTTTCTTTCACTCTGCAAGTCCTTGTTTCCAGGGACCTGTAAGGACAGTGAGTTAATTGTCCTTGTGCTATATTGTGCTTAAAAAAAACATTTTTTCTAGGGACAGAAAACTCTAGGTAGGGAGAGTGTTTTTTTTTTTTCACTCTGCAAGTCCTTGTTTCCAGGGACCTGTAAGGACAGTGAGTTAATTGTCCTTGTGCTATATTGTGCTTAAAAAAAACATTTATTCTAGGGACAGAAAACTCTAGGTAGGGACAGTGTCAGTTTCTTTCACTCTGCAAGTCCTTGTTTCCAGGGACCTGTAAGGACAGTGAGTTAATTTTCCTTGTGCTATATTGTGATTAAAAAAAACATTTATTCTAGGGACAGAAAACTCTAGGTAGGGACAGTGTCAGTTTCTTTCACTCTGCAAGTCCTTGTTTCCAGGGACCTGTAAGGACAGTGAGTTAATTTTCCTTGTGCTATATTGTGATTAAAAAAAACATTTTTTCTAGGGACAGAAAACTGTAGGTAGGGAGAGTGTTTTTTTTCTTTCACTCTGCAAGTCCTTGTTTCCAGGGACCTGTAAGGACAGTGAGTTAATTTTACTTGTGCTATATTGTGCTTAAAAAAAACATTTTTTCTAGGGACAGAAAACTGTAGGTAGGGAGAGTGTTTTTTTTCTTTCACTCTGCAAGTCCTTGTTTCCAGGGACCTGTAAGGACAGTGAGTTAATTTTCCTTGTGCTATATTGTGATTAAAAAAAACATTTATTCTAGGGACAGAAAACTCTAGGTAGGGACAGTGTCAGTTTCTTTCACTCTGCAAGTCCTTGTTTCCAGGGACCTGTAAGGACAGTGAGTTAATTTTCCTTGTGCTATATTGTGATTAAAAAAAACATTTATTCTAGGGACAGAAAACTCTAGGTAGGGACAGTGTCAGTTTCTTTCACTCTGCAAGTCCTTGTTTCCAGGGACCTGTAAGGACAGTGAGTTAATTTTCCTTGTGCTATATTGTGATTAAAAAAAACATTTTTTCTAGGGACAGAAAACTGTAGGTAGGGAGAGTGTTTTTTTTCTTTCACTCTGCAAGTCCTTGTTTCCAGGGACCTGTAAGGACAGTGAGTTAATTTTCCTTGTGCTATATTGTGATTAAAAAAAACATTTTTTCTAGGGACAGAAAACTCTAGGTAGGGAGAGTGTTTTTTTTCTTTCACTCTGCAAGTCCTTGTTTCCAGGGACCTGTAAGGACAGTGAGTTAATTGTCCTTGTGCTATATTGTGCTTAAAAAAAACATTTTTTCTAGGGACAGAAAACTCTAGGTAGGGAGAGTGTTTTTTTTTTTTCACTCTGCAAGTCCTTGTTTCCAGGGACCTGTAAGGACAGTGAGTTAATTGTCCTTGTGCTATATTGTGCTTAAAAAAAACATTTATTCTAGGGACAGAAAACTCTAGGTAGGGACAGTGTCAGTTTCTTTCACTCTGCAAGTCCTTGTTTCCAGGGACCTGTAAGGACAGTGAGTTAATTTTCCTTGTGCTATATTGTGATTAAAAAAAACATTTTTTCTAGGGACAGAAAACTGTAGGTAGGGAGAGTGTTTTTTTTCTTTCACTCTGCAAGTCCTTGTTTCCAGGGACCTGTAAGGACAGTGAGTTAATTGTCCTTGTGCTATATTGTGCTTAAAAAAAACATTTATTCTAGGGACAGAAAACTCTAGGTAGGGACAGTGTCAGTTTCTTTCACTCTGCAAGTCCTTGTTTCCAGGGACCTGTAAGGACAGTGAGTTAATTTTCCTTGTGCTATATTGTGATTAAAAAAAACATTTTTTCTAGGGACAGAAAACTGTAGGTAGGGAGAGTGTTTTTTTTCTTTCACTCTGCAAGTCCTTGTTTCCAGGGACCTGTAAGGACAGTGAGTTAATTTTCCTTGTGCTATATTGTGATTAAAAAAAACATTTTTTCTAGGGACAGAAAACTGTAGGTAGGGAGAGTGTTTTTTTTCTTTCACTCTGCAAGTCCTTGTTTCCAGGGACCTGTAAGGACAGTGAGTTAATTGTCCTTGTGCTATATTGTGCTTAAAAAAAACATTTTTTCTAGGGACAGAAAACTGTAGGTAGGGAGAGTGTTTTTTTTTTTTCACTCTGCAAGTCCTTGTTTCCAGGGACCTGTAAGGACAGTGAGTTAATTGTCCTTGTGCTATATTGTGCTTAAAAAAAACATTTATTCTAGGGACAGAAAACTCTAGGTAGGGACAGTGTCAGTTTCTTTCACTCTGCAAGTCCTTGTTTCCAGGGACCTGGAGAGACATTGAGTGAATTGTCCTTGTGCTATATTGTGATTAAAAAAAACATTTATTCTAGGGACAGAAAACTCTAGGTAGGGACAGTGTCAGTTTCTTTCACTGTGAAAGTCCTTGTTTCAAGGGACAGAGAAGGACACCTGAAGGTAGCCCTTATTGCTTTTTTCCCATCTCCCTGCAGGCCATCTATTAGAATGTCTGGAAGGCAAACAAGGAGAGGCAGACAGTCAGGAGGCAATAAAAGAGGGCAAGCAGGCTCTGTGTCTGGGGGCAACAGTGCTGGTCGTGGACGCGGTGCATTGTCATCAGCACATGGCCATGGGACACGCTTGTCCTTCTTTTCGGCAGCTGGACATGTTGAGCCACATCATGCCGAAGACTTGGTAGAGTGGATGACCAAGCCCTCCTCCTCCTCCTCATCCTCTCTCACCCAGGCTCAGGGTACTGGAAAAGCAGCTGCCAAAGCGTCGTCTTCCCTGGTATCAATGTCAGACAAATCATCAGTCACTCCTTCCCTAGACCCACCATGTCCTCCTCCTGAGGAGTCCCCCGAACTGTTTCAGCACAGTGTTGGGTACATGCTCCAGGAGGATGCCCAGCGTTTCGAAGGGTCTGATGATGAAACCCAGCTAGAGGAAGGCAGTAGCGTGAGAGCAGACAGAGGGGATGCTCAAGAAGGACACCAATCTGGCAGTCATGTTCCAGCAGCTGCAGCATACTGCCAGATTGGCTCCAGTGATGAGGAGGGAGGGGATGATGAGGTCAATGACTCCACGTGGGTGCCTAATAGGAGAGAGGAGGAGGAGGAGGATGAGGAGGAGGCACATCTCCAACGAGGCAGGATGCCCTTTGGTGGCCAGCGTAAGGGCAGTACACCGACGGAATCACACCGCAGAGCTCCGCCTGTGCAGGGCGCTGCCTCTGCCCGTCATTCAAAAAGTTCTTTGGTGTGGGCCTTTTTTGAGGCTAGTGCATCAGATCGCACAGCTGCTGTTTGCAACATATGTCTCAAGCGTATATCGCGTGGCCAAAACATCAGCCGCTTGGGTACCACATGCCTGACCAGACATATGTTGACCTGCCATGCAGCTCGTTGGCAAGCCTACCTCAAAGACCCACACCAAAGAACCAAGCGGACCTCTCCTTGCACCGCATCAGCTGGGATCTCCAACCCCACTATAACTTCAGTCCTCTCTGAAACATGCACTGAGAGGAATGAAGGTGTAGAATTAGGTGTGTCACAGCCAAGTACTTGCGCCCACTCTGCTAGCAGTACACCGACGTCCGATTCTAGCAGGCAAATTTCCCTGCCCCAGCTGCTGGACCGTCGAAAGAAGTTCACTCCCAGCCATCCACATGCCCAGCGGTTGAATGCTAGCTTGGCTAAATTGCTAGCGCTTCAACTGCTGCCTTTTCAGTTGGTAGACTCGGCCCCCTTCCGTGAGTTTGTGCAATGTGCGGTTCCTCAGTGGCAGGTTCCCAAACGCCACTTTTTCTCACGGAAGGCTATTCCGGCTCTCTACCGGCATGTGGAAGGCAATGTCTTGGCCTCGCTGGACAGGGCGGTCAGCGGTAAGGTGCATATTACCGCTGACTCATGGTCCAGCAGGCATGGACAGGGACGTTACCTTTCTTTCACGGCCCATTGGGTCACTCTTTTGGCAGCTGGGAAGGATTCAGGACAAGGTGCAGTAGTGTTGGAGGTTGTCCCACCGCCACGCCTCCAAAATGCTACTACTGGTTGTGACACACCTCTCTCCTCCACCCCCTCCTCTTCTTCTTCCTCCATGGCCTCTTCCTGTGGTTTGTCCTATGAACCAGCGGTGCTCCGTAGCCGTTCACGGGGCTACGCAAGTACGCAGGCAAAAAGATGCCATGCCGTGCTTGCGCTGGTGTGTTTGGGGGACAGAAGCCACACTGGGGCAGAGGTCCTGTCTGCTCTGCAGGGCCAGGCCGAGAGGTGGTTGACGCCACGCCAGCTTAAGCCAGGAATGGTGGTTTGCGACAATGGCACCAACCTCCTCTCCGCCCTCCGACAGGGACAACTGACCCATGTGCCCTGTGTGGCTCACGTCCTTAACCTGGTGGTGCAGCGCTTCTTGGGCAGGTACCCGGGCTTACAGGATGTCCTGAGGCAGGCCAGGAAAGTCTGTGTGCATTTCCGCAGATCTTATAATGCCAGTGCTCGCCTGGCTGAGCTGCAAAAGGAGTTGAACCTGCCCAAGAACCGCCTTATATGTGACATGCCCACCAGGTGGAACTCAACGTTGGCCATGCTGCAGCGGCTGCACACGCAGCAGAGGGCCATCAATGAGTACCTGTGCGACTACGGCACCAGGACAGGGTCAGGGGAGCTTGGTTTTTTTTCTCCACGCCAGTGGGGCATGATCAGGGATGCATGCACTGTCCTGGCACCATTTGAGGAGGCCACGAGGATGGTGAGCAGTGACAGTGCATGCATCAGTGACACTGTACCTCTTGTCCACCTGTTGGAGCACACGCTGCGTGGAATAATGGACAGGGCACTTGAGGCAGAACAGAGGCAGGAAGAGGAGGACTTCCTTGCCTCTCAAGGCCCCCTTTACCCAGACAGTGTTCCTTCTGTCCCACCCATCGCACAGGAAGAGGAGGAGGAGGAGGAGGAGGAGGAGGAGGAGGATTGTGTCAGCATGGAGGTGGAGGCTGGCACTCAGCATCATCAGCAGCAGTCTTTTAGGGATGATTTACAGTCCCAAGAAACCAGTGGACTTGTACGTGGCTGGGAGGAGGTGGCTGCGGATCATGTCGTCCTTAGTGACCCAGAGGACTCCGGAGCGAATGCCTCAGCAAACCTACGCTGCATGGCCTCCCTGATCCTGCAAAGTCTGCGGAAGGATCCTCGTATTCTTCGGATCAAGGAGAGGGACCATTACTGGCTGGCCACTCTCCTTGATCCACGGTACAAGGGTAAGGTTGCGGACCTTATGTTACCGTCGCAGAGGGAGCAGAGGATGAGACAACTCCGGGAGGCCTTGCAGAAAGGTCTGTGCAACGCGTTCCCAGAGACTGGGAGGTTGCAAACTCCTGGTCCTGGACAACGAGTTGCTGAGGCTTCGGCCAGTCAAAGAAGGAGCGGTGGGGAAGGTGGCCGTCTGACCGATGCGTTCAGACAATTCTTTAGTCCGCAGCCCCAAAGTATGATCGGTTCCAGCAACCATCGCCAGCGTCTGATAAACATGGTGCAGGAATATCTAGGGGCAAGGTCAGACTTGGACACCTTCCCCACCGAAAATCCTCTGGCTTACTGGGTCTTGAGGATGGATCACTGGCCAGAGCTTGCACAGTATGCAATTGAGCTACTGGCCTGTCCTGCATCCAGCGTTCTTTCGGAACGCACATTCAGTGCTGCTGGAGGATTTGTCACGGATCACAGGGTGCGCCTGTCCACCGACTCGGTTGATCGACTGACTTTCATCAAGATGAACCAGTCTTGGATCACCACCAGCTACCACACACCTGATGCTGATATAACAGACTAATTGATTTTAAAATGTCACATCCCTTCAAGACTGATGCTGATGCTGAGTGCCTGTGCTGTTATGTTGACTGGCTATCCTCCTCCTCCGAGTCCTCAATGATACGATTGATGATGATAGCTTGGAAGATCATTTTTGTTTATGGGTGCCGCCACCAGTGCCTAACGCCCAATTTTTCAGCCCCTGTTTAACAGGGGCGTGTAATTACAATTTTTGAAGCAATACTTTGCAACAGGGCTCATTGCTGTGCTCCAAGTACAGTATCTGTGAGGAGTTGCAGTGTTGTGCCACCAGTGCCTAAGGCCCAATTTTTCAGCCCCTGTTTAACAGGGGCGTGTCATTACAATTTTTGAAGCAATACTTTGCAACAGGGCTCATTGCTGTGCTCCAAGTACAGTATCTGTGAAGGGTTGCAGTGTTGTGCCACCAGTGCCTAAGGCCCAATTTTTCAGCCCCTGTTCAACAGGGGCATGTAATTACAATTCTTGATCTAATAATTCACAGCAGGGCCCATTGCTGCACCCACCAAGAGTAACTGTCAGGGCTTACAGTGTTGTGGCACCAGCACCACCATCAAAGGCCCAATTTTTACTACCACTGTTCAACAATTATATGTAATTAAAATTCCTGATATAATAGTTGACAGCAGGGCGTTCCAGCACCAACCAAGAGTAACTGTGAGTGCTTACAGTGTTGTGCCAACACCAACAACTAAGGGGCCTATTTCTGCAGAGTATATACGGCAGGTCCCTACTTTCAAACATCCAACTTACAAACGACTCCTACTTGCAAACGCAAGAAGACAACAGGAAGTGAGAGGAAATCTACCACTAGGAAGGAAAATTCTCTCCTGTAAGAATAAATATGGGAGAAAGGTGTCTCCTCTGTACTGATGCTTTATCAGCAATCCTTGTTTCAAGAAAAACACCACATTTCAAAAACAGTTGTCATTAGGACGGAAAGTGAGGTGAAATGTTCTGAACAGGGGCACAGACAGCAAAACAAATGTTACAGGGGTGATAACCCTTACCTATGTTTTCCAAAAAGTTTAAAAATAGATTTTTGGTCTGGAGCTACACTTCAACAATGTACCTGTTCAAAATTACAAACAGATTCTACATAAGAACAAACCTACAGTCCCTGTCTTGTATGCACCGCCTGTATACGGCTGTTCAGAGTATACAGGGCCTTTTTTATTTTGTGTGCGGGGTTCCCCTTAATATCCATACAAGACCCAAAGGGGCTGGTAATGGGCTGGGGTAGGGGGGGGGGTCATGGGGTAGCTATGCCATTTTTCTTAAAGATTTTCATCCATATTACCGGGACCAGACATTACATTAAAGCCGCAAGCAGTTTTAAATGGCTTTTTTTTCCTTTAGAAGTGTCATTTTGTGCAGGGACAGTTCTAAACACGGGAAACACGTGGCACTTCACAGGCATACTTTAGACACCCCCCAGGTACGATATTTAAAGGAATATTTGACTTTTTTTTTTTCACTTTATGCATCATTAAAATGACTGCTCCCGGAAAACGACCGTTTTTAAAACTTATTTTTGCATTGATACATGTCCCCTGGTGCAGAACCCGGGTTCCCAAACCCTTTTTAGGACAATAACATGCATAATAGTTTTTATAATTAGCACTTTAGAATTCGAACGTTCGCATCCATTGTATTTAATAGGGTTCTAATGTTCGTTCGAACTTTCGGTCCGTTCGCGGGTTCTGGTGCGAACCGAACCCGGGGGTGTTCGGCTCATCACTACTGATCATCAGAAGTTCCATTTGTTCAGTTATTTACAATTTAAAATGTATCCAAATCATTGTGTATCTTCACAAAAGAGCACTTAATTGAGACTCTCAATGTTAATGAGAACATGCCGCCTATCCAATCACTGCAACTCTTAATATTATGAGACCGTCCGCAGTCTATCCAATTACTAGAGACCAGTGACATCACGCGACCCTTCATATTCATGAGAACACAGCCTATCCAATCACTAGAGACCAGTGACATCACCAAGACCTTTCATATTCATGAGAACACAGCCTATCCATCACTAGAGACCAGTGACATCACCGAGACCCTTCATATTCATGAGAACACAGCCTATCCATCACTAGAGACCAGTGACATCACCGAGACCCTTCATATTCATGAGAACACAGTCTATCCAATCACTAGAGACCAGTGACATCACTGAGACCCTTCATATTCATGAGAACACAGCCTATCCAATCACTAGAGACCAGTGACATCACCGAGACCCTTCATATTCATGAGAACACAGCCTATCCATCACTAGAGACCGGTGACATCACCGAGACCCTTCATATTCATGAGAACACAGCCTATCCAATCACTAGAGACCAGTGACATCACCGAGACCCTTCATATTCATGAGAACACAGCCTATCCATCACTAGAGACCGGTGACATCACCGAAACCCTTCATATTCATGAGAACACAGCCTATCCATCACTAGAGACCAGTGACATCACCAAGACCCTTCATATTCATGAGAACACAGCCTATCCATCACTAGAGACCAGTGACATCACCGAGACCCTTCATATTCATGAGAACACAGCCTATCCAATCACTAGAGACCAGTGACATCACCGAGACTCTTCATATTCATGAGAACACAGCCTATCCAATCACTAGAGACCAGTGACATCACCGAGACCCTTCATATTCATGAGAACACAGCCTATCCATCACTAGAGACCAGTGACATCACCGAGACCCTTCATATTCATGAGAACACAGCCTATCCATCACTAGAGACCAGTGACATCACCGAGACCCTCCATATTCATGAGAACACAGCCTATCCATCACTAGAGACCAGTGACATCATGAGACCCTTCATATTCATGAGAACACAGCCTATCCAATCACTAGAAACCAGTGACATCACCGAGACCCTTCATATTCATGAGAACACAGCCTATCCATCATTAGAGACCAGTGACATCACTGAGACTCTTCATATTCATGAGAACACAGCCTATCCATCACTAGAGACCAGTGACATCACCAAGACCCTTCATATTCATGAGAACACAGCCTATCCATCACTGGAGACCAGTGACATCACCGAGACCCTCCATATTCATGAGAACACAGCCTATCCATCACTAGAGACCAGTGACATCACCGAGACTCTTTATATTCATGAGAACACAGCCTATCCAATCACTAGAGACCAATGACATCACCGAGACCCTTCATATTCATGAGAACACAGCCTATCCAATCACTAGAGACCAGTGACATCACCTTGCCGTCTCTCAGTAATGCGGCTAGCTCTAGGTAATCATATATTCCGGGTAACACTTCACATTGTTGTCTCAGATTTTGATATTTTGCAGCGCTTAGTGATGAATCCTGAGATGTTCTCACCCCTCCATCTCCGACTTCTTCCATCTAATTTCAGAGCATTCCAATGTATTTACTGTGGGGATCAGACGTCATTACTATGTACCCACAGTGCAGCATTACCATATTGAATTACTCATGACAAACAATGTATAAAGGAGAGTATGTACCGAGAGGAACGTCTTTTATTGTTGCAGCTTATGTTCTAAAACAAAGCGAGGACGAATGTTTATATCTGCCGGCGGTGACATCACTCTGCTACATTCCTGCCGATGAAAGACGGAGCTTAAACTATCTTTAGTACATGTAGTATGTATATACTGTGCAGACATGGATCTTTTACTGCGGAAAATGAATATTATGTAAGTGGTTGTGAAAGATGCCTGGAAATAAATGATTCTTCTCAGTTTGTAGAAATATGAGAAGGAATTTCTGTACAGAGAGAATTATGAGGGTTTACCAAAAAAAATTCACATACCTACATCCCCGTAGAATAGGACAGAGCACAATGAAGGGGGTTTAATGGTCCCAAAAACAAAAAATCTATCTGTCTGTCTGTCATATAAATTTTATATTTTATTTATAAATTTTATATTTTATTATTATATTTATGTTGGGGTCCCCCAAGGTTCGGTTCTTGGACCTCTCCTATTCATGATCTACACCTCCTCCCTGGGTCAGCTGATAGCATGGCTTCCAATACCATCTCTATGCCGACAACCCCCAAATTTATCTCTCTACCCCTCAGCTCACGTATCACTAATTTACTAACAGACCAATCAGTCTGGAAACTCTGGATGTCACACCGCTTCCTCAAACTCAATCTATCCAAAACTGAGCTCATGATATTTTCTCCCCCACGTTCCTCTTCCCCCCATCTCTCTGTCAAGATCGATGGCACAACTATCAGCCGGTCCCGGCATGCCAAGGTTCTAGGTGCAATCCTGGCCTCTGAACTATCCCTTCGGCCCTACAGCCAATCACTGTTCAAATCTTGCAGCTTCAACCTCCACAACATCTCCATAATATGCCCCTTTCTAACCAATGACATCACTAGGCTCCTAATTCACTCGCTGGTCATCTCTCACCTCGAATACTGCAACTCCCTCCTCACGGGATTACCTTTACATAGTCTATCCCCCTTCAGTCCATCATGAATGCTGCTGCCAGACTCCTCCACCATACCAACCGCTCTGTATCTGCCACTCCTTTCTGCCGATTACTCCGCTGGCTTCCACTCACCCAACCAATTAGGTTCAAAATACTAACAACTACCTACAAAGCCATCCACAACTCCGCCCCCAGCTACATCACTGACCTAGTCTCTAAATACCAACCTAATCCTTCTCTTCGTTCTTCTCAAGACCTCCTGCTCTCTAGTTACCTTGTCACCTCCTCCCATTCTCGCCTCCAGGACTTTTCCAGAGCCTCTCCAAGCCTATGGAACTCCTTACTCTAATCTGTCCATTCATCTCCTATTCTGGTTGCTTTTAGATGATCCCTGAAAATCCTTCTCTTTGAGGAAATACAACACTGGGGAGAGCAAAGCTTGGGACTTTTGAGGGGGACGTGAGGAGAGTTCACGTTCCCATCCCTGGAACATATGATAGGAGGGGGGAAGTTTGGGACTTTAGATGAGGCGTACATGGTGGGACCAGACAAATTCACATAGGTGCAAACATATGTATGTTTATTGGACCAATGATCGACATGGTATGAGAAAAACGTAGTTGCATACATACACCAGGGGTAATGTTCTAGTACAAACATGATAAACAGCATATATAACAACATGGCACATCAGGTGATACAATAATAACATGTCCTTCATGTAATGAAAGTGAACTAAAATATCAACAGAGGGTAAAACCATCTAAAAATGATCAATGTGTGTTGGATGCATCAGAGTAAGGCTCAACGCGTTTCATGGACTTGTGTCCACTCCTCAGGAGCCAAGTGCATCCATGTTCTATAAAAAAGAAACAGTAGATACCCAGATGATATAGTTAGATTGCCCGGATAAGGGATGAACAACAAAAATGTATATAAATGTTAAAAATTGGGATGTGACTGGCCATGCCAAAGAGTACTCACATATGACCCAGAGGTTGTGTCCATATAGAAGCACAGGTCAGGGACAGGCCAATCAAGTCCAGCCCGGGAGCAGAGAGGGGGACCCAACGGGAAATCCGGAGAAATGCACACCATCCCTCATGAGTAGATCGAATTTCTATAGTATAAGGAATAAATACTAATGGATATCTATGGTAATGAACGTCAAAGGAGTAAACTAAAAGTAACTGGTGACCCAGAGCTATAGTGTTAAGATGGGTTTACCTGGTTAGGTCCAACGAGAGTATAAAGCCCAATGGGAACAGGGAGGTCTGGATGTAACTACTGCTATGCTGACTCAACAGCAGAGTGTGGATAGATGGGGAATGGAAAGCGGCCCCAGGAAGCCCCCAAACTCCCCCTCAGCATCACGCTGGCACGACAATGCAGGAGAGACGTCACGGCTGGAAGCCTGTGTGTCTCACCGCATGTCAGCCAAGTTTGTATGCCGGACGCGTGCGTGACTGACCGTCAGTCAAGACGTCACACGCACAGCGCCAGGGGCGTGATGCCGATGCGCGGTGACAACGCCCCCACACACACACACACATCCAAGTGACGTGGAGGGGAGGAGGAAGGGAGGGCGCAACAGCGCGCATCGCAGCTCCCAGGTAAACAGGCATGAGCCAAACCCCCGCCCGTGGATCAAAAGGAGCACAAAAGGGCTGCAAAGAGTAAGAAAGTACAAAACTAGATGAATATATATGGTGGATGCAAACTGGGTTCTAATTCTGACATGAGGAATTATGGTCTGACACACTTAAGGTCAGCCATAAGAAAATGTAAGGTCCCACCGTATAGTACACCTCCATCCCTATTTCACGATACAACACTGGGGAGAGCAAAGCTTGGGACTTTTGAGGGGGACGTGAGGAGAGTTCACGTTCCCATCCCTGGAACATATGATAGGAGGGGGGAAGTTTGGGACTTTAGATGAGGCGTACATGGTGGGACCAGACAAATTCACATAGGTGCAAACATATGTATGTTTATTGGACCAATGATCGACATGGTATGAGAAAAACGAAGTTGCATACATACACCAGGGGTAATGTTCTAGTACAAACATGATAAACAGCATATATAACAACATGGCACATCAGGTGATACAATAATAACATGTCCTTCATGTAATGAAAGTGAACAAAAATATCAACAGAGGGTAAAACCATCTAAAAATGATCAATGTGTGTTGGATGCATCAGAGTAAGGCTCGACGCGTTTCATGGACTTGTGTCCACTCCTCAGGAGCCAAGTGCATCCATGTTCTATAAAAAAGAAACAGTAGATACCCAGATGATATAGTTAGATTGCCCGGATAAGGGATGAACAACAAAATGTATATAAATGTTAAAAATTGGGATGTGACTGGCCATGCCAAAGAGTACTCACATATGACCCAGAGGTTGTGTCCATATAGAAGCACAGGTCAGGGACAGGCCAATCAAGTCCAGCCCGGGAGCAGAGAGGGGGACCCAACGGGAAATCCAGAGAAACGCACACCATCCCTCATGAGTAGATCGAATTTCTATAGTATAAGGAATAAATACTAATGGATATCTATGGTAATGAACGTCAAAGGAGTAAACTAAAAGTAACTGGTGACCCAGAGCTATAGTGTTAAGATGGGTTTACATGGTTAGGTCCAACGAGAGTACAAAGCCCAATGGGAACAGGGAGGTCTGGATGTAACTACTGCTATGCTGACTCAACAGCAGAGTGTGGATGGATGGGGAATGGAGCGCGGCCCCAGGAAGCCCCCAAACTCCCCCTCAGCATCACGCTGGCACGACAATGCAGGAGAGATGTCACGGCTGGAAGCCTGTGTGTCTCACCGCATGTCAGCCAAGTTTGTATGCCGGACGCGTGCGTGACTGACCGTCAGTCAAGACGTCACACGCACAGCGCCAGGGGCGTGATGCCGATGCGCGGTGACAACGCCCCCCCGCCCCCACATACACACACATCCAAGTGACGTGGAGGGGAGGAGGAAGGGAGGGCTTTGAGGAAGACTGTCCTGCCCCCACCTAACAACTGTACTTTAATTTTCTCAGCTCTCCCCCACCGTTACTACCTTTTGTGCCTCTTGACCCTCCCGCCTAGATTGTAAGCTCTAATGAGCAGGGCCCTCTGATTCCTCTTGTATTGAATTGTATTGTAATTGTACTGTCTGCCCTCATGTCCTTGTGAAGCACTGCGCAAAAAAAAAGGGAGAATATTTAGAAGCAATAATTGGTCATTCCAAAACAGTATTTCTGACAACATTCAGCTTTTATGGTACAATGTAAGTAATGCAAATGATAAACGTTTTGAAAATGCTTAATCTGGGCCAACGCGTTTCTTTAAGCAGTGTGTTCTTCTTCAGGGAAGGATATACAAATGGACTCATGGTGCCATTTGCATAATTTTCTCTGAGGGAATGAACATTGCTGCAAGAAACATGCTGGACCAGAGTCAGCATATGCAAAACCAAGAACTTAGCATAGGAAGAGGTGATGGAGACCCTTAATAATAGACACAACAGGTGTGCAACCCCAGGAACTCAGCACAAATATGGTGGGAGCACTTCATAATTGCAGACCTGGGAACTCCGTGCAGGGATGGTTGGAGCCCCTCATAATGGGCACAGCAGGTGTTCAGTGCTGGAAACTCAAGGCAAGGATAGGGAGGAAACTTTCATAATGGGCACAGCAGGTGTGTAGATCCAGGAATGTAATGCAAGAATAATGGGAACACCTCATAGTGGACACAGCAGTTGTGCAGGTCTGTGAACTGTACACAGGGATGGGACGCCACCCCCCACCATAATGAGCACAGCAGGTGCACAGACCCAGTAACTAAGTGCAGAGATGGTGGTGACCCCTTATTATAAACATAGGAGGTGTGCAGATTCTGGAAACCCTTCAAAATGGGCACAGCAGGTGTTCAGACCAGGGACCTCAGCGCAGGGATAGTGGGAACCCCTCATGATGGTTAATGGGCACAGCGGGTGTACAGACCCAGGAACTCTCGGTAGGGTCGGTGAGAACCTCACATAATGGGCACAACAGGTGTGCAGACCCGGGCATTCAGTTCAGAGATGGTATGAGCCCTTTATATTAAGCACAGCAAGTGCACAGATCTGGGAACTTAATGTAGAGATCTCACCAAGAAAGTCCCTGAGGGACAGAAGAGACCGTTAGAAAGATTAACTCTCAAGTTATGAGGATAAGAGAATCTGAAAGTTTTAATTTCCCTGAAATTATGGTGAAAATCAGGAGGTTTTGGACAATTTTATCCAATTTGGCATAATTCATTGGAGTCAATGGGGAAGATCAAAGCTGAACTTTGGGAAAATTGAATACCTGCATTGCAAGGGTTAAATGTTCATTTTTGCCTAGGGTACCACTATAAAGCAGTTTTACTTACCTTACTCCTCCAGAAGACAGTGTTTCCCTCTCCCCCCTGACACTCCCGGTTATGAGAAGGAACTTGGCACCCTCACTTACAATATAGGTAAGTGCATTGTATACGATGCCATTGGATTTTGCTGGACCAGTCACATAGAGAAGAGCAGCCCGCAGAAGCTTTTTATGGACCCCTAGAGAAACCCAGACATTTAACCTGTGCAGTGAGGGAAGTTTTTAAAGTTTTCCAGGGGATTAGCTTTAGGAAGGGGGTTTTTGGTTATTTTTAAGGGTACAATGGGCCCTAAATGTCTCCTAAATTTAAGTCCCAAAATCAGGTCTTGCTCACAATGTCCTAGGAGCTGTCTGTCACCCAGCGTCCACATGGCACCCTTCAGTGAGGTTGATGAAAGATCATTCTCCAGACCAGAACTTCAAGATAGTGCTCTCCAGCAAAAATCCCTTTTGTAATCTTCTCCAGGCCCTCAGCCCAGCACCTGCTGAGGCCCAAACAGAAACTCTTGTTTCACACTAGCTGCCTCCCAGATATTTATCACCTCTCCAGCCACCTTCTGTGCACCACCTTCCCGGAGATTGGTTGGGGTCTGATAAATATTAATAAACCATTGGTTAATCCTCCCAGTCTATGTTCTTGAAGATTCTTCCAGAGGAAGGCAAGAGCAATCAACCACTGACCTTAGGAAAACCTGACCAGACGAAAAAACAGATCACCACACCACTGAGTAAAGGGAAACCAAGAACTAAATTACATTAAAAAATCAGACATTTTTGTCAAAGCAGCTAAAGAAGCAAACGTGAGAGTTTCTACTTGAAGGTGAAATCAGTAATTGTTCAAAAAAGTCCCTCTGCTCATCCATTCTCCAGCATCTAATAAACAATAATATAACAGTGCTGGGTGGAGTGAGTTCTCCAAAATATAAAATGGTGACTACATTTTTTTTTGCTTTATTTCCTGTTGTTAAAGTATTTTTCCATGTTCCCTGGCACCATTCTTGCCTAGGCAAGAGTGTTGTGTGCATAGAGCAGGAATTCTCTGGCTGCTAGCCAGTGAGTGGAGCTGGTGCACATCATAGACTGTCTGAACCTGGAAGGGGCAGCCTCCTCAGTTATTGTGATCCGGCTGCCCTTCCAGGTTCAGTGGTTGTGATCCGGCTGCCCTTCCAGGTTCAGTGGTTGTGATCCGGCTGCCCTACCAGGTTCAGTGGTTGTGATCCGGCTGCCCTTCCAGGTTCAGTGGTTGTGATCCGGCTGCCCTTCCAGGTTCAGTGGTTGTGATCCGGCTGCCCTTCCGGGTTCAGTGGTTGTGAGTTGGCTGCCTAAACCTGGAAGGGGCAGCCTCCTCAGTTATTGTGATCCAGCTGCCCTTCCAGGTTCAGTGGTTGTGACCCGGCTGCCTAATCCAGGAGGGAGCAGCCTCCTCAGTTATTGTTATCTGGCTGCCCTGCCAGGTTCAGTGGTTGTGACCCGGCTGCCAAATCTGGAGGGGCAGTCTCCTCGGTTATTGTTATCTGGCTATCCTTCTTTGTGCTGCCTGAACCTGGAAGAGGCAGCCCGGCTCACAATACCTCAGGAGGACCAACATGTCAGCGCAGGCCTGGGCTGTGACTCCTGAGGAACGATTCACAGCAGAACGACACCAAATCCTCTGGGCAGGTGAGTATGTGATTTGAGGACAATGCTGCACAATAGGAAAAAAGGGGTTAAATAATAAATAAAAAAATAAAAAATGTGGGGGAAGGAGTGAAGTTCTTCTTTAAATTCTAAACTGTCCATTCCTTCAGAGGGCATTATAGCTGTAGGTCATTATGACCTCATGCTGGACAGAACGCTTTTCTCTGATTGGCCAAGAGGCCATTCTGGCATGGGACGCTGGCCTATGACTTCACCCCTATCCCCGTTCCTCATCTATCTATCGCTGATGGTAATCTTCACTTGTAAAAAACAAATTGCGAGACATCACCAGGTCCGTGCTTTGTTTTACAGGCGCTCACGTCAAGTATTCGTTTTTATTGGAGCGTTTTTGGTGGATTCACCTTTTCTCCCCGGACACTTGTTTACAGAACTGAGGATGGGGAACTGTACCTAGCCGACGGTGTGGGAAGATAATAAATTAAATTATGATCTGCAGATGGCTGGCCGCTACGAGATGTATATATTTATAAAGATCGGTTATGAAGACATTGTGTATTTTTTTTTCTTACTTTAGTCCTTAAGTGGCCTCAGATATCTGAATGTAATTATCACTATAAGACTTGCTGGAGACCCCGGGCTGTACTAAGCTCACAAAGGTGAATTTTAGGGTGAAATGGGGAAAAGCTCCGTCTGGTTTATTTTTCCGCTTATGAACTCATTAAAATGAATGGCTTCCAACCACCACTCCAATACTCTCAATTCAAATAACATACTAAGCAGCCCGAGACACCAGTTATGGTGACCGAGCCGCCATATGGAAGCCCAAAATACCAGTTATGGTGACCGAGCCGCCATATGGAAGCCCAAAATACCAGTTATGGTGACCGAGCCGCCATATGGAAGCCCAAAATACCAGTTATGGTGACCGAGCCGCCATACGGAAACCCGAAATACCAGTTATGGTGACCGAGCCGCCATATGGAAACCCAAAATACCAGTTATGGTGACCGAGCCGCCATATGAAAGCCCAAAATACCAGTTATGGTGACCGAGCCGCCATATGGAAGCCCAAAATACCAGTTATGGTGACCGAGCCGCCATATGGAAGCCCAAAATACCAGTTATGGTGACCGAGCCGCCATATGGAAACCCAAAATACCAGTTATGGTGACCGAGCCGCCATATGGAAACCCAAAATACCAGTTATGGTGACCGAGCCGCCATATGGAAACCCAAAATACCAGTTATGGTGACCGAGCCGCCATATGGAAACCCGAAATACCAGTTATGGTGACCGAGCCGCCATATGGAAACCCAAAATACCAGTTATGGTGACCGAGCCGCCATATGAAAGCCCAAAATAACAGTTATGGTGACCGAGCCGCCATATGGAAGCCCAAAAGTAGGATTTTTAAAACAGCTTACCTGTAAAATCCTTTTCTTGGAGTACATCACGGGACACAGAGCAGCATAGTCATTACTATGTGGTTATATAGAATTACCTTCAGGTGCTGGCACTGGCAACTTCCAAAACAGGAAGTACCCTCCCCTATATAAGCCCCTCCCATCCGGGAGTACCTCAGTTTTGTAGCAAAGCAATACGTGTCCCCAAAAGAGGGGTGGGAGCTCTGTGTCCCGTGATGTACTCCAAGAAAAGGATTTTACAGGTAAGCTGTTTTAAAAATCCTACTTTCTTGTTCATACATCACGGGACACAGAGCAGCATAGTCATTACTATGTGGGACGTCCCAAAGCAATGCCACATGAGGGGGGGGATACACCATACATAAGCTGGGCGCCATCAGGCATGAGGATCTTTTGCGGCCTGCAACACACTGCGCCCAAAGGCGACATCCTCCTGACTTCTAATGTCCACCTGGTAGAACCTAGTAAACGTGTGTACTGAAGACCATGTTGCGGCCTTACAAATTTGCGCCAGGGAGGCCTGGTGATGCACTGCCCATGAAGTTCCAACTGCTCTCGTGGAGTGCGCCCTAACTTTGAACGGAGGCGGTCTACTTCTCAAGCCATAGGCTTGTATTATGACCTGTCGAATCCACTTGGCTAAAGTAGATTTTGATGCTGCCTGACCCTTTCTGGGGCCTTCCGGCAGAACAAACAAAGAATCCGTTCTACGAATCTGAGCAGTGGCTTTTAGATAAGCTTTAACTGCTCTTACTACATCCAAAGAATGCAATAACTTTTCCTCTACCGAGCTTGGTTTGGGGAAAAAAGAAGGAAGAACCACATCCTGGTTCAAGTGAAACCTCGATACCACCTTAGGAAGAAAGGCTGGGTGAGGACGTAATACTACTCTGTCCTTATGGATAACCAGATATGGCTCTTTACAGGACATGGCGGCTAATTCCGACACTCTTCTAGCCGAGCATATGGCTACTAAAAATATCAATTTCCTGGTGAGTAGAACCAAGGAAATGTGCCGCAAAGGTTCAAATGGCTGCTTCTGCAGAACCGACAGAACCAAATTTAGATCCCATGGGCATATGGGAGCCTTAATCGGTGGAATAATACGAGTCACACCTTGCATAAAGGATTTGACAAGTGAATGCATAGCCAGGGGCCTTTGAAATAGTATTGACAAGGCCGAAACCTGGCCCTTGATAGTACTTAAGGCAAACTTCCTGTCTACAGCCCACTGCAGGAAGTCCAGAATTCTGCCTATAACGTACTTACGTGGATGCCATTTTCTGGCCTCGCACCAAGTGATGTACGCCTTCCAAACTCTATAGTAGATCTGCCTGGATACAGGCTTCCTGGCATTGATTATAGTTGATACCACAGAGTTAGAGAGACCTCTCTTCTTTAGGATGTGGGATTCAATAGCCAGGCCGTTAAACTTAGAGTTAGTAAGGAAGGGTGGTATATCGGTCCTTGCGAAAGCAGGTCCGGACGACGTGGAAGGGTCCAAGGACTCCCCACAGACATTTTGATGATCTCCGCGTACCAGGCCCTTCGGGGCCACGCTGGAGCCACCAGGATCACCGGCTTCTTCTCCAACCTGACTCTGCGAAGGAGTCGAGGCAACAATTGTAGCGGAGGGAATGCATATATCAGTCTGAACTGATCCCAAGGGAACACCAGAGCATCCGAGCCGCAAGCGAGGGGATCCCTTGTCCGGGAGACAAATCTGTCCACCTTTGCGTTGAATCTGGATGCTAGCAGATCTACATCCGGTGTTCCCCACCGCTGACATATTGCTCGGAAGACCTCGGGATGAAGGGACCATTCCCCTGGGCATAACTGTTGGCGACTCAGAAAGTCCGCCTTCCAATTCTCCACCCCTGGAATGAAGACAGCTGATATACATGGGACATGCTTTTCTGCCCATTCCAGGATGTGACTTACTTCCCTCTGGGCTGCACGACTCCTGGTGCCTCCCTGATGATTGATATATGCCACTGCTGTGGCATTGTCTGATTGAATTCTGACAGGGGACCCTTGGAGTCTGGATGTCCAGGCTACTAGGGCGTACCGGGCTGCTCGTATCTCTAAGAGATTGATGGGCAGGGTTTTTACTACATTTGACCATCTGCCCTGGAGAGACCATTGCTCCAGTACTGCCCCCCAGCCTATAAGGCTGGCATCTGTAGTGACCACCTTCCAAGATATCGGGCTGAAGGGTTTTCCCTTCTGGAGATTCTGGGGGATCAACCACCAGCAGAGACTCTTCCGAACGGAAGGGGACAAAGCCATCGGGAAGTCTAGAGCCTGAACTTTTCCGTTCCATGCTGACAATATGGCCCTTTGTAAATTCCTTGAGTGGAATTGGGCGTATGGTACAGCTTCGAATGATGCTACCATCTTTCCTAGCAGCCTCATGCACAGGCGTATGGACGGCTGTCTTTTTGCACAAAGCAGACGGACCAAGGCCCTCAAAGAGGATACCTTGTCTAGAGGTAAGAAAATCTTCCTCTGGTCTGAATCCAGCCGTAGCCCTAGATATACCAGGTTTTTCACTGGCTGTAGGGCTGACTTGTCCAGGTTGATGACCCAACCGTGAGACTCTAGATACTTGATTGTATCGACAATTACCACTTCTAGCTTGGCAACTGAGTGGTCCATCAACAACAGGTCGTCTAGGTATGCCATTATCGTTACACCCCGTGTTCTTAGATCGGCCAACAGTGGGGCCAGAATTTTTGTGAACACTCGTGGTGCTGTGGCCAGACCGAATGGTAAGGCTCTGAACTGAAAATGGCGCCCTTCTACTGCAAAGCGTAGGAATTTTTGATGACCTGGAAAGATGGGAACATGCAAGTAAGCATCTTTGATGTCGATCGAGGCTAACCATTCCTCCCCTTGTAGGGCAGCGGTGACCGATCGGATCGACTCCATCCGGAAAGACCGGACGTTTAGAAATTTGTTTAGACTCTTTAGGTCCAATATGGGTCTTATGTCCCCGTTTGGCTTCGGGACTGTGAAAAGGTTTGAGTAGAAACCCAACCCCCACTCTTCCATAGGAACCTCCATAATTACTCCTTGGAGCAATAGTTGTTCTAACGCCAATAGGAGAGACCCTCTTTTCAGAGGGTCTCTTGGCATGCCTGACCACATAAAATGGGACGGAGGAGACTCTTTTAACTCCAACTTGTATCCCAGAGTTACTGCGGAGAGCACCCATCTGTCTTTGATCGTCTCCCGCCAGGTCTCTGCGAACAACTGAAGTCTTCCCCCCACCCGTTTGAGTGGGGGCAGCCCTTCATAGGCTTGACTTGGAGGCTGGTTTAGTACCTCTTCGGATCCAGGGCTTTTTATTACCCTGTGGCTGTCCCTGATTTTTACCTCCTGAGTTTGACCGAGGAGGCCGTCGGAACTGCTTAGTAGCAGACGTCGCAGGGATAGGAGAGGTAGTCCTCTTAAAAGATGGACCCCTAGACCTCTTTTTACTCGGTAAGAGAGTACTTTTACCACTGGAAATCTTCTGGATATACTTATCCAGGTCTTCGCCAAAAAGGCGTTCCCCATGAAATGGGAAGCTAACTAAGAGCTTCTTACAGGGAGCTTCAGCAGACCAGTTTTTGAGCCACAGAAGCCTAAGCATATGTACCAAAGACAGCGTGAGGCGGGAGGCCTGATGGATAGAATCCTTGATGGCGTCAACCGCAAAGCATAATGCTCTAGGCAGATCAGCCAGAGCCTGGGCCTGCTGGTCTGGCAAATCCCTCAGGACCATTTTCATTTGATCCTTTAAAGCTTGGCAGACCCCAATAGCTGCCACTGCTGGCTGTGTAACAGCCCCTGCTGTGGAAAAAGCAGATTTTAATAAAGATTCCAATTTTTTATCCACTGGATCTTTGAACATTTGAACATTATCTACTGGACATGTCAGTGATTTGTTCACAGAAGAGATGGCTGCATCCACCGTAGGAACATTCCATCTCTGGGTGAACTTTTCCTCCATGGGATAGATCACCGGAAACCTTTTAGGCGGAACAAATAGTTTATCAGGATGTTCCCAGTCCTGGTATATAAGTCCTTCCAATAATGGATGTATTGGAAAGGAGCAATTAACCTGGGGAGCTTTTAGCGACCCCAATGAGGAGACAGCAGTAGTTGATGGTTCAACAAGAGGCATTTGAAATGCAGATCGAACCATGTCAGTTAGGGTCTGGACCCACAATCTTTCAGTCTGTGATGCTGAAAATGGTTCATCTACTGTCGATTCCTCAAAAACAGAGCTAACCTCCTCCTGATCCCCTTCAGGTAGGTCGGTCCCTTCCTGGGACTGTTGCTCTGCCAACAGGCACTCTAATGGAGGTGATGGAGATCTGGCGCGCTTTCTTTCCTGTAGAGAAGAAGCGATCAATGCTGCCAATCTCTGCTCCAATCCCTCCAGAGTTGAGGAAAAAACCTCCTCTGTTATATATGCAGGAGCAGGTGGACTGAGGACAGCCGCAGTACCTGGCTCTCCCGGGGGTTCCTTATGGGTATTAACCTCTGATTTCTCAGGGGAGGAGGGTGCAGATGACTGCTCCAGATCCTCAGAGCCCGATGGAGACCCCCTACACTTCCTGAGAGGTATATCTCGGAGTTTTTTAGGCGGCATATTCCTTAGTTCAAAGCTGAGGTATTCCAGCCGCAATACACCCCTTACTGAAATAGTCTAATGCAATTTGCTGCTATGTACATCAGTGGGTGTCTACTAATGCGTCTTTCTGGGGATGCCTGTATCAACCGCCCGCTGTAAGCCCCTATACCATGCTACCAGCTCCTTTTCATGCTCTGTGTCCATAGCAAGCAGCGTGGACTGAGTCCTTTTATCTTGCTGGGACGCCCGCACATGCGCAGAAGCGCTGGGCGCACAGAGCGCGTCATCCGCCAGGCTCCGCCCCCTTTTTTGAAGCTAAACCTTATAAAAGGAAAGCATGTGTGCGCGCGTGTGCACGTGTGCGCTCTTGGCGCCATGTAGGGAGAGGAGCCAGGGTCCCTGTTTCACCAGGACTCGGGGATGGAAGGAAACTACTTGGCAGCATGACAGAGGAATGCAGCTTCCCTGATAGAGAGCTCACTCATCTGCCTGGACTTTCACCATGGAAGGAATAGTCCCAAGAAAAAAGACGTTCCACAGCGGCCTCTAGTGGACAAACACAGGTACCGCACCTTTGTCTTTTTTTTTTTTTTTTAAAACCTCCTTTATGAAAAAACATTTCCAGGTTTACAGTTTTTTTAAAACTTCCCTTATGAAAAAACAGTTCTAGGATTTCTTAGGCATATACAGCTATTAGCGGGAATACCCTTTAGGTAACAGGCAGAAAGACATATTAGGCTTGGGGGTCCCCTCAATAGAACCAAGTTCCTGAGGGGCCCCCACTTACCTTTTCCCCGCCGCAGGACTTTGTTTGGTCCACAGAAGCCCAAACTTCACCTCTCACGGCAGGCATTGTACTAGACCTTCAGGGACCGGGTTCCCAAGGATTCCACTCCCCTGGACCTGTATAGCACCCTGCACAGATAGCCTCTTGGTTTTGGGTATGACCAGAGCTCTGGATCCCAGGGTCCAGCCCTCCTAAGAGAGGCATTACAGGCAAAACCTTGCTCTTCTCTGCAAGGCCCGGGTACCGACCGTTTAGCTATGAAGCTTTTTTGGTCGGATCCGGAATAGCTTGCTAAGGCCCAGAGAACCTGTACACAAGCCCAGATGAATACATGTTAACCTTGGCCAACACCTTAGACACTGGCAAAAAAACTGAGGTACTCCCGGATGGGAGGGGCTTATATAGGGGAGGGTACTTCCTGTTTTGGAAGTTGCCAGTGCCAGCACCTGAAGGTAATTCTATATAACCACATAGTAATGACTATGCTGCTCTGTGTCCCGTGATGTATGAACAAGAAATACCAGTTATGGTGACCGAGCCGCCATATGGAAACCCAAAATACCAGTTATGGTGACCGAGCCGCCATATGGAAGCCCAAAATACCAGTTATGGTGACCGAGCCGCCATATGGAAACCCAAAATACCAGTTATGGTGACCGAGCCGCCATATGGAAGCCCAAAATACCAGTTATGGTGACCGAGCCGCCATATGGAAGCCCAAAATACCAGTTATGGTGACCGAGCTGCCATATGGCGGCATGACATCGCCGATGGGCAAGCATTCTGCACTGTGCATAATGATGTCATGGAATAATGCACTGGGGGAGCAGCCTGATGCCAAATGGCGCACAGGGGGAATTTAAGGACAGGTATTTTGCACATACACTATATTGTCAAAAGTATTGGGACACCTGCCTTTACACACACATGAACTTTAATGGCATCCCAGTCTTAGTCCATAGGGTTCAATATTGAGTTGCCCACCCCAGTTATAACAGCTTCACCTCTTCTGGGAAGGCCGTCCACAAGGTTTAGGAGGGTGTCTATGGGAATGTTTGACCATTCTTCCAGAAGTGTGTAGCAATGGCCCCAACACCTAGAAGCTTAATGGTGACCTCCAGAGTCAGGGAGAGCTGACATCCTTCTTTGTAGATTGGGTAACTAGGCATAGTGGGTGTAATGCAAGATGGAAGGATTGGGCGCCAGTCACTTTTTGAATGCAAACAAAAGAGATTTATTGTCTATTAACAAGAACTGGGGGAGAGAGGGCCTGAACACCCTTAGGCAGATGCAATAGCAATTGACAGACTCCGAGACTAAATAAGCAGACAGCTATACAGGTTGAGGGCCTTTAAGCTGGTGGCAGCACTGTATTTGTAGAACTGCTGTCTCTTATGGCAACTGAACTTGTAGGTTGACTTCAACACAGATCTGTACACATACCAGACTTGGTATCCCCATTGTGTAGGACCTGGCCTCCATCTCACAGCCTCCCGCTGTAGCTTTTTTCACTCCCAGTCTTCTCACCAGACCTTCAGATCCCAGCCGCTCGCTGGATCCCCTGAGCTCTTCCACAGCTAACCCGGTGTACACTCCAAGCGTCACCCACGCTCACCCGCTGGGTCCCTGGCTTGGCTCTCAGCTAACCCGCTGTACACGCCAAGCGTCACCCATGCTCGCCCGCTGGGTCCCTGGCTTGGCTCTCAGCTAACCCGCTGTACAGTCCAAGCGTCACCCACGCTCACCCGCTGGGTCCCTGGCTTGGCTCTCAGCTAACCCGCTGTACAGTCCAAGCGTCACCCACGCTCACCCGCTGTACACTCCAAGCGTCACCCACGCTCACCTGCTGGGTCCCTGGCTTGGCTCTCAGCTAACCCGCTGTACAGTCCAAACGTCACCCACGCTCACCCGCTGGGTCCCTGGCTTGGTTCTCAGCTAACCCGCTGTACACGCCAAGCGTCACCCATGCTCACCCGCTGGGTCCCTGGCTTGGCTCTAAGCTAACACGCTGTACAGTCCAAGCATCACCCACGCTCATCCGCTGGATTCCTGGCTTGGCTCTCAGCTAACCCGCTGTACATGCCAAGTGTCACCCGCTGGGTCCCTGGCTTGGCTCTCAGTTAACCCGCTGTACACGCCAAGCGTCACCCACGCTCACCCACTGTTCAATTCAAGCAGCACCCTTGCTACCTGCTGGGCCCCTGGCTTGGCTCTCAGCTAACCCGCTGTACACTTCAAATGCCACCCACGCTCACCCGCTGGGTCCCTGGCTTGGCTCTCTGCTAACCCGCTGAATCCTCTTCAAGTGTGGGGCAGGGTCCCTTAGTTGAACGCTGAAGTGTTCCCCCACTTTTTCACCCTGCCCGGATAGTGAAAAAAGCTGCTCTGGTACTTCTTCAGACTTCACCAACCTGGCCTCTGATAACAGGAGTAGTTGTCCCTTACTGGTGATGGTGTCCCCTTTATATCTGACCTCTGGTTCTCACTTGCCTCTGGTAACAGGAGTGGTCATCCCATGTGGCAACTGCTTCTCCTTCACCTCTGGCAACACTCGGTTCACCGTCCGGCTGAAGCTCTGCAATGATCAGGCTCCCCTCGGGATGAGACTCTACACACGTAGCTAAGCCTCAGGCTTAGGCCTGACCTTTAGCTGCTGCTTCAGATACAGCCCCCAGGCTTCAGCCTGGGGCTAAAAGAACACCGATCACCTGACTCATTCTCCTTAAATAGACTCTCCCAGCATGCTTAGCCACAAATATGATTGGCTGAGAAATTATGTCTATTCACAACGTGAACTCACTGTGGTCTTGTCCTTCTAATGCCAAAGGAAGCAGTGCCACCCATTGGCAGAAGAGAGAAATGCACCACATTCAGGCTTGGGGCAGAAAGTCAAGGGATACAACTACCAATTAGCCAGGCTAGTTACCACCTAGCATAACTAAATTCGTTAGCAATCCTGCCTAATACCAGGATGCTACAAATGAATTTGTGAGGTCAGGCACTGATGTTGGACGAGAAGGCCTGGCTCGCAGTCTCCGTTCTAATTCACCTCAAAGTTGTTCTATCGGATTGAGGTCAGGACTCTGTGGACTCTGTTCCTCCACTCCAAACTCACTCATCCATGTCTAGGGGTATCAATGCAAAATTGTTTTTAAAAAAGATTGTTTTTAACCACTTCAGCCCCGGACCATTTTGCTGGCCAAAGACCAGGCCCCTTTTTGCGATTCGGCACTGCGTCGCTTTAAATGACAGTTGCGCGGTCGTGCGACGTGGCTCCCAAACAAAATTCACATATTTTTTCCCCACAAATAGAGATTTCTTTTGGTGGTATTTGATCACCTCTGCGGTTTTTATTTTTTGCGCTATAAACAAAAATAAAGCGAGAACTTTGAAAAAAAAGCAATATTTTTTACTTGTTTCTATAATAAATATCCCCCAAAAATATATAAAAATACATTTTTTTTCCTCAGTTTAGACCGATACGTTTTCTTCTACATATTTTTGGTAAAAGAAAATCGCAATAATCGTTTATTGATTGGTTTGCGCAAAAGTTATAGCGTCTACAAAATAGGGGATCGTTTTATGGCATTTTTATTAATATTTTTTTTTTACTAGTAACGGCGGCAGTTTTTTTTTTTTTTTTTTATTGTGACTGCGACTTTATGGCGGACACATCAGATACTTTTGACACCATTTTGGGACCATTGTCATTTTTACAACGATCAGTGCTATAAAAATGAATTACTGTGTAAATGACACTGGTAGTGAAGGGGTTAACCACTAGGTGGCGATGAAGGGGTTAAGTGTGTCCTGGGGAGTGATTCTAACTGTAGGGGGATGGGCTGTGTGTGACACGACACTGATCCCCACTTCCGATTACAGGGAACTGTGATCAGTGTCCTGTCACTAGGAAGACTGGGGAAATGCCTTGTTTACATCAGCATCTCCCCGTTCTTCCTCACCGTGAGATGATCGTGGGACTCCCGGCAGACATCGAGTCCGTGGGACCCGCGGTCGGGCTCACAGAGCTTGCAGCGGCGTGGGCACGTCCACAATGCCGCTTCTTAAAGGGGACGTATATATATGCCCGTGCCATGCTGCAGACGTATATCTGCGTGCGACGGTCGGCAAGCGGTTAAAGGAGCAATGATTTTAATGAGGCTTAAAGTGAAACAATACAAATGAAAAATTCCTCTAAATATTGTGCCTGGGGGGTCCCCTTAGTCTGCCAGTAAAGTGGCGCATCTGTACCATGTATAGAACCTGCTGCAGCAAAACTGACATTTATAAAAAAATAAAAATAAATAGATTTTCCCGGGAGAAAGCTTTCTCAAGAAAAAGTAAAAGACATACAAAAATGTGGGGGGGGGAAACAGCGTAGGGTCCCCCCCCCCAATCCATACTAGGCCCTTTGTGTGTGGTATGGATTTTAAGGGGAATCTCACGCCAAATAAAAAAGAAGAATGTGTGAGGCCCCCACAAAATCTATACCAGACCCTTATCCGTGTTTTGGGTGCTTTGGGTCAGGGGGACTTTGTTGATTTTTACATCTAGGCGTAGGAGTTCCCCTGAAAATCCATATTAGGGGGATTTTGGGGGAACCCACACCGTTTTTTTTTACATTTTGGCATGGGGCTCCCCTTAAAATCCATACCAGACCCTTATTCAAGCATGCAACCATACCAGGCCACATGCCCTCAACATGGGGGGGTGCTTTGGGGCGGTGCTTTGGGGCGGGGAGCTCTGTTGATATTTACATCTCAGTGTGGGAGTTCCCCTCAAAATCTAGCTGGCATGGATTTGGGGGGGGGAACCCACACTTTTTCTTTCATTTTGGCATGGGGCTCCCCTTAAAATCCATACCAGACTCTTATCTGAGCATGCGGGCTGGCAGGCCAGCAAAGGGGATGACCCACACGCCTTTTTTTTTCCACATTTTTCAATTGCCGGCAATGTTTTATTTTACCATTCAGCTGCCTGCGGGTAACCTGCTGACAGCTGATGACTCATTGGTTGCTTCCTGGCCCGCTCCTTAACAACCGGCAGCTATTCACTGTGCGCCTGGCAGGCAAACATCCCGCCAAGCGCCCCACAAATCCGGGTGTTCGCCGGACACGTGAACAGGCTGCGTTCTGCCCAAACGTATGTGAACTCCTCGCCCAACACCATTAGGGGCCCAGAAAACAATTTTCCCTGCATTGGCCCTTTGCCCCCGGCGTGAACTGCTGAACATCCAATGGGCTCTTTTCTTCTTGACTAATTACAATAAATGAGGTCCCAGGATGGAAATTTTTATCAGTCACATTTATTTTTTGATTTAAAAAAAAAAAATACATAAAATTCTGCCCCCCCCCCCCCCCATGCATCAACATTTCATTCTGTCGCAGTGACACAACGCACATGTGGACGGCTTATACATTGTGATAACATAAGAAGAGGTCACCTGGATGGCAGATAGAGGGGTCTCCCCCCCCCCCCCCGGAGCCCGGCAATATTTATAAAGCTCGTGGCACCTGATGCCTTAACACATCGGCCCGCAGAGCAGCGACTCCGACTCATTACAAGTCATTCCAATGATGGATTAAGTAAATATTTTAATCCAGTCATGTCAGTGTTTATTATGGGATGGCTGAGGCCCAAATCTTCCCTAAAGCTGCTGAAAAGTCCGTTAATAAAATCCTTTACAGTGAATGAAGGAATGATAAACACCATTCTTCTGTTCCTGCGATCCTCGTGTCCCTCATTCTTCTGTTCCTCCGATCCTCGTGTCCCTCATTCTTCTGTTCCTCCCATCCTCGTGTCCCTCATTCTTCTGTTCCTCCGATCCTCGTGTCCCTCATTCTTCTGTTCCTCCCATCCTCGTCTCCCTCATTCTTCTGTTCCTCCCATGCTCGTGTCCCTCATTCTTCTGTTCCTCCCATCCTCGTGTCCCTCATTCTTCTGTTCCTCCGATCCTCGTGTCCCTCATTCTTCTGTTCCTCCCATCCTCGTCTCCCTCATTCTTCTGTTCCTCCCATCCTCGTGTCCCTCATTCTTCTGTTCCTCCCATCCTCGTCTCCCTCATTCTTCTGTTCCTCCCATCCTCGTGTCCCTCATTCTTCTGTTCCTCCCATCCTCGTGTCCCTCATTCTTCTGTTCCTCCCATCCTCGTGTCCCTCATTCTTCTGTTCCTCCCATCCTCGTCTCCCTCATTCTTCTGTTCCTCCCATCCTCGTGTCCCTCATTCTTCTGTTCCTCCCATCCTCGTCTCCCTCATTCTTCTGTTCCTCCGATCCTCGTGTCCCTCATTCTTCTGTTCCTCCCATCCTCGTCTCCCTCATTCTTCTGTTCCTCCCATCCTCGTGTCCCTCATTCTTCTGTTCCTCCCATCCTCGTCTCCCTCATTCTTCTGTTCCTCCGATCCTCGTGTCCCTCATTCTTCTGTTCCTCCGATCCTCGTGTCCCTCATTCTTCTGTTCCTCCCATCCTCGTGTCCCTCATTCTTCTGTTCCTCCGATCCTCGTGTCCCTCATTCTTCTGTTCCTCCGATCCTCGTGTCCCTCATTCTTCTGTTCCTCCCATCCTTGTCTCCCTCATTCTTCTGTTCCTCCCATCCTCGTGTCCCTCATTCTTCTGTTCCTCCGATCCTCGTGTCCCTCATTCTTCTGTTCCTCCGATCCTCGTGTCCCTCATTCTTCTGTTCCTCCCATCCTCATCTCCCTCATTCTTCTGTTCCTCCCATCCTCGTCTCCCTCATTCTTCTGTTCCTCCCATCCTCGTCTCCCTCATTCTTCTGTTCCTCCCATCCTCGTGTCCCTCATTCTTCTGTTCTTCCGATCCTCGTTTCCCTCATTCTTCTGTTCCTCCCATCCTCGTGTCCCTCATTCTTCTGTTCCTCCGATCCTCGTGTCCCTCATTCTTCTGTTCCTCCCATCCTCGTCTCCCTCATTCTTCTGTTCCTCCCATCCTCGTGTCCCTCATTCTTCTGTTCCTCCCATCCTCGTCTCCCTCATTCTTCTGTTCCTCCCATCCTCGTGTCCCTCATTCTTCTGTTCCTCCCATCCTCGTCTCCCTCATTCTTCTGTTCCTCCCATCCTCGTGTCCCTCATTCTTCTGTTCCTCCCATCCTCGTGTCCCTCATTCTTCTGTTCCTCCGATCCTCGTCTCCCTCATTCTTCTGTTCCTCCCATCCTCGTCTCCCTCATTCTTCTGTTCCTCCCATCCTCGTGTCCCTCATTCTTCTGTTCCTCCCATCCTCGTGTCCCTCATTCTTCTGTTCCTCCCATCCTCGTGTCCCTCATTCTTCTGTTCCTCCGATCCTCGTCTCCCTCATTCTTCTGTTCCTCCCATCCTCGTGTCCCTCATTCTTCTGTTCCTCCCATCCTCGTGTCCCTCATTCTTCTGTTCCTCCCATCCTCGTCTCCCTCATTCTTCTGTTCCTCCGATCCTCGTGTCCCTCATTCTTCTGTTCTTCCGATCCTCGTGTCCCTCATTCTTCTGTTCCTCCGATCCTCGTGTCCCTCATTCTTCTGTTCTTCCGATCCTCGTGTCCCTCATTCTTCTGTTCCTCCCATCCTCGTGTCCCTCATTCTTCTGTTCCTCCGATCCTCGTCTCCCTCATTCTTCTGTTCCTCCCATCCTCGTGTCCCTCATTCTTCTGTTCCTCCGATCCTCGTGTCCCTCATTCTTCTGTTCCTCCCATCCTCGTGTCCCTCATTATTCTGTTCCTCCCATCCTCGTGTCCCTCATTCTTCTGTTCCTCCCATCCTCGTCTCCCTCATTCTTCTGTTCCTCCGATCCTCGTGTCCCTCATTCTTCTGTTCCTCCCATCCTCGTGTCCCTTATTCTTCTGTTCCTCCCATCCTCGTCTCCCTCATTCTTCTGTTCCTCCGATCCTCGTGTCCCTCATTCTTCTGTTCCTCCCATCCTCGTGTCCCTCATTCTTCTGTTCCTCCCATCCTCGTGTCCCTCATTCTTCTGTTCTTCCGATCCTCGTGTCCCTCATGCTTCTGTTCCTCCCATCCTCGTGTCCCTCATTCTTCTGTTCCTCCGATCCTCGTGTCCCTCATTCTTCTGTTCCTCCGATCCTCGTGTCCCTCATTCTTGTGTTCTTCCGATCCTCGTGTCCCTCATTCTTCTGTTCTTCCGATCCTCGTGTCCCTCATTCTTCTGTTCCTCCCATCCTCGTGTCCCTCATTCTTCTGTTCCTCCGATCCTCGTGTCCCTCATTCTTCTGTTCCTCCGATCCTCGTGTCCCTCATTCTTCTGTTCCTCCGATCCTCGTGTCCCTCATTCTTCTGTTCTTCCGATCCTCGTGTCCCTCACTCTTTTGTAAACGATCCGAACCACACGCCTGCCACGGGAGACACTGCGCAGAACACGCATTCCTCGCCACGCGACCACACCCACAACCCAACGAGCCCTTCCCCATCCCATCCACTGACACCAATATTACACGACTCATCTCCTTCCACCAACTCTCCTCTCCTGAAATACTCTGCTCTGCTGGAGGACTCTGCTCCTTCCTCTATAACTCTCCTCTCCTGAAATACTCTGCACTGCTGGAGGACTCTGCTCCTTCCTCTATAACTCTCCTCTCCTGAAATACTCTGTACTGCTGGAGGACTCTGCTCCTTCCTCTATAACTCTCCTCTCCTGAAATACTCTGCTCTGCTGGAGGACTCTGCTCCTTCCTCTATAACTCTCCTCTCCTGAAATACTCTGTACTGCTGGAGGACTCTGCTCCTTCCTCTATAACTCTCCTCTCCTGAAATACTCTGCTCTGCTGGAGGACTCTGCTCCTTCCTCTATAACTCTCCTCTCCTGAAATACTCTGCTCTGCTGGAGGACTCTGCTCCTTCCTCTATAACTCTCCTCTCCTGAAATACTCTGCTCTGCTGGAGGACTCTGCTCCTTCCTCTATAACTCTCCTCTCCTGAAATACTCTGCTGGAGGACTCTGCTCCTTCCTCTATAACTCTCCTCTCCTGAAATACTCTGCACTGCTGGAGGACTCTGCTCCTTCCTCTGTAACTCTCCTCTCCTGAAATACTCTGCTGGAGGACTCTGCTCCTTCCTCTATAACTCTCCTCTCCTGAAATACTCTGCACTGCTGGAGGACTCTGCTCCTTCCTCTATAACTCTCCTCTCCTGAAATACTCTGCACTGCTGGAGGACTCTGCTCCTTCCTCTATAACTCTCCTCTCCTGAAATACTCTGCACTGCTGGAGGACTCTGCTCCTTCCTCTATGACTCTCCTCTCCTGAAATACTCTGCTCTGCTGGAGGACTCTGCTCCTTCCTCTATGACTCTCCTCTCCTGAAATACTCTGCTCTGCTGGAGGACTCTGCTCCTTCCTCTGTAACTCTCCTCTCCTGAAATACTCTGCTGGAGGACTCTGCTCATTCCTCTATAACTCTCCTCTCCTGAAATACTCTGCACTGCTGGAGGACTCTGCTCCTTCCTCTGTAACTCTCCTCTCCTGAAATACTCTGCTGGAGGACTCTGCTCCTTCCTCTATAACTCTCCTCTCCTGAAATACTCTGCTCTGCTGGGAGGACTCTGCTCCTTCCTCTATAACTCTCCTCTCCTGAAATACTCTGCTGGAGGACTCTGCTCCTTCCTCTATAACTCTCCTCTCCTGAAATACTCTGCTCTGCTGGAGGACTCTGCTACTTCCTCTATAACTCTCCTCTCCTGAAATACTCTGCTCTGCTGGAGGACTCTGCTCCTTCCTCTATAACTCTCCTCTCCTGAAATACTCTGCTGGAGGACTCTGCTCCTTCCTCTATAACTCTTCTCTCCTGAAATACTCTGCTGGAGGACTCTGCTCCTTCCTCTATAACTCTCCTCTCCTGAAATACTCTGCTGGAGGACTCTGCTCCTTCCTCTATAACTCTCCTCTCCTGAAATACTCTGCACTGGTGGAGGACTCTGCTCCTTCCTCTATAACTCTCCTCTCCTGAAATACTCTGCTCTGCTGGAGGACTCTGCTCCTTCCTCTATAACTCTCCTCTCCTGAAATACTCTGCACTGCTGGAGGACTCTGCTCCTTCCTCTATAACTCTCCTCTCCTGAAATACTCTGCTGGAGGACTCTGCTCCTTCCTCTATAACTCTCCTCTCCTGAAATACTCTGCTGGAGGACTCTGCTCCTTCCTCTATAACTCTCCTCTCCTGAAATACTCTGCACTGCTGGAGGACTCTGCTCCTTCCTCAATAACTCTCCTTTCCTGTTATACTCTGCACTGCTGGAGGACTCTGCTCCTTCCTCTATAACTCTCCTCTCCTGAAATACTCTGCACTGCTGGAGGACTCTGCTCCTTCCTCTATAACTCTCCTCTCCTGAAATACTCTGCTGGAGGACTCTGCTCCTTCCTCTATAACTCTCCTCTCCTGATATACTCTGCTGGAGGACTCTGCTCTTTCCTCTATAACTCTCCTCTCCTGATATACTCTGCTGGAGGACTCTGCTCCTTCCCCTATAACTCTCCTCTCCTGATATACTCTGCTGGAGGACTCTGCTCTTTCCTCTATAACTCTCCTCTCCTGATATACTCTGCACTGCTGGAGGACTCTGCTCCTTCCTCTATAACTCTCCTCTCCTGATATACTCTGCTGGAGGACTCTGCTCCTTCCTCTATAACTCTCCTCTCCTGAAATACTCTGCAGCAGGTGGGTTGTCGGCTCCTATAGGCGGTGGGCAGCAGCACCTGCATCCTCTCATCCTTTTCTGCATCACGTCTCCTCCCTCCTCCTCCTAGGCATCCAATAGGTTCTCCTGTCCTTTCAGCCATTCGGGTGACGGGTCTCAAAACCCGCTTCCTGATTGGCCGGGAGGAGAATCAGTGTGGTGATAGGGAATTCTCATTCGCTATTGTCACACAACTGGGTGGGCTTGAAACGCAATGCTCTGCACCCTGAGCCCACTCTTCACGTGCTTCAAAAAAATAACATCCCCTCTTGGAATCCATGGTCTGGCGCCCTGCATGTAGATTGGGGGGGCCAGACATATGGTTGGGGGGGCTGCGCTCGTGCACCCCTAATGGACGGGCTGCTGCTGGTGTGAACTCCAAAGCTCAAACACACATGATCGGTACCGATCACTAATGAAGGAAGGGGCTGCTCTCCCTCCTGAAACATCCCCTGTGTGCCCGCAGCAGCAGCAGCAGCCGGCAGGAGAGAGGAAAGAAGCTGACAAAGCTGCGGAAAGGGGGACATGGAGGGAGTGGGGGCAGGGCAGCAGGGAGAATCTGCACCCAGGCACACCCAGCACACCCCCTGTGCATGTTCAGGCCTGTACTCACAATGCAAATATATGTAAAAAGTGTAAAAAGATTAACCAACAAAGCAAACAAATTATTTATTTATTTTCATTATTAATAGTTTATAAAATAGAAGTGAAAAAAATAAATCAGGAAAGTAAAATCTAAATGGTTTAAAATAAGGAGTTAATAAAGGCTGACTAAAGTGAATTATGGGTTAATAAGGGTTAATAAGGGTTAAACAGAGAAACATTTAATTAAAAAACAAAGAATGTAAAAAAAAAAAAAAAAAAAAAACTTTTCTTGCCTTAAAGGAGCACTATACCTTTTTTTTTTTTTTTGCTTAAAAATAACAAACATGTTATACTTACCTCCACTGTGCAGCTCGTTTTGCACACAGTGGCCCCGATCCTGGTCTTCTGGGGTCCCTCGGCGGCTGTCTTGGCTCCTCCCCGCAAGGACTCCACACCTTAATGCGAGTGAGCTCGCATGGTGTGGAGTGATTGCGGGCGCGCTCCCGTGATACAGCGGCGGCCATAGCCGCCGACTGTATCACTCGGCCCCGCCCCCCGGCGTGCCGCGTCATTGGATGTGATTGACAGCAGCGCCAGCCAATGGCTGCGCTGCTTTCAATCTATCCAGTGTAGCCAATCGGCGGCCAGGCAGAAAAACGAAGAGGATGACGGGGACGAGCATGGGACTTTCGAGGGGCCAGGTAAGAAAAACGGGGGCTCGGGGGGGGGGCGGTATTGTCGAATGTTTTTTCACCTTAATGCATAGGATGCATTAAGGTGAAAAAACATGTAACTTTACTACTCCTTTAACTGACTTTGTCTGCAGATGGAAGTTCATCCTTTTGATCTGAAGATGAATAAACAGAAAGATACAAAATGAAACAATGTTTCTTTTTAATGTTGTTGATAAACATTTTCAGGCTACTTTTTCTGACATCTCCAATTGCTGGACTTTGTTTACACTTCAGCTGTCAACAGGGGAACCCCGCTGACAGCTGGCTGAGTCATCGGTTGTTAAGGACGCGGCACCCCCCGGCCCCTTAACAACCGATAATTGACGACTTTTTAATTTTTTTTACATTTCAGCTGTCAGTGGGGGAAACTCGCTGACAGATAAAAGAACTGAGCCTGAAAGTATCTGTTTCAGTTATCAGAGCAATTTCATGAGTACCGATACTGGTGCAAAAGCTTAGTATCGGCACCGACACCGCTATCGGAGCAAATCTAGAAAAAAGTGATAAGCCTCACTAATCTTACATCACTATGACATCATCACAAGTACTGTAAATCTTTGCGCTCACTTCCCAAACTCGCATTACAAAGATGGCATGTCGGGCTTCCTTGGTCAGCGCCAACCTCCCGACGTCTGTAACGAGGCACAGAAACAGCCTCGGAAAATGCTTTTTATTTTTCACGTAACAGGAAGATGCTTTTCTAGTGAAATGCGGTAAATGGCGAGTATTCCTTGGGGTATTGTTATTGTTCTCTTGCTTTCCCTTTTAAGCTGTCATTATCTGGGCATCCAGTTCCCTCCAGTCCCCGAGGCGAGGGAGGAATGTGTTCTTGAACGGGAAAGCGTTTTGTGTCATCTCTACCAGCGGTTTACATGTAAATAATCGTCTGTTTACCCCGGCGGACGCGCACAGAGGGACGAGCGCAGACGGAGTCTGGACGGCACGCTTCACACCTCGTAAAAGGAGGAAGACGGCCGAGCACACGCCAGGAACCAGCTGACATCTACACCGGCCGGCCCCGCTGCGGGTTAAAGCAAAGGACAGATTTCCAAACTCCTGGCTCGCTCGGTTTGTTTGGGTCCAGAGATGTGATGCAAGATGCTCGCCCGAGTGGAATTTATCAAGAAACTAACGAAATGCACATCAAAGAACAATTGAAAAATTTATCGCCGCTCTGTCTGCTTTTTTTTAGGGAGTTTTTTTTTTCTTCCTGGTGATGTTTGAAGAGTACCAAGCCAACTCAGTGACACCTGATCCTGAGCCTCTCTTTTCTTACAACTGCTCCCAAATGTATCTATCTTTACCTTAATTGTGGACATCCGAAATGATTCAACCCCTGCACCACTCCCCTGCAAGAAGGTACGGGAGCAGGTCAGAAGAATGAAGGATGAATGACAACAGGCTGCCGTCCCACCTAGAGGCCTACTACAAACCCTGACTGGTAAGAGGCTCAGGCCTACCTAGAGGCCTACTACAAACCCTGACTGGTAAGAGGCTCAGGCCTACCTAGAGGCCTACTACAAACCCTGACTAGTAAGAGGCTCAGGCCTACCTAGAGGCCTACTACAAACCCTGACTGGTAAGAGGCTGCCGTCCCACCTAGAGGCCTACTACAAACCCTGACTGGTAAGAGGCTGCTGTCCCACCTAGAGGCCTACTACAAACCCTGACTGGTAAGAGGCTCAGGCCTACCTAGAGGCCTACTACAAACCCTGACTGGTAAGAGGCTCAGGCCTACCTAGAGGCCTACTACAAACCCTGACTGGTAAGAGGCTCAGGCCTACCTAGAGGCCTACTACAAACCCTGACTGGTAAGAGGCTGCCGTCCCACCTAGAGGCCTACTACAAACCCTGACTGGTAAGAGGCTGCTGTCCCACCTAGAGGCCTACTACAAACCCTGACTGGTAAGAGGCTCAGGCCTACCTAGAGGCCTACTACAAACCCTGACTGGTAAGAGGCTCAGGCCTACCTAGAGACCTACTACAAACCCTGACTGGTAAGAGGCTCAGGCCTACCTAGAGGCCTACTACAAACCCTGACTGGTAAGAGGCTCAGGCCTACCTAGAGGCCTACTACAAACCCTGACTGGTAAGAGGCTTCCGTCCCACCTAGAGGCCTACTACAAACCCTGACTGGTAAGAGGCTCAGGCCTACCTACAGGCCTACTACAAACCCTGACTGGTAAGAGGCTGCTGTCCCACCTAGAGACCTACTACAAACCCTGACTGGCAACAGGCTGCAGTCCCACCTAGAGGCCTACTATAAACCCTGACTGGTAAGAGGCTGCTGTCCCACCTAGAGACCTACTACAAACCCTGACTGGTAAGAGGCTGCTGTCCCACCTACAGACCTACTACAAACCCTGACTGGTAAGAGGCTGCAGTCTCACCTAGAGGCCTACTACAAACCCTGACTGGTAAGAGGCTCAGGCCTACCTAGAGGCCTACTACAAACCCTGACTGGTAAGAGGCTCAGGCCTACCTAGAGGCCTACTACAAACCCTGACTGACAAGAGGCTGCAGTCCCACCTAGAGGCCTACTACAAACCCTGACTGGCAACAGGCTGTAGTCCCACCTAGAGGCCTACTACAAACCCTGACTGGTAAGAGGCTCAGGCTTACCTAGAGGCCTACTACAAACTCTGACTGGTAAGAGGCTCAGGCCTACCTAGAGGCCTACTACAAACTCTGACTGGCAAGAGGCTGCAGTCCCACCTAGAGGCCTACTACAAACCCTGACTGGCAACAGGCTGCAGTCCCACCTAGAGGCCTACTACAAATCCTGACTGGTAAGAGGCTGCCATCCCACCTAGAGGCCTACTACAAACCCTGACTGGTAAGAGGCTGCCGTCCCACCTAGAAACCTGCAATGAACCCTGACTGGTAAGAGGCTGCCATCCCACCTAGAGGCCTACTACAAACCCTGACTGGCAAGAGGCTGCAGTCCCACCTACAGGCCTTTTACAAACCCTGACTGGCAAGAGGCTGCAGTCCCACTTATAGACATGAAATAAACCCTGTCATGCAGGAGGCTGCTGTCACACCTAGAGGCCTGCAACAAACCCGGACTAGCAAGAGGCTGCAGCCCTGTCTAGAAGTCTTTTATAACCTCTTACATAAAAAGAGGATGTAGTACCACCTGGAAGCCTGCAATAAACCCAAACCAGCAGCCCTGTCTAGAGGCTTTCTTTAAACACAGACTGGCAAGAGGATGCGGTCCCAATGTGGCCTTGCAGTTTTGGATCCTGGATTTGAATGCCACCAGGGACTGCATGGAGTCTTCATCAAATGTGAATTAATCTAATACCAAGAGGTAAATCGGCCCCCTACTGCCCTACCCACTGTGTATGGGCAAGGAGGGGGCATTAGATTGTAAGCTCCTTTGGGGCCCTGTGACTGACGTGATTCCAAACTGCCTGTGAAGAACTATGTATTACATTGGAGAAAATAACGATCGTCTCCCCTGCAGATTGTGTAAGTTCTCCCATTACATAGAAATGAAGGGTCTATAATTTTTATCATAGGTGTATTTTATATGATGGAGACAGAATATCAACCAAAATCCAGAAACATCACATGATACAAATATTTTAAAAGTAAAATAAGTATTTGATCCCCTTAGTAGTTGGTGGGGAAACCCTTGTTGGGAAGCACAGAGGTCAGACGTTTCTTGTAGGTGGTGATCAGGTTTCCACATCTCAGGAGGGATTTTGTCCCCTCTTCTTTACAGATCTTCTCTAAATCCTGAAGGTCTTGTGGCAACTCGAAGTTTCAGCTCCTTCCATACATTTTTTTTTAGGATTAAGGTCTGGAGACTGGCTGGGCCACTCCATGACATCAATGTGCTTCTTCTTGAGCCTCTCCTTTGTTGCCTGGGCCGTGTGTTTTGGGTCATTGTCATGCTGGAAGACCCATCCATGACCCATCTTCAGTGTTCTGGATGAGGGAAGAAGGTTCTCATCCAAGATCTTACAATGCATGGCCCCGTCCATTGGCCCCTCAATGCGGCAAAGTCGGCCTGGACCTTTATCAGAGAAACACCCCAAAGCCTCATGTTTCCCCCTCCGTGTGACTGGAGGGGTAGAGTTCTAATGCCGCGTACACACGATCATTTTTCCCGTCTGGAAAAATGAAATTTTTTTTTTAACAAGAAAAACGCCTGTCTGTGGGGCTTTTTGTAATTTTTCCCGACGGGAAAAACGGCATTAATCACGACGAGAAAAATTAGAACATGCTCTAATTTTTCTCGTCGTGATTCCCGTCATTTTTTTCCGCTGCAGTTTTCCCCATAGGGAAACACTGCCATGGAGCCCACACACAGTCGTTTTTCTCGACCAGGAAAAAAAATGTCGGGAAAAACGGCCGTATGTGGGGGGAACAAGCTGTTCCTTATTTTTCCTGTCGATTTTCACCATCGAGAAAATCGATCGTGTGTACGCGGCATTAAGGTCATAGTCACCATTTTTCTTCCTCCAAACACTGCGAGTCGAGTTAATGCCAAAGAGATGAATTTTGGTCTCATCTGACCACAGAACTTTCTCCCCGATCCTCCTCTGAATCATTTAGATGTTCATTGGGAGACTTCAGACGGGCTGTACCTGTGTCTTCTTAAGATGGAGGACTCGCCGTGTTTGGAGGAAGAAAAATGGTGACTATGACCCTAAGAACTCCATCCCTCCAGTCACACGGAGGGGGGAACGTGATGCTTTGGGGTGTTTCTCTGATAAAGGTCCAGGCCGACTTTGCCACATTGAGGGGCCAATGGGCGGGGCCACGTATTGTAAGATCTTGGAGGAGAACCTTCTTCCCTCATCCAGAACACTGAAGATGGGTCATGGATGGGTCTTCCAGCATGATAATGACCCAAAACATACCGCCAAGGCAACAAAGGAGTGGCTCAAGAAGAAGCACATTAAGGTGATGGAGTGGCCTAGCCAGTCTCCAGACCTTAATCCTATAAAAAAATGTATGGAGGGAGCTGAAACTTCGAGTTGACAAGAAACCTTCAGGATTTAGAGAAGATCTGTAAAAAAGAGAGGAGCAAAATCCCTCCTGAGATGTGGAAACCTGATCACCAACCCTAACCCCCACCCCCAGACCACCCCCCCTATCCCCTGACCACCCCCACCCCCAGACCACCCCCCCTATCCCCTGACCACCCCCACCCCCAGACCACCCCCCCTATCCCCTGACCACACCCCCACCCCCAGACCACCCCCCTATCCCCTGACCACACCCCCATCCCCGGACCAAAATCCCTCCTGAGATGTGGAAACCTGATCACCACCTACAAGAAACGTCTGACCTCTGTGCTTCCCACCAACTACTAAGGGGATCAAATACTTATTTTACTCCATTTATAACATTTGTATTGTGTGATTTTTTGGTTGATATTCTGTCTCTATCATATAAAATACACCGATGATAAAAATTATAGACCCTTCATTTCTATGTAAGGGGGGAGAACTTACACAATCTGCAGGGGAGACGATCGTTATCCCCCCCCCTCCCCCCCTCTGTAAAGATTCCATATAAATAGTTGGTAGCAGGCTGGAAGCTGAACTCAGGAGACAAATAGATTTTTGGGGGTGAGATGGTTTGGTCCGGGCTGAATGTAGAATAATCAGTTTAATGAATCATCTTCAGAGAGGACAACCCCCCCGAAATGTATTTTCAGCCCATTGTGTTTGTTACAAAGAACCTTTCCACACCTCCATTATCACACGCCGCCGACTCGCTCAGACTTATAAATAGCGTCACGTGTGATCTGCACATACATTCCTTTCATGACTCAAGATGACCAAACCAATGTGCCGACTGAATGACTCGCTGCTGACAATCTACAGATGTGTCAGAGACTTTCCCCCTCATTACTACTCATTGTAGGAACAAATGACAGAACAACGTTAGTTTTCTTTTCTGTGTCTCTGCCCCTCCCACAATGGGGAGAGTTCCTGCAGTAGTTTGTGTCTCTGCCCCTCCCACAATGAGGAGATTTCCTGCAGTAGTTTGTGTCTCTGCCCCTCCCACAATGAGGTCATTTCCTGCAGTAGTTTGTGTCTCTTCCCCTCCCACAATGAGGTCATTTCCTGCAGTAGTTTGTGTCTCTGCCCCTCCCACAATGAGGTCATTTCCTGCAGTAGTTTGTGTCTCTGCCCCTCCCACAATGGGGAGAGTTCCTGCAGTAGTTTGTGTCTCTGCCCCTCCCACAATGGGGAGAGTTCCTGCAGTAGTTTGTGTCTCTGCCCCTCCCACAATGAGGTCATTTCCTGCAGTAGTTTGTGTCTCTGCCCCTCCCACAATGAGGTCATTTCCTGCAGTAGTTTGTGTCTCTGCCCCTCCCACAATGGGGAGATTTCCTGCAGTAGTTTGTGTCTCTGCCCCTCCCACACTGGGGAGATTTCCTGCAGTAGTTTGTGTCTCTGCCCCTCCCACAATGGGGAGATTTCCTGCAGTAGTTTGTGTCTCTGCCCCTCCCACAATGGGGAGATTTCCTGCAGTAGTTTGTGTCTCTGCCCCTCCCACAATGGGGAGATTTCCTGCAGTAGTTTGTGTCTCTGCCCCTCCCACAATGGTGAGATTTCCTGCAGTAGTTTGTTTCTCTGCCCCTCCCACAATGGGGAGATTTCCTGCAGTCGTTTGTGTCTCTACCCCTCCCACAATGGTGAGATTTCCTGCAGTAGTTTGTGTCTCTGCCCCTCCCACAATGGGGAGAGTTCCTGCAGTAGTTTGTGTCTCTGCCCCTCCCACAATGAGGTCATTTCCTGCAGTAGTTTGTGTCTCTGCCCCTCCCACAATGAGGTCATTTCCTGCAGTAGTTTGTGTCTCTGCCCCTCCCACAATGAGGTCATTTCCTGCAGTAGTTTGTGTCTCTGCCCCTCCCACAATGGGGAGATTTCCTGCAGTAGTTTGTGTCTGTGCCCCGCCCACAATGGGGAGATTTCTTGCAGTAGTTTGTGTCCCTGCCCCTCCCACAACAGTAGTAGTTTGTGTCTCTGCTCCTCCCACAATTCTCCTCTGGGGCAGGGTTGCCAACCTCCCGCATCATTTTTTACTGACAAAACATGGACAATTTACTGGCGGAGCACATTTTTTCCTAGCAGCCTGGGAAATGATTGAAAACGAACACAGTGAATATTTGAACAGTATAAACATGATATGGAAACACGGACAATACCGATAACAAAGTCATTTGCTGGATTTACACTTAAAAAGTCAACACAGCATGAAATGATCAGCCCCTGATATTTACTGGCAGTTGTAAAAAAAAATCACTGATTTTTACAAGCTGTCAGTAAATTTACTGGCGGTTGGCAACCCTGCCCGGGGTACAATAGCATTTTAATACCGAGCAGAATAACCTCCTGCAATGTACAGGAAGGTTTACCGGGTCCATGGGGCAGGAGCTGCCCGAAATTCCACTCCAGCGACCCAACGCGGGATCTGCGACTGACGGTTTATCAGCCGCATTCTTACTCACAGCAACACGAGATACGTGAATGAAACACACGCAGCCTGGAAGTATATACAATGTTTTATCTCTTCCTAGTATTTAGCAACTGAAAGAATTCCGCGGAAGATAATTCAGAACGTTCGGACCACCTTGTCCAATCCTGCAAGTCAAGCTGGTTAAAGGAGAAACCCCAGGTTTGCAAAACTGAACTCTATGAATAATCTTTTTTAAAAGCTTTTTTGAACCAGCTTGGCTACATCCAGAGAATAGGTGCAGGTACCTCCCCCTTCTAAGCACCTCCTTGTCTCCGCCCCTACCCACCTCCAAGCACCCTTCCTTGTTTCCGCCCTCTACCCACCTCCGAGTACCCTTCATTGGCTTCGCCCTCTACCCACCTCCAAGCACCTTTCCTTGGTTCCGCCCCCTGAACACCTCCAAGCACCCTTCCTTGGCTCCGCCCTCTACCCACCTCCGAGCACCTTCCCTTGGTTCCGCCCTCTACCCACCTCCAAGCACCCTTCATTGGCTCAGCCCTCTACCCACCTCCGAGCACCTTTCCTTGGTTCCGCCCCCTGAACACCTCCGAGCACCCTTCCTTGGTTCCGCCCTCTACCCACCTCCGAGCACTCTTTTTTGGTTCCGCCCTCTACCCACCTCCAAGCACCTTACCTTGGTTCTGCCCCCTGAACACCTCCGAGCACCCTTCCTTCTTTCCACCCCCTACCCACCTCCGAGCACCATTTTTTGGTTCCACCCCCAAGCAACCTTCCTTGGTTCCACCCCCTGCCCACCTCCAAGCACCCTTCCTTGGTTCCACTCCCTACCCACCTCCAAGCATCCTTCCTTGGTTCTACCCCCTACCCACCTCCAAGCACCCTTCCTTGGTTCCACTCCCTACCCACCTCCAAGCATCCTTCCTTGGTTCCACCCCCTACCCACCTCCAAGCACCGTCCCTTGGCTCCGCCCTCTACCCACCTCCGAGCACCTTTCCTTTGTTCTGCCCTCTACCCACCTCCGAGCACCCTTCATTGGCTTGGCCCTCTACCCACCTCCGAGCACCTTTCCTTGGTTCCGCCCTCTACCCACCTCTGAGCACCCTTCATTGGCTCGGCCCTCTACCCACCTCCGAGCACCTTTCCTTGGTTCCTCCCCCCGAACACCTCCAAGCACCCTTCCTTGTTTCCACCCCCTACCCACCTCCGAGCACTCTTCCTTGGTTCCGCCCGCTACCCACCTCTGAGCACCTTTCCTTGGTTCCACCCCCTGCCCACCTCCAAGCACCCTTCCTTGGTTCCGCTCCCTACCCACCTCCAAGCATCCTTCCTTGGTTCTACCCCCTACCCACCTCCAAGCATCCTTCCTTGGTTCCACCCTCTACCCACCTCCAAGCACCGTTCCTTGGTTCCACCTCCAAGCACCCTTTGTTTGGTTCCACCCCCTACCCACCTCCAAGCACCCTTCCTTGGTTCCACCCCCTACCCACCTCCAAGCACCGTTCCTTCGTTCCACCTCCAAGCACCCTTCATTGGTTTCACCCCCTACCCACCTCCAAGCATCCTTCCTTGGTTCCACCCCCTACCCACCTCCAAGCACCCTCCCTTGGTTCCACCCCCCTACCCACCTCCAAGCACTGTTCCTTGGTTCCACCTCCAAGCACCCTTTGTTTGGTTCCACCCCCTACCCACCTCCTAGCACCCTTCTTTGGTTCCACCCCCTACCCACCCCTTGGCATTATATACATTCAGTGCTGGAGGTGCCTGAGTTTCTGCTGAGGAAAAGCCCTGATTACATCTAGATCTTCATCTCTGACATCCGGAGAGCTCCCAGGGATGCCGGAATACACCGAAGTAGCCTGGACTACATAAAGTCAGTGCAGGTCTCTTCCAGGTGCTGCTGGAGCCACTGGACAGCTGAATACCGAACCCAGGAGGTCACTTACTTTGCACCTCTACCAGACAACATCTTTTTTTTTAAATGAACATAAGGCATTCTCTGATTGGATAAGCAGAGATTGTGATGTCATCCGCCCCTCCTCTCTGTCTTATCCAATCACAGAAGTCAGAAACAATAGGTGGAGAGTGTTACTTCACCTTTAGCATCCATTGTTTCCTTAAAGCGAAGTTCCACCCAAATTTGGAACTTCCGCTTTATCCACTCCTCGCCCCCTTACATGCCACATTTGGCATGTAATTTTTTTGGGGGGGAGTGGGGGCTTCAGTAGGAGTGGGACTTCCTGTCCCACTTCCTCCTTCCGCCCTGGGCTCGCCTAGGCGATACGTCATATCACCTGGTGGCGGCCCCTCCCTGTAGGCGATCACCTGGGACGTGACAGGTCCCAGGTGATCGCCTGTCCATTCAGAGAGCGCTGCGCCGTTCGCGCATGCGCAGTGAGTGCCCGGCTGTGAAGCCGAAAGCTGTTACGGCCAGGTGCCCACACAATAAATGGAGGCGCCGGCGGAGAAGGGGGGGAGAGGAGCGGAGCTCCAGGCGGCGCGGCGCTGGACAGTGGAGCAGGTAAGTGTATGTTTATTAAAAGCCAGCCGCTACACTTTTTGTAGCTGCTGACTTTTAATAAACATAAAAAAAGGGTGGAACTCCCCTTTAAGGCAAGCAGGCCTACTGGTACTTGGTTGCTCCCAGGTCTTGGTACACAATGATGTTGTTTCTTGCTCATCGGCACAAGGGCATAGGTAACAGAAACGAGTACCTGAGGTCTTTAAGAGGATCTGGCGTGGGTCATAGCATGGCAGTGTCAGCGAAGTTTGGCTGTGTGCAGAGCACAGCGCCATTTCTCCTTGTGCTCAGAATCACAGATTTTATCTTAATGTAATAATGCTTCTTAAGCTAAATTTCACTCACCTTCCATTCATCCCATTCATTCAAATGAAGAGACATCATCACCAGACTGTTAGGTTCATCTCGGCATCACAGCATAACACACTCTGCCAATGCCCTCAAATGCTCTTTTTATTAAACTCCCAGCAGGAAGTGATGTCACAACATGTGACCTCCTCCATAGGAAGTGAGGACACAGCATCTGACCTCCATGGGAGTGGTCATCACAGGATGTCCTCTTCACACAGGAAATGTCCATATAAGGATATCTCTTCCAACAGGGTTATTTAAATACATACAATACATGAATACACTGATGGCTAAAGTCTTATGGGCGTGTCCGGGCAGGAAAAGCGTGTATGGCTCTTAGCAAGCGAAGCCGTATGGCTTTTAAACATTAACGCTTTCCCTGACTCTGAAAACACTCACAAGCTCTCGTATTACCGCTGATAGGAATCCTTATTCTACGCTATTCCATAGAATAACGCATATTCAGATTATACTATTATTGCTTGTGGGAGGCTATCTGCAGGCGCGCGCTACGAATCTCGACCATGCTGATCAACACACCGCCGAGACAAGAGCGCGCATCTGCCTATAACCAATGATGTCGTTGCAGAGCGAGCATATCCCCTCCTCACCGATCGTCCATGCTAATGCACAGAGGGCCCCTCATCGGCGGACATATTCCCACGCTGCAAACATCACACTCCAACCTCAAGACGTTTTCCACTACCAGACGGGATTCAACCAGCCTCAGACTGCCCCAGTCAGCTCTTTAGAGCGGGTTGCGGAAGTACTAACACTGGGTTGCACTATGACAATACAAATTAAATACATCTTCATAAATTTTTCCACAACAGCAGGAGAGCATCAGTACAAAAGTTCTGAGGCTGATGGAGGTTAGGATAGGCATAGACAGTTAGCATTATCCAGAAACATTCCAAGGTCAGGGCCGGCAGAAGGCACACTGTTATGTACAATTATTCTGAGGTCAGGGGAGGGAGCCGAGAAGCATAATACAGAAGCATTTTGAGGTCAGGGCAGGCATCAGTGAATCATAACTCGGAAAAGGCCTGAGGTGACGGAAGCCAGCAGAGGAGATTAATCAGGAAACAGTCTAAGGTGAAGACAGGCAGCAGAGAAGCATATTTCAGAAACAGTCTGAGGTCACAGCAGACAGCAAAGAAGCATAATCCAGAAACAGTCCAAGGTCAAAGCAGGCAGCAGAAAAATATAATCCAGAAACAATCCAAGGTCAGAGAAGGCAGCAGAAAAGCATAATCCAAAAACAGTCCGAGGTCATGGCAGGCAGCAGAGAAGCATAATCCAGAAAAAGTCAGAGGTCAGGGCAGGCATCAACGAAGCATACTCCAGAAACAGTCTGAGGTCAGGAAAGGTCGGAAAGAAGCATAATCCAGAAACAATCCAAGGTCAGAGCAGGCAGCAGAAAAGCATTGTCCAGAAAAAATCCAAGGTCAGAGCAGGCCACAGAAAAGCATAATCCAGAAACAATCCAAGGTCAGAGCAGGCAACAGAAAGGATAATCCAAAAACATTCTGAGGTCAGAACAGGTAGCAGAGAAGCATAGTGCAGAAACAGTCCAAGGTCAGGGGTGGCAGCAAAGAAGCACACTTCAGAAACAGTCTGAGGTCAGGGCAGGCAGTAGATAAGCATTAACCAGAAACAGTCTGAGGTCAGGGCAGGCAATAGATAAGCATTAACCAGAAACAGTCTGAGGTCAGGGCAGGCAGCACAGAAGAAAAATACTAAAACAGTCTGAAGTCAGGGCAGGCAGCAGAGAAATGTAATCCAGAAACAGTTGGAGGTCAAAGGCAAGCAGCAGAGAAGCTTAATCTGGAAACAGCCCGAGGTCAAAGGCAGGCAGCATTTCGAAAGAGTATTCCAGGGAGGGGGTCGGTAAAAGGAGAATCCAATGGCTAGGCTAGGTCAGGAACAACAATGCAAGCCAGGGAAGGGAGCCAGGTAGCGAGATGCTAACACGAGACCAGAGCCCTGGGCTTGTGACTCTCAAATAGAGCCCATCAAGCCCATATGGGATGGAACAGGCAGGCACTGCCTAGCAGAAGGGGCTTGATGCTGCCGCCTGCCAATAGGAGTAAAGGAGGGTAGCGCTACTTGAGCTGGGCCCTTCAGCCAGCAATGGAGACACTATCTGGGCAGGAGATAGCTGCCACCCCCAGCGGCAGGGAATAAAGTAGGCGGTTAAACACCTCTAGACTGAGGAGGTCATCTCTCTGCTCTCTCCTCCTGTCAGCTCGTTCCTTTTCACCACATGTGAGTGCAAGACACCTGAGTGATTGCATTTACCATAAATGTAAAGTATTTTAAGAAATACATAACTTTTTTTTAATATCTGCCCGGTGTTCAACTTGAACAACTACTATTATTATAAAATGAATTTAAAAAAATTTGGGAGCCCAGAAGTAGTAAGAATTTTTCACAAAGGGTCAGATTATTGAGGGGAATGGTGGTTAGCAGAGTGCTTCTTAAAAAAAAAAGTGAACTGGGCTAGGGACCCTTTTAGTAATGGAGTTATGCTTTCCAGTGTTACCCCCCCCCCCTTGCTGCCCGCCCCCCGCCACCCTTCTTTTTAATTAGATTGTCCTCAAAGGCTGATGCATGAAACATATTGTACTCGGCACTTTATCATGCAAGCTTTGCTGTTTATATGTTTGACATGACTTCAAATCCCTCTATTTAACATATCTCAAATCCAAGATACAGCCCACAAAGTCTGTGATTAAAAGAATTATAGCCCCGTTTAATGAAACGACATTTCTGTTTATAAAGTTATTGGCTTTTGAAGCCCGCTGTCGGCTGCGAGCGGTATTGTGATTCAGACTTATCGAGCGCCGTCTTGTTATTGCTTAAAAAGGGCAACGCCACATAACAATCTGGGTTTTAAGACAACACTATGGCTTCTTATCTGAGCCCATTCATGGTTCCTCGAAAAATAGGCCTCTTCCTATCAGGTTATTATGGTTACACAAGGGGAACAAATTCTACATATTGTATCCGCTTGGCAGGTCAAAGACTGAGGCATCCAGAGATATTAACTACTGGAAGGTTACTAAAAGTTCTCAATGGGTATGGCCAAAGCCCTCCAGATACTGGTCTGTTTCACGATCTCAAACCGACAAAATGAATATACGATAAAGCATCTCTTAGAAGGAGGCATCCAATGGTGGCTTTCATTAGTTGCATCAATTTTTGGCATCTACTATAGGAGCATAGGGACTGCTGAGCCTTTGGGTAAGGTGTTTGGCATTCAATTGTCCCTCAAGTCTTGGGTTCAGGTCAGCCTAGGCCACAGTTGCTCAACCTGTGGCCCTCCAGCTGTTGCAGAACTACAAGTCCCATGAGGCATTGCAAGTCACTGACAGTTACATGCATGACTCCCAAAGGCAGAGGCATGATAGGACTTGTAGTTCTGCAACAGCTGGAGGACCACAGGTTGAGCACTCATGGCCTAATCGTTCCCTTCCCTTTTTTTGGGGATATGAGATCAAATATTAGTCTCACATCCCCAAACCAACAGTATGAATATACGATAGAGTGTCCCTAGATGCTCTATCATTGATGGCATCCATTGTCCATTGGTGGCATGGCATCCTTCGATGGTATCTATTCAACCACAGGAGCATGGGGACTGTTGAGCTGTTGGGCACGGCATCTGGTGTTCAATTTTCCTGCAAGTGTTGGGTTGAGGTCAGCCAAGGCATTCCCTTCCATTTTTTGGGTTTCAGGATGTGAGATAAAACACTAGTCTCACATCCCCAAACCAACATTATGTATAAACGATAGAGTGTTCCTAGATGCTCTATCATTGGTGGCATCCATTCGTGCAATCCATTGTCCAATGGTGGTATTCATTGAGATCGGACACCAGTCTCACATCCCAAAACCAACAGTATGAATATAGGGTAGAATGTTCCTAGATGGTCTATCATTGGAGTGTTCCTAGATGGTCTATCATTGGAGTGTTCCTAGATGGTCTATCATTGGAGTGTTCCTAGATGGTCTATCATTGGAGTGTTCCTAGATGGTCTATCATTGGAGTGTTCCTAGATGGTCTATCATTGGAGTGCTGCTAGATGGTCTATCATTGGAGTGTTCCTAGATGGTCTATCATTGGAGTGTTCCTAGATGGTCTATCATTGGAGTGTTGCTAGATGGTCTATCATTGGAGTGTTCCTAGACGGTCTATCATTGGAGTGTTCCTAGACGGTCTATCATTGGAGTGTTCCTAGATGGTCTATCATTGGAGTGTTCCTAGATGGTCTATCATTGGAGTGCTCCTAGATGGTCTATCATTGGAGTGTTCCTAGATGGTCTATCATTGGAGTGCTGCTAGATGGTCTATCATTGGAGTGTTGATAGATGGTCTATCATTGGAGTGTTCCTAGATGGTCTATCATTGGAGTGTTGCTAGATGGTCTATCATTGGAGTGTTCCTAGATGGTCTATCATTGGAGTGTTCCTAGATGGTCTATCATTGGAGTGTTCCTAGATGGTCTATCATTGGAGTGTTCCTAGATGGTCTATCATTGGAGTGTTCCTAGATGGTCTATCATTGGAGTGTTCCTAGATGGTCTATCATTGGAGTGTTCCTAGATGGTCTATCATTGGAGTGTTGCTAGATGGTCTATCATTGGAGTGTTCCTAGATGGTCTATCATTGGAGTGTTCCTAGATGGTCTATCATTGGAGTGTTCCTAGATGGTCTATCATTGGAGTGTTGCTAGATGGTCTATCATTGGAGTGTTCCTAGATGGTCTATCATTGGAGTGTTCCTAGATGGTCTATCATTGGAGTGTTCCTAGATGGTCTATCATTGGAGTGTTCCTAGATGGTCTATCATTGGAGTGTTCCTAGATGGTCTATCATTGGAGTGTTCCTAGATGGTCTATCATTGGAGTGTTCCTAGATGGTCTATCATTGGAGTGTTGCTAGATGGTCTATCATTGGAGTGTTGATAGATGGTCTATCATTGGAGTGTTCCTAGATGGTCTATCATTGGAGTGTTCCTAGATGGTCTATCATTGGAGTGTTCCTAGATGGTCTATCATTGGAGTGTTCCTAGATGGTCTATCATTGGAGTGTTCCTAGATGGTCTATTATTGGAGTGTTTCTAGATGGTCTATCATTGGAGTGTTGCTAGATGGTCTATCATTGGAGTGTTCCTAGATGGTCTATCATTGGAGTGTTCCTAGATGGTCTATCATTGGAGTGTTCCTAGATGGTCTATCATTGGAGTGTTGATAGATGGTCTATCATTGGAGTGTTCCTAGATGGTCTATCATTGGAGTGTTCCTAGATGGTCTATCATTGGAGTGTTCCTAGATGGTCTATCATTGGAGTGTTGCTAGATGGTCTATCATTGGAGTGTTGATAGATGGTCTATCATTGGAGTGTTCCTAGATGGTCTATCATTGGAGTGTTCCTAGATGGTCTATCATTGGAGTGTTGCTAGATGGTCTATCATTGGAGTGTTTCTAGATGGTCTATCATTGGAGTGTTGCTAGATGGTCTATCATTGGAGTGTTCCTAGATGGTCTATCATTGGAGTGTTCCTAGATGGTCTATCATTGGAGTGTTCCTAGATGGTCTATCATTGGAGTGTTGCTAGATGGTCTATCATTGGAGTGTTGCTAGATGGTCTATCATTGGAGTGTTGCTAGATGGTCTATCATTGGAGTGTTGCTAGATGGTCTATCATTGGAGTGTTGCTAGATGGTCTATCATTGGAGTGTTGATAGATGGTCTATCATTGGAGTGTTCCTAGATGGTCTATCATTGGAGTGTTCCTAGATGGTCTATCATTGGAGTGTTGCTAGATGGTCTATCATTGGAGTGTTGATAGATGGTCTATCATTGGAGTGTTCCTAGATGGTCTATCATTGGAGTGTTCCTAGATGGTCTATCATTGGAGTGTTCCTAGATGGTCTATTATTGGAGTGTTGCTAGATGGTCTATCATTGGAGTGTTGCTAGATGGTCTATCATTGGAGTGTTGATAGATGGTCTATCATTGGAGTGTTCCTAGATGGTCTATCATTGGAGTGTTCCTAGATGGTCTATCATTGGAGTGTTGCTAGATGGTCTATCATTGGAGTGTTTCTAGATGGTCTATCATTGGAGTGTTGCTAGATGGTCTATCATTGGAGTGTTCCTAGATGGTCTATCATTGGAGTGTTCCTAGATGGTCTATCATTGGAGTGTTCCTAGATGGTCTATCATTGGAGTGTTCCTAGATGGTCTATCATTGGAGTGTTCCTAGATGGTCTATCATTGGAGTGTTGCTAGATGGTCTATCATTGGAGTGTTGCTAGATGGTCTATCATTGGAGTGTTGCTAGATGGTCTATCATTGGAGTGTTGATAGATGGTCTATCATTGGAGTGTTCCTAGATGGTCTATCATTGGAGTGTTTCTAGATGGTCTATCATTGGAGTGTTCCTAGATGGTCTATCATTGGAGTGTTCCTAGATGGTCTATCATTGGAGTGTTCCTAGATGGTCTATCATTGGAGTGTTCCTAGATGGTCTATTATTGGAGTGTTGCTAGATGGTCTATCATTGGAGTGTTGCTAGATGGTCTATCATTGGAGTGTTCCTAGATGGTCTATCATTGGAGTGTTCCTAGATGGTCTATCATTGGAGTGTTGCTAGATGGTCTATCATTGGAGTGTTGATAGATGGTCTATCATTGGAGTGTTGCTAGATGGTCTATCATTGGAGTGTTGATAGATGGTCTATCATTGGAGTGTTCCTAGATGGTCTATCATTGGAGTGTTCCTAGATGGTCTATCATTGGAGTGTTCCTAGATGGTCTATCATTGGAGTGTTGCTAGATGGTCTATCATTGGAGTGTTGCTAGATGGTCTATCATTGGAGTGTTGCTAGATGGTCTATCATTGGAGTGTTGCTAGATGGTCTATCATTGGAGTGTTGCTAGATGGTCTATCATTGGAGTGTTGATAGATGGTCTATCATTGGAGTGTTCCTAGATGGTCTATCATTGGAGTGTTCCTAGATGGTCTATCATTGGAGTGTTGCTAGATGGTCTATCATTGGAGTGTTGATAGATGGTCTATCATTGGAGTGTTCCTAGATGGTCTATCATTGGAGTGTTCCTAGATGGTCTATCATTGGAGTGTTCCTAGATGGTCTATTATTGGAGTGTTGCTAGATGGTCTATCATTGGAGTGTTGCTAGATGGTCTATCATTGGAGTGTTGCTAGATGGTCTATCATTGGAGTGTTCCTAGATGGTCTATCATTGGAGTGTTCCTAGATGGTCTATCATTGGAGTGTTGCTAGATGGTCTATCATTGGAGTGTTTCTAGATGGTCTATCATTGGAGTGTTGCTAGATGGTCTATCATTGGAGTGTTCCTAGATGGTCTATCATTGGAGTGTTCCTAGATGGTCTATCATTGGAGTGTTCCTAGATGGTCTATCATTGGAGTGTTCCTAGATGGTCTATCATTGGAGTGTTCCTAGATGGTCTATCATTGGAGTGTTGCTAGATGGTCTATCATTGGAGTGTTGCTAGATGGTCTATCATTGGAGTGTTGCTAGATGGTCTATCATTGGAGTGTTGATAGATGGTCTATCATTGGAGTGTTCCTAGATGGTCTATCATTGGAGTGTTTCTAGATGGTCTATCATTGGAGTGTTCCTAGATGGTCTATCATTGGAGTGTTCCTAGATGGTCTATCATTGGAGTGTTCCTAGATGGTCTATCATTGGAGTGTTCCTAGATGGTCTATTATTGGAGTGTTGCTAGATGGTCTATCATTGGAGTGTTGCTAGATGGTCTATCATTGGAGTGTTCCTAGATGGTCTATCATTGGAGTGTTCCTAGATGGTCTATCATTGGAGTGTTGCTAGATGGTCTATCATTGGAGTGTTGATAGATGGTCTATCATTGGAGTGTTGCTAGATGGTCTATCATTGGAGTGTTGATAGATGGTCTATCATTGGAGTGTTCCTAGATGGTCTATCATTGGAGTGTTCCTAGATGGTCTATCATTGGAGTGTTGCTAGATGGTCTATCATTGGAGTGTTTCTAGATGGTCTATCATTGGAGTGTTGCTAGATGGTCTATCATTGGAGTGTTCCTAGATGGTCTATCATTGGAGTGTTCCTAGATGGTCTATCATTGGAGTGTTCCTAGATGGTCTATCATTGGAGTGTTGCTAGATGGTCTATCATTGGAGTGTTGCTAGATGGTCTATCATTGGAGTGTTGCTAGATGGTCTATCATTGGAGTGTTGATAGATGGTCTATCATTGGAGTGTTGATAGATGGTCTATCATTGGAGTGTTCCTAGATGGTCTATCATTGGAGTGTTCCTAGATGGTCTATCATTGGAGTGTTCCTAGATGGTCTATCATTGGAGTGTTTCTAGATGGTCTATCATTGGAGTGTTGCTAGATGGTCTATCATTGGAGTGTTCCTAGATGGTCTATCATTGGAGTGTTCCTAGATGGTCTATCATTGGAGTGTTCCTAGATGGTCTATCATTGGAGTGTTGCTAGATGGTCTATCATTGGAGTGTTGCTAGATGGTCTATCATTGGAGTGTTGATAGATGGTCTATCATTGGAGTGTTCCTAGATGGTCTATCATTGGAGTGTTGATAGATGGTCTATCATTGGAGTGTTCCTAGATGGTCTATCATTGGAGTGTTGATAGATGGTCTATCATTGGAGTGTTCCTAGATGGTCTATCATTGGAGTGTTCCTAGATGGTCTATCATTGGAGTGTTCCTAGATGGTCTATCATTGGAGTGTTCCTAGATGGTCTATCATTGGAGTGTTCCTAGATGGTCTATCATTGGAGTGTTCCTAGATGGTCTATCATTGGAGTGTTTCTAGATGGTCTATCATTGGAGTGTTCCTAGATGGTCTATCATTGGAGTGTTCCTAGATGGTCTATCATTGGAGTGTTTCTAGATGGTCTATCATTGGAGTGTTCCTAGATGGTCTATCATTGGAGTGTTGCTAGATGGTCTATCATTGGAGTGTTGATAGATGGTCTATCATTGGAGTGTTCCTAGATGGTCTATCATTGGAGTGTTTCTAGATGGTCTATCATTGGAGTGTTCCTAGATGGTCTATCATTGGAGTGTTCCTAGATGGTCTATCATTGGAGTGTTTCTAGATGGTCTATCATTGGAGTGTTCCTAGATGGTCTATCATTGGAGTGTTGCTAGATGGTCTATCATTGGAGTGTTGATAGATGGTCTATCATTGGAGTGTTCCTAGATGGTCTATCATTGGAGTGTTCCTAGATGGTCTATCATTGGAGTGTTTCTAGATGGTCTATCATTGGAGTTTTTCTAGATGGTCTATCATTGGAGTTTTTCTAGATGGTCTATCATTGGAGTGTTCCTAGATGGTCTATCATTGGAGTTTTTCTAGATGGTCTATCATTGGTGCAATCCATTGTCCATGGTGGTATCAATTGAGATCAGATGCGGTATGAATATATGAATATGCTGTACGGTAGAGGGCCCCTAGATGCTTTATCATTGGTGGTATCCTTTGATGGGATCTATTCAACCACAGGACCATGGGGACTGTTGGGCCATTGGACAAGTCATTTGTTATTCTATTTTCCCGCAATTGTTGGGTTGAGGTCAGCCCCTTTTCATAATAAAGTGAGAATTCTGTATGCCGCTAATATTATCTAATTCGATTTGTATTGTCTATCCTTCCATGTGTGAACCTGCCCTGTCTTCTTCGTTGGATCTATCTTAGGAATCTCTGATGTACGCAGTCCTTGTTGTATCTTCATTACATTCAGTACATTCATCTATGCTGCAGGCTGAAGCCTGGCACAGCCAAGGTCCTTGGACTTTCAGGATGAGGTCATCACTCTCGGCCTCTCTATTCCTCTCAGTGCTTTTTCCTTTAAGGTGGTTCTGTAGTGTAAACGTATTTTTTTCGCTGTATGTAATATGACTATTTCAAGGAATTCTGCTTCTCTGATATCCTAATATATACAGACATATGTTCCTGATGTCAAATACAACGGCTTCACAAAACCCAGACTAAAGCTTAGCAAATACAGGGGAAAAATCTTCCGTTATTTAAAGCAGGATGACTCCCGGTAATAAATTACAGAGAAAAAATGTTTGGAAACATGAATTCCATAAGTTATCTGTGGATCTCGGGCCCGTCACTTAGGTAGCCCAGTGTGAGCATTGGGAAGGAGGAGTGTAGCCCACCAACCTGGGGGATAAAGTGCTGAAGCATTCCTTACCTGTACCTACCCCCTAATCTACCTCTCCCCCCATGTCCAGCACTAAGTTTTTCTATTACATTGTTCCTGTAGGGAGAAGCAGATTTTATTACACCTGTGACCACCATCCTTGGAAAATTCTTGTGGGAGTATCACCTGGGAGGTCAGTTCCTATGGATCTATCACACCACCAGAACTACCTCTCCCAAGAGCCCGTTCCTCCGCACAGCGTGAGTCCGGCAGCTGCACTGATTGTTGGGGAATAAATCAAGGTTTTCAGGTAGAGAGGGACAGAGAGGGACAGAGAGGGACAGAGAGGGACAGAGAGGGACAGAGAGGGACAGAGAGGGACAGAGAGGGACAGAGAGGGACAGAGAGGGACAGAGAGGGACAGAGAGGGACAGAGAGGGACAGAGATAGGTTGTGTTCCACAGTCCAGCAGGAGGAGCTGACGAGGTGGGTTTCTGTAGTCCAGCAGGAGGAGCTGACGAGGTGGGTTTCTGTAGTCCAGCAGGAGGAGCTGACGAGGTGGGTTTCTGTAGTCCAGCAGACAAGGCTGACGAGGTGGGTTTCTGTAGTCCAGCAGGAGGAGCTGATGTAGTGGGTTTCTGTAGTCCAGCAGACAAGGCAGACGAGGTGGGTTTCTGTAGTCCAGCAGGAGGAGCTGATGAGGTGGGTTTCTGTAGTCCAGCAGACAAGGCTGACGAGGTGGGTTTCTGTAGTCCAGCAGGAGGAGCTGATGAGGTGGGTTTCTGTAGTCCAGCAGACAAGGCTGACGAGGTGGGTTTCTGTAGTCCAGCAGGAGGAGCTGATGAGGTGGGTTTCTGTAGTCCAGCAGACAAGGCTGACGAGGTGGGTTTCTGTAGTCCAGCAGGAGGAGCTGATGAGGTGGGTTTCTGTAGTCCAGCAGACAAGGCTGACGAGGTGAGTTTCTGTAGTCCAGCAGACAAGGCTAACGAGGTGGGTTTCTGTAGTCCAGCAGACAAGGCTAACGAGGTGGGTTTCTGTAGTCCAGCAGACAAGGCTAACGAGGTGGGTTTCTGTAGTCCAGCAGACAAGGCTAACGAGGTGGGTTTCTGTAGTCCAGCAGGAGGAGCTGACGAGGTGGGTTTCTGTAGTCCAGCAGACAAGGCTGACGAGGTGGGTTTCTGTAGTCCAGCAGACAAGGCTGACGAGGTGGGTTTCTGTAGTCCAGCAGACAAGGCTGACGAGGTGGGTTTCTGTAGTCCAGCAGACAAGGCTGACGAGGTGGGTTTCTGTAGTCCAGCAGACAAGGCTGACGAGGTGAGTTTCTGTAGTCCAGCAGACAAGGCTGATGAGGTGGGTTTCTGTAGTCCAGCAGACAAGGCTGACGAGGTGGGTTTCTGTAGTCCAGCAGGAGGAGCTGACGAGGTGGGTTTCTGTAGTCCAGCAGACAAGGCTGACGAGGTGGGTTTCTGTAGTCCAGCAGACAAGGCTGACGAGGTGGGTTTCTGTAGTCCAGCAGACAAGGCTGATGAGGTGGGTTTCTGTAGTCCAGCAGACAAGGCTGACGAGGTGGGTTTCTGTAGTCCAGCAGACAAGGCTGACGAGGTGGGTTTCTGTAGTCCAGCAGGAGGAGAAGCTGACGAGGTGGGTTTCTGTAGTCCAGCAGACAAGGCTGACGAGGTGGGTTTCTGTAGTCCAGCAGGAGGAGCTGATGAGGTGGGTTTCTGTAGTCCAGCAGACAAGGCTGACGAGGTGGGTTTCTGTAGTCCAGCAGGAGGAGCTGATGAGGTGGGTTTCTGTAGTCCAGCAGACAAGGCTGACGAGGTGGGTTTCTGTAGTCCAGCAGGAGGAGCTGACGAGGTGAGTTTCTGTAGTCCAGCAGGAGGAGCTGACGAGGTGGGTTTCTGTAGTCCAGCAGACAAGGCTGACGAGGTGGGTTTCTGTAGTCCAGCAGACAAGGCTGACAAGGTGGGTTTCTGTAGTCCAGCAGGAGGAGCTGATGAGGTGGGTTTCTGTAGTCCAGCAGACAAGGCTGACGAGGTGGGTTTCTGTAGTCCAGCAGGAGGAGCTGACGAGGTGGGTTTCTGTAGTCCAGCAGGAGGCGCTGATGAGGTGGGTTTCTGTAGTCCAGCAGACAAGGCTGACAAGGTGGGTTTCTGTAGTCCAGCAGGAGGAGCTGACGAGGTGGGTTTCTGTAGTCCAGCAGGAGGCGCTGATGAGGTGGGTTTCTGTAGTCCAGCAGACAAGGCTGACGAGGTGAGTTTCTGTAGTCCAGCAGACAAGGCTGACGAGGTGGGTTTCTGTAGTCCAGCAGGAGGAGCTGACGAGGTGGGTTTCTGTAGTCCAGCAGACAAGGCTGACAAGGTGGGTTTCTGTAGTCCAGCAGGAGGAGCTGACGAGGTGGGTTTCTGTAGTCCAGCAGACAAGGCTGATGAGGTGGATTTCTGTAGTCCAGCAGACAAGGCTGACGAGGTGGGTTTCTGTAGTCCAGCAGACAAGGCTGACGAGGTGGGTTTCTGTAGTCCAGCAGACAAGGCTGACGAGGTGGGTTTCTGTAGTCCAGCAGACAAGGCTGACGAGGTGGGTTTCTGTAGTCCAGCAGACAAGGCTGACGAGGTGGGTTTCTGTAGTCCAGCAGACAAGGCTGACGAGGTGGGTTTCTGTAGTCCAGCAGACAAGGCTGACGAGGTGGGTTTCTGTAGTCCAGCAGGAGGAGCTGATGAGGTGGGTTTCTGTAGTCCAGCAGACAAGGCTGACGAGGTGGGTTTCTGTAGTCCAGCAGGAGGAGCTGATGAGGTGGGTTTCTGTAGTCCAGCAGACAAGGCTGACGAGGTGGGTTTCTGTAGTCCAGCAGGAGGAGCTGATGAGGTGGGTTTCTGTAGTCCAGCAGGAGGAGCTGATGAGGTGGGTTTCTGTAGTCCAGCAGACAAGGCTGACGAGGTGGGTTTCTGTAGTCCAGCAGACAAGGCTGACGAGGTGGGTTTCTGTAGTCCAGCAGACAAGGCTGACGAGGTGGGTTTCTGTAGTCCAGCAGGAGGAGCTGACGAGGTGAGTTTCTGTAGTCCAGCAGACAAGGCTGACGAGGTGGGTTTCTGTAGTCCAGCAGACAAGGCTGACGAGGTGGGTTTCTGTAGTCCAGCAGGAGGAGCTGATGAGGTGGGTTTCTGTAGTCCAGCAGACAAGGCTGACGAGGTGAGTTTCTGTAGTCCAGCAGACAAGGCTGATGAAGTGGGTTTCTGTAGTCCAGCAGGAGGAGCTGACGAGGTGAGTTTCTGTAGTCCAGCAGACAAGGCTGACAAGGTGGGTTTCTGTAGTCCAGCAGACAAGGCTGACGAGGTGGGTTTCTGTAGTCCAGCAGGAGGAGCTGATGAGGTGGGTTTCTGTAGTCCAGCAGGAGGAGCTGATGAGGTGGGTTTCTGTAGTCCAGCAGACAAGGCTGACGAGGTGGGTTTCTGTAGTCCAGCAGACAAGGCTGACGAGGTGGGTTTCTGTAGTCCAGCAGGAGGAGCTGACGAGGTGAGTTTCTGTAGTCCAGCAGACAAGGCTGACGAGGTGGGTTTCTGTAGTCCAGCAGACAAGGCTGACGAGGTGGGTTTCTGTAGTCCAGCAGGAGGAGCTGATGAGGTGGGTTTCTGTAGTCCAGCAGACAAGGCTGACGAGGTGAGTTTCTGTAGTCCAGCAGACAAGGCTGATGAGGTGGGTTTCTGTAGTCCAGCAGGAGGCGCTGATGAGGTGGGTTTCTGTAGTCCAGCAGACAAGGCTGACGAGGTGAGTTTCTGTAGTCCAGCAGACAAGGCTGACGAGGTGGGTTTCTGTAGTCCAGCAGACAAGGCTGACGAGGTGGGTTTCTGTAGTCCAGCAGACAAGGCTGATGAGGTGGGTTTCTGTAGTCCAGCAGGAGGAGCTGATGAGGTGGATTTCTGTAGTCCAGCAGACAAGGCTGACGAGGTGGGTTTCTGTAGTCCAGCAGACAAGGCTGACGAGGTGAGTTTCTGTAGTCCAGCAGACAAGGCTGACGAGGTGGGTTTCTGTAGTCCAGCAGGAGGAGAAGCTGACGAGGTGGGTTTCTGTAGTCCAGCAGACAAGGCTGACGAGGTGGGTTTCTGTAGTCCAGCAGGAGGAGCTGATGAGGTGGGTTTCTGTAGTCCAGCAGACAAGGCTGACGAGGTGGGTTTCTGTAGTCCAGCAGGAGGAGCTGACGAGGTGAGTTTCTGTAGTCCAGCAGGAGGAGCTGACGAGGTGGGTTTCTGTAGTCCAGCAGACAAGGCTGACGAGGTGAGTTTCTGTAGTCCAGCAGACAAGGCTGACGAGGTGGGTTTCTGTAGTCCAGCAGACAAGGCTGACGAGGTGAGTTTCTGTAGTCCAGTAGGAGGAGCTGACGAGGTGGGTTTCTGTAGTCCAGCAGACAAGGCTGATGAGGTGGGTTTCTGTAGTCCAGCAGGAGGAGCTGATGAGGTGGGTTTCTGTAGTCCAGCAGACAAGGCTGACGAGGTGGGTTTCTGTAGTCCAGCAGGAGGAGCTGACGAGGTGAGTTTCTGTAGTCCAGCAGACAAGGCTGACGAGGTGGGTTTCTGTAGTCCAGCAGACAAGGCTGACGAGGTGGGTTTCTGTAGTCCAGCAGGAGGAGCTGATGAGGTGGGTTTCTGTAGTCCAGCAGACAAGGCTGACGAGGTGAGTTTCTGTAGTCCAGCAGACAAGGCTGATGAGGTGGGTTTCTGTAGTCCAGCAGACAAGGCTGACGAGGTGGGTTTCTGTAGTCCAGCAGGAGGAGAAGCTGACGAGGTGGGTTTCTGTAGTCCAGCAGACAAGGCTGACGAGGTGGGTTTCTGTAGTCCAGCAGACAAGGCTGATGAGGTGGGTTTCTGTAGTCCAGCAGGAGGCGCTGATGAGGTGGGTTTCTGTAGTCCAGCAGACAAGGCTGACGAGGTGAGTTTCTGTAGTCCAGCAGACAAGGCTGACGAGGTGGGTTTCTGTAGTCCAGCAGACAAGGCTGATGAGGTGGATTTCTGTAGTCCAGCAGACAAGGCTGACGAGGTGGATTTCTGTAGTCCAGCAGACAAGGCTGACAAGGTGGGTTTCTGTAGTCCAGCAGACAAGGCTGACGAGGTGGGTTTCTGTAGTCCAGCAGACAAGGCTGACAAGGTGGATTTCTGTAGTCCAGCAGACAAGGCTGACGAGGTGAGTTTCTGTAGTCCAGCAGGAGGAGCTGACGAGGTGGGTTTCTGTAGTCCAGCAGACAAGGCTGACGAGGTGGGTTTCTGTAGTCCAGCAGACAAGGCTGACGAGGTGGGTTTCTGTAGTCCAGCAGGAGGAGCTGACGAGGTGGGTTTCTGTAGTCCAGCAGACAAGGCTGACGAGGTGGGTTTCTGTAGTCCAGCAGACAAGGCTGACGAGGTGGGTTTCTGTAGTCCAGCAGGAGGAGAAGCTGACGAGGTGGGTTTCTGTAGTCCAGCAGACAAGGCTGACGAGGTGGGTTTCTGTAGTCCAGCAGGAGGAGCTGACGAGGTGGGTTTCTGTAGTCCAGCAGACAAGGCTGACGAGGTGGGTTTCTGTAGTCCAGCAGGAGGAGCTGACGAGGTGGGTTTCTGTAGTCCAGCAGACAAGGCTGACGAGGTGGGTTTCTGTAGTCCAGCAGACAAGGCTGACGAGGTGGGTTTCTGTAGTCCAGCAGACAAGGCTGATGAGGTGGGTTTCTGTAGTCCAGCAGGAGGAGCTGATGAGGTGGGTTTCTGTAGTCCAGCAGACAAGGCTGACGAGGTGAGTTTCTGTAGTCCAGCAGACAAGGCTGACAAGGTGGGTTTCTGTAGTCCAGCAGACAAGGCTGACGAGGTGGGTTTCTGTAGTCCAGCAGGAGGAGCTGACGAGGTGGGTTTCTGTAGTCCAGCAGACAAGGCTGACGAGGTGGGTTTCTGTAGTCCAGCAGACAAGGCTGACGAGGTGGGTTTCTGTAGTCCAGCAAGAGGAGCTGACGAGGTGAGTTTCTGTAGTCCAGCAGACAAGGCTGACGAGGTGGGTTTCTGTAGTCCAGCAGACAAGGCTGACGAGGTGGGTTTCTGTAGTCCAGCAGACAAGGCTGACGAGGTGAGTTTCTGTAGTCCAGCAGACAAGGCTGACGAGGTGGGTTTCTGTAGTCCAGCAGACAAGGCTGACGAGGTGAGTTTCTGTAGTCCAGCAGGAGGAGCTGACGAGGTGGGTTTCTGTAGTCCAGCAGGAGGAGCTGACGAGGTGGGTTTCTGTAGTCCAGCAGGAGGAGCTGACGAGGTGGGTTTCTGTAGTCCAGCAGACAAGGCTGACGAGGTGGGTTTCTGTAGTCCAGCAGACAAGGCTGACGAGGTGAGTTTCTGTAGTCCAGCAGGAGGAGCTGACGAGGTGAGTTTCTGTAGTCCAGCAGACAAGGCTGACGAGGTGAGTTTCTGTAGTCCAGCAGACAAGGCTGACGAGGTGGGTTTCTGTAGTCCAGCAGACAAGGCTGACGAGGTGGGTTTCTGTAGTCCAGCAGACAAGGCTGACGAGGTGAGTTTCTGTAGTCCAGCAGGAGGAGCTGACGAGGTGGGTTTCTGTAGTCCAGCAGACAAGGCTGATGAGGTGGGTTTCTGTAGTCCAGCAGACAAGGCTGACGAGGTGAGTTTCTGTAGTCCAGCAGACAAGGCTGACGAGGTGAGTTTCTGTAGTCCAGCAGGAGGAGCTGACGAGGTGGGTTTCTGTAGTCCAGCAGACAAGGCTGATGAGGTGGGTTTCTGTAGTCCAGCAGACAAGGCTGACAAGGTGGGTTTCTGTAGTCCAGCAGACAAGGCTGACAAGGTGGGTTTCTGTAGTCCAGCAGACAAGGCTGACGAGGTGAGTTTCTGTAGTCCAGCAGACAAGGCTGACAAGGTGGGTTTCTGTAGTCCAGCAGACAAGGCTGACGAGGTGGGTTTCTGTAGTCCAGCAGACAAGGCTGACGGGGTGGATTTCTGTAGTCCAGCAGACAAGGCTGACGAGGTGGGTTTCTGTAGTCCAGCAGACAAGGCGGACGAGGTGGGTTTCTGTAGTCCAGCAGACAAGGCTGACGAGGTGGGTTTCTGTAGTCCAGCAGACAAGGCTGACGAGGTGGGTTTCTGTAGTCCAGCAGACAAGGCTGACGAGGTGGGTTTCTGTAGTCCAGCAGACAAGGCTGACGAGGTGGGTTTCTGTAGTCCAGCAGGAGGAGCTGACGAGGTGGGTTTCTGTAGTCCAGCAGACAAGGCTGACGAGGTGGGTTTCTGTAGTCCAGCAGGAGGAGCTGACGAGGTGGGTTTCTGTAGTCCAGCAGACAAGGCTGACGAGGTGGGTTTCTGTAGTCCAGCAGACAAGGCTGACGAGGTGGGTTTCTGTAGTCCAGCAGGAGGAGAAGCTGACGAGGTGGGTTTCTGTAGTCCAGCAGACAAGGCTGACGAGGTGGGTTTCTGTAGTCCAGCAGGAGGAGCTGACGAGGTGGGTTTCTGTAGTCCAGCAGACAAGGCTGACGAGGTGGGTTTCTGTAGTCCAGCAGGAGGAGCTGACGAGGTGGGTTTCTGTAGTCCAGCAGACAAGGCTGACGAGGTGGGTTTCTGTAGTCCAGCAGACAAGGCTGACAAGGTGGGTTTCTGTAGTCCAGCAGACAAGGCTGATGAGGTGGGTTTCTGTAGTCCAGCAGGAGGAGCTGATGAGGTGGGTTTCTGTAGTCCAGCAGACAAGGCTGACGAGGTGAGTTTCTGTAGTCCAGCAGACAAGGCTGACAAGGTGGGTTTCTGTAGTCCAGCAGACAAGGCTGACGAGGTGAGTTTCTGTAGTCCAGCAGACAAGGCTGACGAGGTGGGTTTCTGTAGTCCAGCAGGAGGAGCTGACGAGGTGGGTTTCTGTAGTCCAGCAGACAAGGCTGACGAGGTGGGTTTCTGTAGTCCAGCAGGAGGAGCTGACGAGGTGAGTTTCTGTAGTCCAGCAGACAAGGCTGACGAGGTGGGTTTCTGTAGTCCAGCAGACAAGGCTGACGAGGTGGGTTTCTGTAGTCCAGCAGACAAGGCTGACGAGGTGAGTTTCTGTAGTCCAGCAGACAAGGCTGACGAGGTGGGTTTCTGTAGTCCAGCAGACAAGGCTGACGAGGTGAGTTTCTGTAGTCCAGCAGGAGGAGCTGACGAGGTGGGTTTCTGTAGTCCAGCAGGAGGAGCTGACGAGGTGGGTTTCTGTAGTCCAGCAGGAGGAGCTGACGAGGTGGGTTTCTGTAGTCCAGCAGACAAGGCTGACGAGGTGGGTTTCTGTAGTCCAGCAGACAAGGCTGACGAGGTGAGTTTCTGTAGTCCAGCAGGAGGAGCTGACGAGGTGGGTTTCTGTAGTCCAGCAGACAAGGCTGACAAGGTGAGTTTCTGTAGTCCAGCAGACAAGGCTGACAAGGTGGGTTTCTGTAGTCCAGCAGGAGGAGCTGACGAGGTGAGTTTCTGTAGTCCAGCAGACAAGGCTGACGAGGTGAGTTTCTGTAGTCCAGCAGACAAGGCTGACGAGGTGGGTTTCTGTAGTCCAGCAGACAAGGCTGACGAGGTGGGTTTCTGTAGTCCAGCAGACAAGGCTGACGAGGTGAGTTTCTGTAGTCCAGCAGGAGGAGCTGACGAGGTGGGTTTCTGTAGTCCAGCAGACAAGGCTGATGAGGTGGGTTTCTGTAGTCCAGCAGACAAGGCTGACGAGGTGAGTTTCTGTAGTCCAGCAGACAAGGCTGACGAGGTGAGTTTCTGTAGTCCAGCAGGAGGAGCTGACGAGGTGGGTTTCTGTAGTCCAGCAGACAAGGCTGATGAGGTGGGTTTCTGTAGTCCAGCAGACAAGGCTGACAAGGTGGGTTTCTGTAGTCCAGCAGACAAGGCTGACGAGGTGGATTTCTGTAGTCCAGCAGACAAGGCTGACGAGGTGGATTTCTGTAGTCCAGCAGACAAGGCTGACAAGGTGGGTTTCTGTAGTCCAGCAGACAAGGCTGACAAGGTGGGTTTCTGTAGTCCAGCAGACAAGGCTGACGAGGTGAGTTTCTGTAGTCCAGCAGACAAGGCTGACAAGGTGGGTTTCTGTAGTCCAGCAGACAAGGCTGACGAGGTGGGTTTCTGTAGTCCAGCAGACAAGGCTGACGAGGTGGATTTCTGTAGTCCAGCAGACAAGGCTGACGAGGTGGGTTTCTGTAGTCCAGCAGACAAGGCGGACGAGGTGGGTTTCTGTAGTCCAGCAGACAAGGCTGACGAGGTGGGTTTCTGTAGTCCAGCAGACAAGGCTGACGAGGTGGGTTTCTGTAGTCCAGCAGACAAGGCTGACGAGGTGGGTTTCTGTAGTCCAGCAGACAAGGCGGACGAGGTGGATTTCTGTAGTCCAGCAGACAAGGCTGACGAGGTGGGTTTCTGTAGTCCAGCAGACAAGGCTGACGAGGTGAGTTTCTGTAGTCCAGCAGGAGGAGCTGACGAGGTGGGTTTCTGTAGTCCAGCAGACAAGGCTGATGAGGTGGGTTTCTGTAGTCCAGCAGACAAGGCTGACGAGGTGAGTTTCTGTAGTCCAGCAGACAAGGCTGACGAGGTGAGTTTCTGTAGTCCAGCAGGAGGAGCTGACGAGGTGGGTTTCTGTAGTCCAGCAGACAAGGCTGATGAGGTGGGTTTCTGTAGTCCAGCAGACAAGGCTGACAAGGTGGGTTTCTGTAGTCCAGCAGACAAGGCTGACGAGGTGGATTTCTGTAGTCCAGCAGACAAGGCTGACGAGGTGGATTTCTGTAGTCCAGCAGACAAGGCTGACAAGGTGGGTTTCTGTAGTCCAGCAGACAAGGCTGACGAGGAGGATTTCTGTAGTCCAGCAGACAAGGCTGACGAGGTGGATTTCTGTAGTCCAGCAGACAAGGCTGACAAGGTGGGTTTCTGTAGTCCAGCAGACAAGGCTGACAAGGTGGGTTTCTGTAGTCCAGCAGACAAGGCTGACGAGGTGAGTTTCTGTAGTCCAGCAGACAAGGCTGACAAGGTGGGTTTCTGTAGTCCAGCAGACAAGGCTGACGAGGTGGGTTTCTGTAGTCCAGCAGACAAGGCTGACGAGGTGGGTTTCTGTAGTCCAGCAGACAAGGCTGACGAGGTGGATTTCTGTAGTCCAGCAGACAAGGCTGACGAGGTGGGTTTCTGTAGTCCAGCAGACAAGGCGGACGAGGTGGGTTTCTGTAGTCCAGCAGACAAGGCTGACGAGGTGGGTTTCTGTAGTCCAGCAGACAAGGCTGACGAGGTGGACTTTGGAAGTCCAGAAGGCAGGACTCACATTGTTGACTTCTGCAGTCCAGTCTATCACATAAAATCCCAATAGAATACGTTTTTGGTTGTAACATGACAAAATGTGGGAAATTTCAAGGGGTATGAATACTTTTTCAAGGCACTGTAAATCTTTCTGATGTTCCTTTATGACTTTGGCCTATCCTTAAACACACCACACCTGGCGCCGAGGGGTTTTTGACCTCCTTTCATTCTACCACACGAAATGAAGTAGCTTTTGATATTTTGATTAAGGCCGAAGAAAAAAGAAATGATACACGTGGAATCCGGGTTCCACCTTTCCGATGGGGTTTATCTGGTGAGCAAACAAAAAAGAAATACATTTTCTGCAGCTAATTTTGAACAACAAATACAAAGGGAAATCTAACATTTGGCACCATTGAGAAAATTAAGATTAAAAAAAACCTTTAATGACCAATCACATCGGGCGAGTCGCACGCAATACGGCCCTCAGGCCACGTGGATTTCCCCTTTAGAAGCCGACACTGCGAGAGCGGCCGGCACTTTGTACAAAAACTGAATTTATGTCTTGGCAGCAGCCGATGATTGGAGCCACGTTCTGCAGCTCAACCCAACGCTTGAACTGTGTAAATAAAGTCTGGAGGACGGCGAGGATCGCGTACAGAGCAGAAGGAAAGCTTCTTAGCTGTGCCGTCACAATGTTTCCAGGGTCAGAGAAAATGTATCTTGGCCTAAACATTACCCCCCCCCTGCCCCCCCCCCCCGACGGACATCAATATCTCCAGCGTGTCTCTGGTAGCCGAGCCTTTATCTAGACAACAGTCTGAAAGGACATATTAAGAGGCGTGACCCTTCCATGGTGGTCCGTGACCCCAGAGTGCGCGTTTTTTGGCAAAGCTTCGATTTTGCAAATTTTAATAATCATAAGTCCATATAAAACGCTGTCATGTTGTTTAAATATTTGCTTTGCCCGGCCTCATTTATCAGGCTTTTATTCCCGTCCAGAACTGCAGGCGGAACTGCGCACTCGGCGGCTGTTTGTTAACAAACCGGCCCTTTCATCGAGGGGCCGACATCAAACAATTATTTTGAGGCCCAGAATAAAGTTGGATGTCACGACTTGGCAGATTGTTAGATAGTGGCGGGAGAAGAACATGAATCGTCACGTGTACGTTCTTCGTGTACTCCAGACGCACCGCGCCTTACATTTTGTTTTTAGATACGAGTGAAAGTGATCTCCTTAATGGATATCATCAGACCAAGTTTTTACCAACAGGTGTGAACACCTGACCATCACACCTATATTACCTTGTACATACGATCGGAATTTCTGATGAAAAAGTCTGACGGAATTTTTTCATCGGATATTCCGACCGTGTGTGTGCCCCATCGGACTTTTTTATGTCGGAATTTAGAAAGAGAACATGGTCTCTTTTTTTCCGACGGAAAAAATTCCTATCGGAAATTCCGTTCGTCTGTGTGGAACTCTGACGGAGAAAAAAACACGCATGCTCAGAATCAAGTCGACGCATGCTCGGAGGCAGTGAACTTAATTTTTCTCAGCTCGTCGTAGTGTTGTACGTCACCGCGTTCTTGACGGTCGGAATTTGGTGTGACAGTGTGTAGGCAAGACAGCTTGAACGGAATTCTGTCGGAAAACGTCGTCTGAGTTTATCCCGACGGAAAATCCGATCGTGTGTACGCGGCATATGAGGTTGTTGGACATCCCAATCCACAACCATGACCAGTAATATGGACTTGGCCAGCTTTCTGCATATAAAAGACACTCTTTTCTAAATGCTTTCTACAAGATTTTAGAGTGTTTTTGTGGAAATTGGTGTCCATTTGTGAGGTCAGCTTTATGCCTAATACACACGATCGGTTTTCCCGGCGGTAAAAAGTCCACCGGGAAAACCGAGGGGAAAACCGAGAACCTGCTCAGTAACTTTATCCCCCTCCACACGACCGGGTTTCCCGACAGAAAAACTGCCATGAGAGCTTTGGTCAGGAATCCCGGCCGTGTGTATGCTCCATCCCTCAGGAAAACTGCCAGGAAAAAGACCGTCGGGGAAAAAAGAAAACAAGTTCTCTTTTTTTCCGCCGGGATTCCCGGCAGTTTTCCTGTCGTGAAAACTGCGATGGAGAATACACACGGCCGGGACAACCGGTCATGTGTACGAGGCTTTAGAAGAGAAGACCTGGCTCACAACCCGAATTTCAGTTCATTCCAAAGGTGTTGAGTAGGGTTGAGGTCAGAGCTCTGTGCAGGCCAGTCCTCCACACCAAACTCGTCAAACCATGTCTTTATGGATCTGGCTTTTTGCACCACAGTCATGTGGGGGACACAGCAAACATGTGGGGGACACAGCAACCATGTGGGGGACACAGCAATCATGTGGAGGACACAGCAACCATGTGGGGGACACAGCAATCATGTGGAGGACACAGCAATCATGTGGAGGACACAGCAAACATGTGGGGGACACAGCAACCATGTGTGGGACACAGCAATCATGTGGGGGACACAGCAAACATGCGGTGGACACAGTAAACATGTGGGGGACACAGCAAACATGTGGGGGACACAGCAAACATGCGGGGGACACAGCAAAGCTGGTAGAGACACCCCCAAAAAGACTTGTAGAGAAAGGGGGTTCTACAAAGTATTGACTCCGGGGGGCACCATACAAATGCCCCCCCCCCACTTTTCACATATTTATTTGTATAATTTTCCTTCCACTTCACAATTATGTGACACTTTGTGTTGGTCTATTACATAAAATCCCAATAAAATACATTTACATTTTTGTTTGTAACATGACAAGATGTGGGAAATTTCCAGGGGTATGAATACTTTTTCAAGGCACTGTAGTCATATGCACTTTTTATCTTTCAAAAAGTGTTTCCCAGTTCTAAACCTTTCACCCAAATTCGAAATTGTTGCAATTGTAAATTTCAAAAGCCAATATAAAAAGGAATAGTAGTGGTAAAAAAAAAAAAAGCACTTGTGTGTAATCATTTTTTTTTGTAGAATTCTCCTTTAGGGGGTGTGGCAGGGGGTGTGTCCTATGCCTACATACTTTTGCTAATAGGTGTCCCTCGTTCTCATAGTAGGTTTGCCTCAAGGGCCACCAACAGTCTCCAGAGCACTCCATCTCCATCCTCCAACCGACTCCCCTTGGTGGCCTGACTCATTCATATTTAAGGGCTCACTTAGCCCCTTGCCAGGCCCACCATCTGGGGATTGCCTAAGTTCCCCTTAATATGCAGAACAACTCTCCTAGCCTCCGCCCTCCAGCTTCCAGAATGTTCTCCAACTTTCCAGAACCAGGGGGAGGCACCAGAGGGCTGGCTCTGCATGAGTCATCCAGCCCTGAACTCTAGTAAACCCTGACCCAGATTTAGACTCACAGGTTTTAAACATAAGTCAGAGTGTGCATTTCCCTGTACTCACACTAGAGGGTGCTACATAACATTTCTGGCAGAAGTTGTTCAGGAATAGTGCTAGCTGCATTGTCTGACATTTCTCATTTTATAATATCCATATTGGATCACCAATGTCACTGACAGCAGCTTTCCCATTCAATCTCTTCCGGTAAGCGGTTCTCCTGCAGAGCAGAATGTTCCATCCAACCAAAGACACCATGCCACAGTTTGTACAATCACAGTACAAAATAAATAATATCGGAATTTACAACCCACCTAGTTCTGAAACCCGGGACCGTCCCCAAGGAGTTCAGGACTGTATTATAGAATGTAAAAGTCTTTGACTTGCACAGAAAGACGGACAATCTGGACAAGGAATATGAAATCCAACCCTGTGGCATCTCGGTTTGTGTAAATCTCGCTCGTCCACTTGTGTTTGGGGTTTTAGGTTTCACATAATATCTCATTTGTCATTTCTTCCACTGCCAGCGGTCGGGATTTTACGACGCGGTCCTCGAGCTGCTATATAAATAAGAGACATTAGTGCTATTATTTCACTGTTTTAACTGATTATTATTTTACAGTTTATTACAAACGGCTTTCATCATCCGCAGAGCCGAAACACTATTTACATTTAGTTCCTGAGCTGATCTCTGGTACCGGAGCCAATCAATGAGGAAAAGCACCTTCTCCCGTAACCCTTCGCATGCGGCGCTCACCGTCAAATCTCTCAACCGGCTTTCAGCATTACAAAGTAAACAAATTCCAAAAGACGGTGCAAAGGACGGTAATTATGTAGAAAGTGCAGAAGCTGACAACACCCAAAATGGCTCTAAATAGAGATGATATGTTTATCCAACTGCCCATCCAGAGCTGCTGCTTTATAACCAAGATAAGTATAGAACCATTTATCCAACTGCCCATCCAGAGTCGCGGGTTTATAGACCGGATACATCCTATATATAGAACCATTTATCCAACTGCCCATCCAGAGTCGCGGGTTTATAGAAGAGATACAGCCAAAATCTAGACCCATTTTCCAAATGTCCATCTAGAGCCTCTGGTTTATAGACCGGATACATCCTAAATATAGAACCATTTATCCAACTGTCCATCCAAAAGCCCAGAGCCACTGGTTTATGGCACAGATACAGCGAACATATAGAGCCATTTATCCAACTGTCCTTCCAAGAGCCCAGAGGCTCTGGTTTATGGCACAGATACAGCCAACATATAGAGCCATTTATCCAACTGTCCATCTAGAGCCTGGGGGCTCAACCTGTGGCCCTCCAGTTTTTGGAGAACTACAAGTCCCATGAGAATATTTCCAAGCCGCTGACACTTACAAGCATGACTCCCAAAGGCAGAGGCATGATGGGACTTGTCATTTCGCAACAGATGGAGGGCCACAGATTTAGCACCCATGATCTAGATCAGTGATGGTGAACCTTGGCACCCCAGATGTTTTGGAACTACATTTCCCATGATGCTCAACTACCCTGCCAAGTGCAGAGGCATCATGGGAAATGTAGTTCCAAAACATCTGGGGTGCCGAGGTTCACCATCACTGATCTAGAGCCTCTGGTTTATGGCACAGATACAGCCTAAATATGGAGACATTTAACCAACAGCCCATCCAGAGCCTCTGGTTTATGGCACAGATACAGCCTACATTTGGAGGCATTTATCCAACTGTTTGTTCAGAGCCTCTGGTTTATAGTGCAGATATGACTTAAAAATAGAGGCATTTAACCAAATGTCCTTCCAGAGCCTCTGGATTTAAGACCAGATACATCCTAAATATGAAGCCCTTATCCAACTGGCCACTGGATTTTAGTCCAGACTAGTGATGAGCCGAACACCCCCGGGTTCGGTTCGCACCAGAACCCGCGAACGGACCGAAAGTTCGAACGAACATTAGAACCCTATTAAATACAATGGATGCGAACGTTCGAATTCTAAAGTGCTAATTATAAAAACTATTATGCATGTTATTGTCCTAAAAAGGGTTTGGGAACCCGGGTTCTGCACCAGGGGACATGTATCAATGCAAAAATAAGTTTTAAAAACGGTCGTTTTCCGGGAGCAGTCATTTTAATGATGCATAAAGTGAAAAAAAAAAAGTCAAATATTCCTTTAAATATCGTACCTGGGGGGTGTCTAAAGTATGCCTGTGAAGTGCCACGTGTTTCCCGTGTTTAGAACTGTCCCTGCACAAAATGACACTTCTAAAGGAAAAAAAAGCCATTTAAAACTGCTTGCGGCTTTAATGTAATGTCTGGTCCCGGTAATATGGATGAAAATCTTTAAGAAAAATGGCATAGCTACCCCATGACCCCCCCCCTACCCCAGCCCATTACCAGCCCCTTTGGGTCTTGTATGGATATTAAGGGGAACCCCGCACATAAAATAAAAAAGGCCCTATATACTCTGAACAGCCGTATACAGGCGGTGCATACAAGACAGGGACTGTAGGTTTGTTCTTATGTAGAATCTGTTTGTAATTTTGAACAGGTACATTGTTGAAGTGTAGCTCCAGACCAAAAATCTATTTTTAAACTTTTTGGAAAACATAGGTAAGGGTTATCACCCCTGTAACATTTGTTTTGCTGTCTGTGCCCCTGTTCAGAACATTTCACCTCACTTTCCGTCCTAATGACAACTGTTTTTGAAATGTGGTGTTTTTCTTGAAACAAGGATTGCTGATAAAGCATCAGTACAGATGAGACCCCTTTCTCCCATATTTATTCTTACAGGAGAGAATTTTCCTTCCTAGTGGTAGATTTCCTCTCACTTCCTGTTGTCTTCTTGCGTTTGCAAGTAGGAGTCGTTTGTAAGTTGGATGTTTGAAAGTAGGGACCTGCCGTATATACTCTGCAGAAATAGGCCCCTTAGTTGTTGGTGTTGGCACAACACTGTAAGCACTCACAGTTACTCTTGGTTGGTGCTGGAACGCCCTGCTGTCAACTATTATATCAGGAATTTTAATTACATATAATTGTTGAACAGTGGTAGTAAAAATTGGGCCTTTGATGGTGGTGCTGGTGCCACAACACTGTAAGCCCTGACAGTTACTCTTGGTGGGTGCAGCAATGGGCCCTGCTGTGAATTATTAGATCAAGAATTGTAATTACATGCCCCTGTTGAACAGGGGCTGAAAAATTGGGCCTTAGGCACTGGTGGCACAACACTGCAACTCCTCACAGATACTGTACTTGGAGCACAGCAATGAGCCCTGTTGCAAAGTATTGCTTCAAAAATTGTAATTACACGCCCCTGTTAAACAGGGGCTGAAAAATTGGGCGTTAGGCACTGGTGGCGGCACCCATAAACAAAAATGATCTTCCAAGCTATCATCATCAATCGTATCATTGAGGACTCGGAGGAGGAGGATAGCCAGTCAACATAACAGCACAGGCACTCAGCATCAGCATCAGTCTTGAAGGGATGTGACATTTTAAAATCAATTAGTCTGTTATATCAGCATCAGGTGTGTGGTAGCTGGTGGTGATCCAAGACTGGTTCATCTTGATGAAAGTCAGTCGATCAACCGAGTCGGTGGACAGGCGCACCCTGTGATCCGTGACAAATCCTCCAGCAGCACTGAATGTGCGTTCCGAAAGAACGCTGGATGCAGGACAGGCCAGTAGCTCAATTGCATACTGTGCAAGCTCTGGCCAGTGATCCATCCTCAAGACCCAGTAAGCCAGAGGATTTTCGGTGGGGAAGGTGTCCAAGTCTGACCTTGCCCCTAGATATTCCTGCACCATGTTTATCAGACGCTGGCGATGGTTGCTGGAACCGATCATACTTTGGGGCTGCGGACTAAAGAATTGTCTGAACGCATCGGTCAGACGGCCACCTTCCCCACCGCTCCTTCTTTGACTGGCCGAAGCCTCAGCAACTCGTTGTCCAGGACCAGGAGTTTGTAACCTCCCAGTCTCTGGGAACGCGTTGCACAGACCTTTCTGCAAGGCCTCCCGGAGTTGTCTCATCCTCTGCTCCCTCTGCGACGGTAACATAAGGTCCGCAACCTTACCCTTGTACCGTGGATCAAGGAGAGTGGCCAGCCAGTAATGGTCCCTCTCCTTGATCCGAAGAATACGAGGATCCTTCCGCAGACTTTGCAGGATCAGGGAGGCCATGCAGCGTAGGTTTGCTGAGGCATTCGCTCCGGAGTCCTCTGGGTCACTAAGGACGACATGATCCGCAGTCACCTCCTCCCAGCCACGTACAAGTCCACTGGTTTCTTGGGACTGTAAATCATCCCTAAAAGACTGCTGCTGATGATGCTGAGTGCCAGCCTCCACCTCCATGCTGACACAATCCTCCTCCTCCTCCTCCTCCTCCTCCTCCTCCTCCTCCTCTTCCTGTGCGATGGGTGGGACAGAAGGAACACTGTCTGGGTAAAGGGGGCCTTGAGAGGCAAGGAAGTCCTCCTCTTCCTGCCTCTGTTCTGCCTCAAGTGCCCTGTCCATTATTCCACGCAGCGTGTGCTCCAACAGGTGGACAAGAGGTACAGTGTCACTGATGCATGCACTGTCACTGCTCACCATCCTCGTGGCCTCCTCAAATGGTGCCAGGACAGTGCATGCATCCCTGATCATGCCCCACTGGCGTGGAGAAAAAAAACCAAGCTCCCCTGACCCTGTCCTGGTGCCGTAGTCGCACAGGTACTCATTGATGGCCCTCTGCTGCGTGTGCAGCCGCTGCAGCATGGCCAACGTTGAGTTCCACCTGGTGGGCATGTCACATATAAGGCGGTTCTTTGGCAGGTTCAACTCCTTTTGCAGCTCAGCCAGGCGAGCACTGGCATTATAAGATCTGCGGAAATGCACACAGACTTTCCTGGCCTGCCTCAGGACATCCTGTAAGCCCGGGTACCTGCCCAAGAAGCGCTGCACCACCAGGTTAAGGACGTGAGCCACACAGGGCACATGGGTCAGTTGTCCCTGTCGGAGGGCGGAGAGGAGGTTGGTGCCATTGTCGCAAACCACCATTCCTGGCTTAAGCTGGCGTGGCGTCAACCACCTCTCGGCCTGGCCCTGCAGAGCAGACAGGACCTCTGCCCCAGTGTGGCTTCTGTCCCCCAAACACACCAGCGCAAGCACGGCATGGCATCTTTTTGCCTGCGTACTTGCGTAGCCCCGTGAACGGCTACGGAGCACCGCTGGTTCATAGGACAAACCACAGGAAGAGGCCATGGAGGAAGAAGAAGAGGAGGGGGTGGAGGAGAGAGGTGTGTCACAACCAGTAGTAGCATTTTGGAGGCGTGGCGGTGGGACAACCTCCAACACTACTGCACCTTGTCCTGAATCCTTCCCAGCTGCCAAAAGAGTGACCCAATGGGCCGTGAAAGAAAGGTAACGTCCCTGTCCATGCCTGCTGGACCATGAGTCAGCGGTAATATGCACCTTACCGCTGACCGCCCTGTCCAGCGAGGCCAAGACATTGCCTTCCACTTGCCGGTAGAGAGCCGGAATAGCCTTCCGTGAGAAAAAGTGGCGTTTGGGAACCTGCCACTGAGGAACCGCACATTGCACAAACTCACGGAAGGGGGCCGAGTCTACCAACTGAAAAGGCAGCAGTTGAAGCGCTAGCAATTTAGCCAAGCTAGCATTCAACCGCTGGGCATGTGGATGGCTGGGAGTGAACTTCTTTCGACGGTCCAGCAGCTGGGGCAGGGAAATTTGCCTGCTAGAATCGGACGTCGGTGTACTGCTAGCAGAGTGGGCGCAAGTACTTGGCTGTGACACACCTAATTCTACACCTTCATTCCTCTCAGTGCAGGTTTCAGAGAGGACTGAAGTTATAGTGGGGTTGGAGATCCCAGCTGATGCGGTGCAAGGAGAGGTCCGCTTGGTTCTTTGGTGTGGGTCTTTGAGGTAGGCTTGCCAACGAGCTGCATGGCAGGTCAACATATGTCTGGTCAGGCATGTGGTACCCAAGCGGCTGATGTTTTGGCCACGCGATATACGCTTGAGACATATGTTGCAAACAGCAGCTGTGCGATCTGATGCACTAGCCTCAAAAAAGGCCCACACCAAAGAACTTTTTGAATGACGGGCAGAGGCAGCGCCCTGCACAGGCGGAGCTCTGCGGTGTGATTCCGTCGGTGTACTGCCCTTACGCTGGCCACCAAAGGGCATCCTGCCTCGTTGGAGATGTGCCTCCTCCTCATCCTCCTCCTCCTCCTCTCTCCTATTAGGCACCCACGTGGAGTCATTGACCTCATCATCCCCTCCCTCCTCATCACTGGAGCCAATCTGGCAGTATGCTGCAGCTGCTGGAACATGACTGCCAGATTGGTGTCCTTCTTGAGCATCCCCTCTGTCTGCTCTCACGCTACTGCCTTCCTCTAGCTGGGTTTCATCATCAGACCCTTCGAAACGCTGGGCATCCTCCTGGAGCATGTACCCAACACTGTGCTGAAACAGTTCGGGGGACTCCTCAGGAGGAGGACATGGTGGGTCTAGGGAAGGAGTGACTGATGATTTGTCTGACATTGATACCAGGGAAGACGACGCTTTGGCAGCTGCTTTTCCAGTACCCTGAGCCTGGGTGAGAGAGGATGAGGAGGAGGAGGAGGGCTTGGTCATCCACTCTACCAAGTCTTCGGCATGATGTGGCTCAACATGTCCAGCTGCCGAAAAGAAGGACAAGCGTGTCCCATGGCCATGTGCTGATGACAATGCACCGCGTCCACGACCAGCACTGTTGCCCCCAGACACAGAGCCTGCTTGCCCTCTTTTATTGCCTCCTGACTGTCTGCCTCTCCTTGTTTGCCTTCCAGACATTCTAATAGATGGCCTGCAGGGAGATGGGAAAAAAGCAATAAGGGCTACCTTCAGGTGTCCTTCTCTGTCCCTTGAAACAAGGACTTTCACAGTGAAAGAAACTGACACTGTCCCTACCTAGAGTTTTCTGTCCCTAGAATAAATGTTTTTTTTAATCACAATATAGCACAAGGACAATTCACTCAATGTCTCTCCAGGTCCCTGGAAACAAGGACTTGCAGAGTGAAAGAAACTGACACTGTCCCTACCTAGAGTTTTCTGTCCCTAGAATAAATGTTTTTTTTAAGCACAATATAGCACAAGGACAATTAACTCACTGTCCTTACAGGTCCCTGGAAACAAGGACTTGCAGAGTGAAAAAAAAAAAACACTCTCCCTACCTACAGTTTTCTGTCCCTAGAAAAAATGTTTTTTTTAAGCACAATATAGCACAAGGACAATTAACTCACTGTCCTTACAGGTCCCTGGAAACAAGGACTTGCAGAGTGAAAGAAAAAAAACACTCTCCCTACCTACAGTTTTCTGTCCCTAGAAAAAATGTTTTTTTTAATCACAATATAGCACAAGGACAATTCACTCACTGTCCTTCCAGGTCCCTGGAAACAAGGACTTGCAGAGTGAAAGAAAAAAAACACTCTCCCTACCTAGAGTTTTCTGTCCCTAGAAAAAATGTTTTTTTTAATCACAATATAGCACAAGGAAAATTAACTCACTGTCCTTACAGGTCCCTGGAAACAAGGACTTGCAGAGTGAAAGAAAAAAAACACTCTCCCTACCTACAGTTTTCTGTCCCTAGAAAAAATGTTTTTTTTAATCACAATATAGCACAAGGAAAATTAACTCACTGTCCTTACAGGTCCCTGGAAACAAGGACTTGCAGAGTGAAAGAAACTGACACTGTCCCTACCTAGAGTTTTCTGTCCCTAGAATAAATGTTTTTTTTAAGCACAATATAGCACAAGGACAATTAACTCACTGTCCTTACAGGTCCCTGGAAACAAGGACTTGCAGAGTGAAAGAAAAAAAACACTCTCCCTACCTAGAGTTTTCTGTCCCTAGAAAAAATGTTTTTTTTAATCACAATATAGCACAAGGAAAATTAACTCACTGTCCTTACAGGTCCCTGGAAACAAGGACTTGCAGAGTGAAAGAAAAAAAACACTCTCCCTACCTACAGTTTTCTGTCCCTAGAAAAAATGTTTTTTTTAATCACAATATAGCACAAGGAAAATTAACTCACTGTCCTTACAGGTCCCTGGAAACAAGGACTTGCAGAGTGAAAGAAACTGACACTGTCCCTACCTAGAGTTTTCTGTCCCTAGAATAAATGTTTTTTTTAATCACAATATAGCACAAGGAAAATTAACTCACTGTCCTTACAGGTCCCTGGAAACAAGGACTTGCAGAGTGAAAGAAACTGACACTGTCCCTACCTAGAGTTTTCTGTCCCTAGAATAAATGTTTTTTTTAATCACAATATAGCACAAGGAAAATTAACTCACTGTCCTTACAGGTCCCTGGAAACAAGGACTTGCAGAGTGAAAGAAACTGACACTGTCCCTACCTAGAGTTTTCTGTCCCTAGAATAAATGTTTTTTTTAATCACAATATAGCACAGTGAAAATTAACTCACTGTCCTTACAGGTCCCTGGAAACAAGGACTTGCAGAGTGAAAGAAACTGACACTGTCCCTACCTAGAGTTTTCTGTCCCTAGAATAAATGTTTTTTTTAAGCACAATATAGCACAAGGACAATTAACTCACTGTCCTTACAGGTCCCTGGAAACAAGGACTTGCAGAGTGAAAGAAAAAAAACACTCTCCCTACCTACAGTTTTCTGTCCCTAGAAAAAATGTTTTTTTTAATCACAATATAGCACAAGGAAAATTAACTCACTGTCCTTACAGGTCCCTGGAAACAAGGACTTGCAGAGTGAAAGAAACTGACACTGTCCCTACCTAGAGTTTTCTGTCCCTAGAATAAATGTTTTTTTTAAGCACAATATAGCACAAGGACAATTAACTCACTGTCCTTACAGGTCCCTGGAAACAAGGACTTGCAGAGTGAAAGAAAAAAAACACTCTCCCTACCTACAGTTTTCTGTCCCTAGAAAAAATGTTTTTTTTAATCACAATATAGCACAAGGAAAATTAACTCACTGTCCTTACAGGTCCCTGGAAACAAGGACTTGCAGAGTGAAAGAAACTGACACTGTCCCTACCTAGAGTTTTCTGTCCCTAGAATAAATGTTTTTTTTAATCACAATATAGCACAAGGAAAATTAACTCACTGTCCTTACAGGTCCCTGGAAACAAGGACTTGCAGAGTGAAAGAAACTGACACTGTCCCTACCTAGAGTTTTCTGTCCCTAGAATAAATGTTTTTTTTAAGCACAATATAGCACAAGGACAATTAACTCACTGTCCTTCCAGGTCCCTGGAAACAAGGACTTGCAGAGTGAAAGAAACTGACACTGTCCCTACCTAGAGTTTTCTGTCCCTAGAATAAATGTTTTTTTTTAAGCACACTATAGCAGAAGCACAAAACACACTGACACTCTCCCTACCTATCCTTCTCTTTCCCTAAACTAAAGGAATCCAGGTTAAGCAAGAAAGAAATAACAGTCACTGTCCCTGCCTATGCTGCTCTATCCCTGCTCCGGAACACACTACACTAGGCCGCCGTGCTGGCGGCCTTTTATAGTGTGGGGCGTGTACTAAACACCCTCAGCAATAATTGGCCACAGGCATCCTGCCTGTGGCCAATCATTGCTCTCCTCGCTGCCGGCGCTGTGATTGGCCAAGCATGCGGGGTCACAGTGCATGCTTGGCCAATCACAGCGCCTGGATGACACTGCGATGGCGTAGTGCATTGTGGGCCGTTCGCGTCACTCGAATTTGGCGCGAACGGCCCAAATCGTTCGATCTTCGTCGAACGATCGAACAGCCAATGTTCGAGTCGAACGTATGTTCGACTCGAACACGAAGCTCATCCCTAGTCCAGACACATTTCTCCAAACGTCCATCCAGAGATGCTGGTTTTTGGACCATATCAGATTTAGCCTAAATATAGAGCCAGGAGGGCCTTTTTGCCTAATGAACTGCATTATATGGGACACAAAAATAGCTTCGGCTTACTGGGAAGTCTATGGAACAATATATAAATCTTCAAAGATACATGGAAAAAAGTTCAGAAGTTTTTGCTCTTTCCATAGAGTTGGTTAATTTCTCGCTATGCCCACATCTTCACAGTCATGTATCAGTAACAAGTATTGTCTGGCCAGCTTGAGCCGTTATCACTGACTGTTTGTTTAGAGCAGACTGTCTCCCACACTCCAGGGAAACTCTCCATTGCCAAGACAGGCGGCATGTGCCAAGCATATGCCACGTAAGTGAGACTTTGCGGGACATGGGTCCTTGTGATGATGTGGATTTTGCTCCCCTTGGGTCCCAGGCGAGCGTTTTCCCGAGTTCTCAGAAAGTCATTCTGTTGATGATTTATGATGGTCAGCCCCGGAATATTTATACATGACTGAGGATCGGTCTATAGCACTGCCGGTACTTTCTGGAAGCTCAGATGGAGCAGTGGGGTGATGGGAAGGTTGGAGCCTCTCATGCCGGAAATGTGACCACTTTGTGGTGAGCTCACCAATGGTTGGGGGGGATTCGGGAAGGCTCTGGTTGGTGGGGATTCGGGAAGGCTCTGGTTGGTGGGGATTCGGGAAGGGTCTGGTTGGTGGGGCATGGGGAAGGCTCTGGTTGGTGGGGATTTGGGAAGGCTCTGGTTGGTGGGGATTTGGGAAGGCTCTGGTTTGTGGGGATTGGGGAAAGCTCTGGTTGGTGGGGATTGGGGGAAGCTCTGGTTGGTGGGGATTGGGGAAGGCTCTGGTTGGTGGGGATTGGGGAAGGCTCTGGTTGGGGGGGATTCGGGAAGGCTCTGGTTGGGGGGGATTGAGGAAGGCTCTGGTTGGTGGGGATTCGGGAAGGCTCTGGTTGGTGGGGATTCGGGAAGGCTCTGGTTGGTGGGGATTGGGGAAGGCTCTGGTTGGTGGGGAATGGGGAAGGCTCTGGTTGGTGGGGATTGGGGAAGGCTCTGGTTAGGGGGGATTGGGGAAGGCTCTGGTTGGTGGGGATTGGGGAAGGCTCTGGTTAGGGGGGATTGGGGAAGGCTCTGGTTGGGGGGGATTCGGGAAGGCTCTGGTTGGTGGGGATTGGGGAAGGCTCTGGTTGGTTGGGATTGGGGAAGGCTCTGGTTGGGGGGGATTGGGGAAGGCTCTGGTTGGTGGGGATTGGGGAAGGCTCTGGTTGGTGGGGATTGGGGAAGGCTCTGGTTGGGGGGGATTGGGGAAGGCTCTGGTTGATGGGGATTCGGGAAGGCTCTGGTTGGGGGGGATTCGGGAAGGCTCTGGTTGGTGGGGATTGGGGAAGGCTCTGGTTGGTGGGGATTGGGGAAGGCTCTGGTTGGTGGGGATTGGGGAAGGCTCTGGTTGGTTGGGATTGGGGAAGGCTCTGGTTGGGGGGGATTGGGGAAGTCTCTGGTTGGTGGGGATTGGGGAAGGCTCTGGTTGGTGGGGATTGGGGAAGGCTCTGGTTGGGGGGGGGGATTGGGGAAGGCTCTGGTTGATGGGGATTCGGGAAGGCTCTGGTTGGTGGGGATTGGGGAAGGCTCTGGTTGGTGGGGATTGGGGAAGGCTCTGGTTGGTGGGGATTGGGGAAGGCTCTGGTTGGTGGGCATTGGGGAAGGCTCTGGTTGGTGGGCATTGGGGAAGGCTCTGGTTGGTGGGCATTGGGGAAGGCTCTGGTTGGTGGGGATTGGGGAAGGCTCTGGGCCTTGGAAATTTTGTAAAATGTAAACATTTTTCAAAGTTGATTGATTTTTACAACAACGTCGAGGTGAACATCGTGTGCCCCTTTAATTCTGCCACCACTTGGTAGATCTCAATGTATTTACATTCCTTTCTAAACAAAGATCTCTGAAGAATGGAAGCCAATCACTCGTCATGTCAGACTTGTGACCTCGTTACTGTAACGCGAGTGATCTCATGATTTCACCTGTCCACACTGTAACCTTATCCGTGTCCCCCGTGACACCCCACCCCCCATCAGGCTATTGTGATAGGATAGTCACTATTCTGATGCCCCGTACACGCGATCCGAATTTCCATCAGAAAAACCTTGGATGTTTTTCCCAACTGAATTCCGATCAAGCTTGGCTTGCATACACACGGTCACACAAAAGTTCTCTGAAATTTCGACCATCAAGAACGCGGTGACGTACAAAACTGCAACGAGCCGAGAAAATTAAGTTTAATGCTTCCGAGCATGCGTCGAATTGTGTTCAATGCTTCTGAGCACGCGTAGGAGTTCTACGCATCGGAATTGCATACAGACGAACGGAATTTCCGATAGGAACCTGCTCTTAATCTTTTGCTGGCGGAAATTTCAACCAAAAGCTCCCATTGGACTTTTGCTGGCGGAATTTCGGATCGTGTGTACGCGGCATAAGAGAAAAGTGAATAAATGATGAAGGTGGGGACAAGACAAAGCAAATTTTACATAATCTGGAGCTTTCATCAACCTGACAAGTCTGCAAGAATACAGTGCCTTGAAAAAGTATTCATACCCCTTGAAACTTCCCACATGTTGTCATGTTACAACCAAAAACGTAAATGTGATTTTTGGGGATTTTATGTGATGGACCAACACAAAGTGTCACATGATTGTGAAGTGGAAGGAAAATGATACAAATAAATATGTGAAAATTGTTGGGGGGGGAGGGGGCATTTGTATGGCGCCCCTCGGAGTCAATACTTTGTAGAACCCCCTTTTCTCTACAAGTCTTTTTGGGGGTGTCTCTACCAGCTTTGCACATCTAGAGAGGGACATTTCTGCCCATTCTTCTTTGTAAAATATCTCAAGTTCTGTCAGATTGGATGGAGAACGTCTGTGATCAGCAATTTTCAAGTCTTGCCACAGATTCTCAATGGGATTTAGGTCTGGACTGTGACTGGGCCATTCTAACACATGAATATGCTTTGATCTAAACCATTCCATTGTAGCTCTGGCTGTACTTTAGGGTCATTGTCCTGCTGGGAGGTGAACCTCCCGGGCTCAAGTCTTTTGCAGATTTTAAAGCCCCGTACACACGGCCGGGAATCCCGTCAGGAAAAAAACTTTGGTTTTCCTGACGGGATTCCCGGCAAGCTTTTCTTGCACACTGAGTGTACACACGGCACATTCATAAGAACCGCCGTTCTTTTGAATGGCAAGAACAAGGTGACGTCATTGACTACGACGAGCATGCGCAATCAATGCCATTGCCACCATCTTGCTTCACCCTACATTACCCTTGTATGCTACCGCGCATGCGTCATAGTCTCATCGAGCATGCGCGGGTCTACCTGGGACAGGTAAGCATACACACTCATGGTTTTCTCGGCAGGAAACACTTGCCGAGAATCCCGACAAGAAAAATAGAGAGCAGGTTCTCTATTTTTCTCGCCGAGATTCTCGACAGTTTTCCCGACGAGTAAACATACACATGAACGGTTTTCTCGGCAAAAAGCTCTCCCAGCAGTTTTCTTGCCGAGAAATCCGGCTGCGTGTAGGAGACTTAACAGGTTTTCTTCTAAGATTGTCCTGTATTTGTCTCCATCCATCTTCCCATCACCTCTGACCAGCTTAGTGCAAGTGAATCGCCGCATATCGAGTGCCGGGGGGGGGGGGGGGGTGTAGTGTAGTGCGAGTGGATCGCCGCTTTGATCGATTGATTGCCGCGCGGGGCGGGGTGGTAGTGCGAGTGAAAGGGCTCGGTCTGTTTGCCGCCTCCTCCAAAATATTGACCACCAGCCACCACTGAGTAAGACAGTACAGCCGGACCTTCTGCTCAGCAGGTGCCCGGGCACCCCCCCTTTTTGAACTGATGGCGCCCGGCCCCCCCCCCCCTTTTTGAACTGATGGGCCCTGGACTCCCCCTTTTTGAACTGATGGGGCCCGGGCCCCCCCTTTTTGAACTGATGGGCCCCGGACTCCCCCTTTTTGAACTGATGGGGCCCAGTACAGGAGGGCTGACTGTACTGCCTTATCAGTGGCCAAGCCTAAGGTTATCTCTCCCATAGAACATTCCGCTCGCTCTCGTGTCCATTCTCAGGCCGATCATTGCCCGATCATTGTGGATGGAAGGCACGTGACTCGACATTCTGAAACTGAACTCATTATAATGAAAAAGCCTTTTTTCTCTTTCCTTTCCCCTCCAGATTTGTTATACTCATTACTGTAATTACTTTATTAAACTTTCATAACAGCAAAAAACAATAGAAAACTTTTTTTTCTGTTGGTCTTTGTTTTGGAACTTTCAGAAAATCTAAAAATATCAGAAAATATCAAAACTTCTTGTGTCCCCCCAACCCCCCCCTCCCCCCCCCAAAAAAAAAAAGCCACAATTTTCCAATCAGATCCAATCAGAAAACCAATTTGTACGACTTTAATTAAAATGCTTTTCTTTTTCTCTTTGTTGCTCTTAATTAAAGTGGAACTAAACCCATCAATGTTCCGCTTAGTTCCATTCCCGGCTTTGTTTACAAACAATGGGAAGTGTCTGGGATCCCGGATTTCCCGGAAATGTAAAGCGCTTTGTTTTCCCTCTTTGGTTTTGTTGTAGAAGGTCTCGTGTATCTTGTGCAGATGTGCCACAGGCGGCCATTCTCCAGGCATTGATATTTAACCACTTAAAGTGTTTTTTTTTTTTTTTTTGACTAACCTGCAAGACAAAGCTATAATGAGCTAGTATGACTAGCATACTAGCTCATTATGTACCACTTACCTTCGATCGGGGCCCCCGAAGTCGTCCGTGTCCCTCCTCTAGCCGCATCCATCGCTGCGGCGATAGCCGGAATGTTACTTCCGGGTATCGCCGCTGCAGCCAATCACAGCGCCGCTCCGGCGCTGTGATTGGCCGGAGCGGAGAAGACGTGACTCCGCGCATGCGCGCGTGAGCTGTCGAATTCGGCTACGTCGTCGAATGTTGCGACCTAACCGAATTTGTGAATGGGGTGACGTCAGCGTCGCCGCATTTACATACAAATATCTCCTTAACCGTGTAGGTCTCAGAGATATTTCATGCACCTACAGGTAAGTCTTAATCTAGGCTCACCTGTAGGTCTTTGTTTACAAAGTGGGTTTACAACCACTTTAAGGACCGCCCCCCACGTACATACTGTATACTGCTGCAGGGTGGCCCTTAAAATCACCTACCTATACGGGATTCCTCTTCTTGGCATCGGAGCCGCGCTCCCGATGTGATTGGACACAGCGGGAGCCAATCAGCGGGTCACCTGCGATCATTCGCTGGAGAGGCAGAGCGGCGGTCTGTCAGAGAGGGTGAGAGGTCTGATCTTCCTGCTAATCAGGAACACGGATCTCTCTCTTCCTCCAGTCACTCCATCCCCCACACACCTCCTAGGAGCACACTTAACCCTTTTATTCGCCCCCGATGTTAACCCCTTCCTAGCCAGTGTCAGTTATACAGTGACAGTGCATTTTTTTAGCACTGATCACTATATTGGTGTCACTGGTCCCCAAAAAGTGTCACTCAAGCCTCGTACAGACGGCCGAGAATCTCGTCGTAAAAAACACGTCGTTTTTTACTACGAGATCCTTGGACAAGAAACTTGTCCCGGCCGAGTGTACACCCGCGGTTCTTTGAATGGAGCGAACGCGGTGACGTCATCGACTACGACGAGCATGCGCTCGTCACATTCGATGCCGTCGCCGCCATCTTGGTACACCCTATCTATGCCTAGGAAGCTACCGCGCATGCGTCAAAGTCATTTCGAGCATGCGCGGGCTTCCCGGCGAAAAGGTAAGTGTACACACACACAATTTTCTCGTCGAGATTCTTGACGCTTTTCTTGACGAGAAACCATACACACGAACAAATTTCTCGGCAAGAAATCTCTGCCAGCAAGTTTCTTGCTGGTTTTTGCCGAGAAACTCGGTCGTGTGTACGAGGCTTCAGTGTCATATTTGTCCTCCGCAATGTCGTAGTCCCGCTAAAAATCGCTGATCGCCGCCATTACTAATAAAAAAGAACTAAAAGTCCATAAATCTATCCCATAGTTTGTAGATGAGAATGAGATACATTGTGTAGCAACCAATCAATCAATCAATCAATCAATCCGCACTTATTGGGATTTCTTTTTACCAAAAATATGTAACAGAAAACAGATTGGAATAAATTGGCGAAGAAATTCGATTTTTTAAAAAATTTTATTGGATGTTTTATATCAGAAAGTAAAAAAATATATATTTTGCTCTTTTATTGTTTATAGCGCAAAAAATAAAAACCGCAGAGGTGATCAATTCCCACCAAAGAAAGTTCTATTTGTAAGAAAAAAATTCATCCCAAAGGTGTTCTATGGGGTTGAGGTCAGAACTCACTGGGGGGGGAGGGGAGTGGCAATGAGGTCAGCAAGAGCAGTTTGGCCACGCCCACTGTTCCCCGCAGCGCGCTGCAATATCATTCTTCTTGGGGAACCAAAGGTGTTCCAGGTCCTTTATAACCCTAAAGTGTTTTCTACGAAACAAACAAAAATACTGCATGCCCTGTGCTGCTAAAGTGTTTGGGTTTGGCTTGAAGAATAGGAGGCAACCCTATCAGGCACTGATGTTTGAGGAGAAGGCCTGGCTCACAGTCTCCGCTCTAATTCATCCCAAAGGTGTTCTATCAGGTTGAGGTCAGGACACTGTGCAGGCCAGTCAAGTTCCTCCACCCCAAACTCACTTATTATTGTCTTTATGGACCTTGCTTTGTGCACTGGTGGGCAGTCATGCTGGAACAGGAAGGGGCCGTCCCCAAACTCCTCCCACAAAGTTGGGAGCATGAAATTGTCCAAAATGTGTTGGTATGCCGACGGCTTTAGAGTTCCCTTCACTGGAACTAAGGGGCCAACCCCTGAAAAACAACCCCCCACCATAATCCCCCCTCCCATAATCCCCTCTCCCCCCACCATAATCCCCCCTCCCCCACACCAAAATCATCCCTCCCCCCACACCATAATCCCCCTCCACATCATAATCCCCCCACATCATATTCCCCCCTCCCCCCACACCATACACCCCCCCCCACACCATACACCCCCCTTCCACCAAATAATTTGGACCAGTGTCCAAAGCAAGGTCCATAAGGACATGAATGAGCGAGTTTGGGGTGGAGGAACTTGTCTGGCCTGCACAGAGTCCTGACCTCAACCCCATAGAACACCTTTGGGATGAATTAGAGCGGAGACTGTGAGCCAGGCCTTCTCATCCAACATCAGTGCCTGACCTCACAAATGCTCTTCTGGAAGAAAGGTCAAACATTCCCATAGACACCCTCCTAAACCTTGTGGACGGCCTTCCCAGAAGAGGTGAAGCTGTTATAGCTGCAAAGGGCGGGGCCAACTCAATATTGAACCCTCCGGACTAAAGCCCAGGGCCATCTTTTCCATTGGGCATGCTGGGCAGTTGCCCAGGGGCCACACTTGCCTGGGGGCCCCACCGGCTGCCCAGCGAGCCCAGTAAAAAATGGTGGGAAGCGGCTGGTCAGAACTGTGCATGCGCAATTTGCGGAAATCGCAGAGAAGATCCGATCCTCCACGAGTGTTGCCTGTCCGCCGATGATGACGTTAGCCACACCCACCAGACTTAAAAAAAGCAGGAGGAGCTGAGGGTGAATGGACAGAGTAGAGTGGTCAGAGCAGACAGCACAGCAGGCTTGAAGCAGAGTGTGGCGGAGTCGGACCCCTGTCGGCAGTGCCGGTTTTCATGAGCCTGTAACCTGCCCAGCCACCAGCCAGTACAGACACGGAGTGCCCTGGTCGGTGTCGTACGGTGAGTGGCTGTCTGTGCAGCTTGCACAAAGAGATCGGGGGGTGGTCTGATGTAAGTGGGAACTCTGATGTAAAGAGAAAGCAGTGGACTCTGATATAAGGTGGTCTCTGGTCACCAGACCCCCCCTTACATCAGCGTTTCCCCCCTTACATCATGATCTGCAGCGTTCCCCTTTACATAAGAGTTCCTTTTCACTGTAAGGGGGGATCCTGCAGACTCTGATATAAGGTGGTCTCTGGTCACCAGACCCCCCCTTACATCAGCGTTTCCCCCCTTACATCATGATCTGCAGCGTTCCCCTTTACATAAGAGTTCCCTTTCACTGTAAGGGGGGATCCTGCAGACTCTGATATAAGGTGGTCTCTGGTCACCAGACCCCCCCTTACCTCAGCGTTTCCCCCCTTACATCATGATCTGCAGCGTTCCCCTTTACATAAGAGTTCCCTTTCACTGTAAGGGGGAATCCTGCAGACTCTGATATAAGGTGGTCTCTGGTCACCAGACCCCCCCTTACATCAGCGTTTCCCCCCTTACATCATGATCTGCAGCGTTCCCCTTTACATAAGAGTTCCCTTTCACTGTAAGGGGGGATCCTTCAGACTCTGATATAAGGTGGTCTCTGGTCACCAGACCCCCCCTTACATCAGCGTTTCCCCCCTTACATCATGATCTGCAGCGTTCCCCTTTACATAAGAGTTCCCTTTCACTGTAAGGGGGGATCCTGCAGACTCTGATATAAGGTGGTCTCTGGTCACCAGACCCCCCCTTACATCAGCGTTTCCCCCCTTACATCATGATCTGCAGCGTTCCCCTTTACATAAGAGTTCCCTTTCACTGTAAGGGGGAATCCTGCAGACTCTGATATAAGGTGGTCTCTGGTCACCAGACCCCCCCTTACATCAGCGTTTCCCCTTACATCATGATCTGCAGCGTTCCCCTTTACATAAGAGTTCCCTTTCACTGTAAGGGGGGATCCTGCAGACTCTGATATAAGGTGGTCTCTGGTCACCAGACCCCCCTTACATCAGCGTTTCCCCCCTTACATCATGATCTGCAGCGTTCCCCTTTACATAAGAGTTCCCTTTCACTGTAAGGGGGAATCCTGCAGACTCTGATATAAGGTGGTCTCTGGTCACCAGACCCCCCCTTACATCAGCGTTTCCCCCCTTACATCATGATCTGCAGCGTTCCCCTTTACATAAGAGTTCCCTTTCACTGTAAGGGGGGATCCTTCAGACTCTGATATAAGGTGGTCTCTGGTCACCAGACCCCCCCTTACATCAGCGTTTCCCCTTACATCATGATCTGCAGCGTTCCCCTTTACATAAGAGTTCCCTTTCACTGTAAGGGGGGATCCTTCAGACTCTGATATAAGGTGGTCTCTGGTCACCAGACCCCCCCTTACATCAGCGTTTCCCCCCTTACATCATGATCTGCAGCGTTCCCCTTTACATAAGAGTTCCCTTTCACTGTAAGGGGGAATCCTGCAGACTCTGATGTAAGAGGAAACTCTGTGCTGGCCGGGTTATAGTATCCTGACCTTCATGTCAATGAAGAAATGTTTTTTTTTTACTTTTGTTTAACTTAAACACATTGCTAATAAATAGCACCATCTATATGTGTAAAGTTTAAATACTGACATTTGCACTGTTTGGCACTGAAAACTGTCATTTTAGGTACCTTTTGCAGTGGCAGTAAAAAACGTGGTTCTGCCAGTAAATGTCATGATTTTTGTCAGTAAAAAATTCTGGTGTGTGATTGTGTAGACAGGGCCCCAGTGCACCGTATTGCCCGGGGGCCTATAATGCCCTTAAGGTGACACTGCTAAAGCCTCGTACACACGACCGGTATTCTCGGCAAGAAAACTGCTGGGAGAGCTTCTTGCCGAGAAAACCGTTGGTGTGTACGAGGCTTTCCGGTTTCTTGTCGGGAAAACTTCTGGGAATCTCAACAAGAAAAATAGAGAACCTGCTCTCTATTTTCTCATCAGGATTCTCGGCAGAGTGTTTCCTGCCGAGAAAACCGGTCGTCTGTATGCTTACCTGTCCCAGGGAAACCCGCGCATGCTCGATGAGACTTCGATGCATGCGCGGTAGCATACAAGGGTAGTGTAGGGTGAAGCAAGATGGCGGCGACGGCATCGAATGTGTCGAGCGCTGGCTCGTCGTGGTCGATGACGTCACCGCGTGTACACACGGCTTGGCAAGAAAAGCTTGCCGGGAATTGTAATGTTTGTGCTGGAACACTGTGTGACCCTTCATCTTTTTCTCCTGATGCATGCTGGGAAGGGGCGGTACCAGGAAGTAGGGAGAGTGGTGTGTGGGGGACTGGGAAGCAGCAGCATGATGGACAGAAGGGATTACATCTGGTAATGACAGAATCCTGTTGTATTAGGGACTCTATGTAACAAGTCATCATGTTCTGAGTGAGTAATAAACCCTTCCATGGGTAAGAAGTTCATCTGGCCTGTGTGTGTAACTTGCTGAGCAGATACTGGCAGCATTGCTAGCAGCACTCTCAGAGACCCCGTGTCTAAGGGACATAACAGTGGCGACGAGGATTGTGGATTTTAGCACACATGGCCTTCATAGTGTTTATCCAACCATTTGATCCTGCTGCTGAATCATGGAGCTCCTGGGTGGAGAGGCTGGAGCAGTATATGGAAGCAAATAGTGTGGCTGCAGAAAAGAAAGTTGCAGTTTTCCTCACAATATTGGGTCAAGCTGCATATGGCACTCTCAGAGACCTCATTTCTCCAGACAAGCCGGCCTCTAAGCCCCTGCCTGAGTTCATTCAGAAGCTACATGAGCACTACAACCCAAAGCCATTAGAGATTGCAGAGCGCTTTAAATTCTACAGTAGAAGGCAGCATGCCGGGGAGGACATAAAGACTTATATCATTGCTTTACGTAAACTAGCTGCCACTTGTCAGTTTGGAGACTACCTGCAGACGGCTCTCCGTGACATGTTTGTCATGGGACTCTGCGACCCAGCCATACAGAAACGTTTACTCACAGAACCCGACTTGACTCTGACGAAAGCCACTGACCTTGCTACGGTCATGGAGTTGGCTACACGGGACGCCACCCTACTGAAGGCACCACCTGAAACTCCTACAAGCCAGGGAGAGGAAATATTCCACTCTGCTATCACCCGACACCCAAGACGGTCGTCCCCAAATCTGCCTAAACCTCGCCACCCTAATTCTTCTGTCTCTAGGACACCAACTTGCTACCGTTGTGGTAACATTACTCACAGTGCACCTGCTTGCAAGTTCAAGGATGTCGTTTGTTTTCTTTGTGGAAAGACTGGCTATATTGGGCGTGTTTTGCCGCAGCTCACGCTCCCCGAACACTACCACAAAAGTTAGACGTAAACAGACATTTCATATGGATACTGACAATCACGGCTCCAGCTCTGATAAGGAAACCTGTGTCCAGCATGTTGGACTGTTTCGGGTAGCTGGGAGTACTCCTGCGATTAAAGTGGATGTCACACTCAATGGCTGTCCTGTCTCCATGGATGTTGATACAGGGGCAGCAGTGTCTGTCATTTAATGGACTGATTTAAAGGCATCGGGTCTGTCCTTACCGCTCCAACCTACAAATCTCACACTACAAACCTACAGCAAGGAACTACTACAGCCCTTGGGTTATGTGAAACCCCTTGTTACATTAGGCAACCCCAGTCAAACTCTACGCCTTTATGTTGTCAATAAAGGAGGTCCTCCGCTGTACGGTAGGGACTGGATCAAAGCCCTGGGCATGCCTCCTCTTGCCATTGCTCAATGTACATTGCTTTCTGAGGTAGACCATTGGGTGGAATCCCTGAAGTCACGCTTTAAGGGGGTTTTTGAGGACTCTTTGGGCACAGTAAAAGGAAAAATGGCCCACCTCCTCTTGAAGCCTGGTGCTACACCTCGTTTTTGTAAGGCAAGATCAGTACCTTTTGCCTTGAGAAAGAAAGTGGAAGCAGAGCTGGACCACCTATTGGCTGAAAAGATCATAACTAAAGTTGATAGAAGTGAATGGGCATCGCCAATTGTGCCTGTCAAGAAAAAGAATGGAGACATTAGAATTTGTGGAGATTTCAGGGTTGCCCTGAACAACCAACTTCTTGTGGATCAATACCCATTGCCTCGACTTGAAGATCTATTTAGCTCATTGGCTGGGGGGCAAAAGTTTACAAAAATAGACTTAAAGCAAGCTTACCTGCAACTGCAAGTACACCCAGATTCACGCCATCTGTTGACCATTAACACTCATAAAGGATTATTCCAATATAACCGCATGGTTTTTGGCATTGCCCCAGCTCCAGCCATCTGGCAGCGAATCATGGATGAGGTCCTGGCAGGCATACCTTTCAGTCAATGTCTACTAGATGACATGCTCATCACTGGTCCCACTGATGAAGAACACAGAAAGAATGTTGAAGCTGTGCTAGAGAGACTCCAAAGGTATGGTTTACGTGTCAATCTTTCAAAATGCGAATTTCTAAAGTCTCGACTGGAATTTTGTGCCCACACTGTGGACAGACATGGGTTACACACTACTGAAGAAAAGGTTAAAACCCTTACCCATGCCCCTACTCCCCAGAATGTCACACAGCTGAGGTCCTACCTTGGCCTCCTAAATTACTACCACCGTTTCTTGTCGAACCTAGCACACCAGCTTTACCCATTACATCGCTTACTGGATGCAAGAGCTAAATGGATATGGACAGCCAAATGTGAAGAAGCTTTTGGGCTTTCTAAAGAACTCATTCTGTCTTCTCGAGTTCTGGTCCACTATGATTTAAAGAAACACGTCACCTTGGCTTGTGACGCCTCGCCTTATGGACTGGGTGTTGTGCTTTCCCATGTCATGCCAGATGGCACAGAGCGCCCCATTTCTTTTGCCTCCAGGTCTTTAACCTCAGCAGAGCAAAACTACTTCCAGATAGACAAGGAAGCTTTGGCCATTGTATGGGCCACAAAAAAATTTCATAAGTACATCTATGGTCGGGAGTTTACACTTATCACTGACCACAAACCTCTGTTGTCAATACTGAACCCTCAGAAAGGAATTTCTACAACAACCGCATCTCGCTTACAAAGGTACGCTTTATTCTTGGGAGCTTATACTTATTCTATCAGATACCGCTCCCATGATGCCCATGGCAATGCAGATGCGTTTTCCAGATTGCCAATTGGAGACCACTCACCAAGAAACGTACACATAGTGGAAATACACAGGCCGAAATCCTGCATGTCCACCTCCTTAATTGCCAGACATACAGTCACAGATCCCGTCCTGTCTCAGATATTCTCATATGTTCAGGCTGGATGGCCAGAGAAAGTCCCAGGTGAATTTTGTCCGTACTTTGCCAGAAAATGTGAGCTTGTGACTAATGCTGGTTGCCTACAGTGGGGCAACAGAGTGATTATACCTCAGTATTTGCAACCAACCATGCTAAGGATACAGCATGAGGGCCATCCTGGTGTGGTGCGCATGAAGCAGCGAGCCCGGAGTTATGTTTGGTGGCCCCAAATGGACACAGCAATTGAAGATTATGTGGCTCAATGTCCTGGGTGCTGTCAAGCTCAGCGACCCCAAAAGAAAGGAACCCTGCTACCTTGCCCATGGCCGACAGAACCGTGGTCAAGACTCCATCTTGATTTTGCTGGCCCAATCCAGGGTAAAATGTATTTGATCGTGGTAGATGCACATTCAAAATGGCCGGAGGTTTTTCAAATGCCTTCTGTTACCTCAGCTGTACCATTCTAGTCTTAAGGAAGCTCTTTGCGCAATATGGCTTGCCAACAGCCATAGTCTCGGACAATGGGACTCAATTTACATCGCATGAGTTTCAATCCTTCCTCAGTGGCTTGGGCATCCAACACTACAAAACAGCTCCTTATCATCCACCCTCAAATGGGCTGGCAGAACGGTTTGTGCAGACGTTTAAGAAGCACTTACTGTCCACCCTGGACCAGGTCGGACTCTCAGAGGAGAAGCTTCTGGAGTTCTTGACCATGTACCGAAACACAAAACACGCTACTACTGGGCTGTCCCCAGCTTTTCTTATGTTTGTCAGGCATCTCCGCACCAAACTGGATTTAGTTCGTCCCCAGGAACAGTCACCGACACCTCCTCCGCCAGGCCGTCCTGGATTCCGTGCTGGTGATCTTGTATGGTTTCGGAATTACAGAGTTTTGCCTCATTGGCTTCCAGGCATTATTGATGGACCTCTTGGACAACGAATGTACCTTGTTCGCCTGGAGAATGGCGTTTGTGTTCGAAGACACCTTTCGCAATTGAGAAAGCGCATTTGCCTGCCAGTAGAAACAAACCCGACCTCTCTTTCTACCCAACCACCAGAGTCTACTCAGGGCTCTACTGGTGACATATGGCATGGTGTCTGGCATGATCCTACAAGTTTACAACCAACTCTTGAAGCGGTTGGTGACCGTATTCCTGAGGAGCCCGGACATGTGCCTGGAGTTGCAGAGACTGATTTGTCTGTTGGACGCCCACTGACACCTCCAGAACCTTTGACAGCCTCTACCCCTTCTGGTGCTGTGCCACTTCGTAAGTCTGCCCGCCAAAGACATCAAACTCCTCGTTGGCAAAGCACTGAAATCTTACGGGACACTTTGGAGGTCAGGAAACAGAGACAAAGGGCTCATAATGTTATGCGGGAGCCACAGAACTGAGTTGGAGATACTACTTGCTGAACTGATCCTGCTTGCCTTGTTTCTTTATGTGTTGAGTATTTTGTTCTCTTGTTATGTTTATTTATTTATTTTTTTCCTATTGTTTTTTTGCTTTTATGGGAAAAATAGGAGATGTAATGTTTGTGCTGGAACACTGTGTGACCCTTCACCTTTTTCTCCTGATGCATGCTGGGAAGGGGCTGTACCAGGAAGTAGTGAGAGTGGTGTGTGAGACTGGAAGCAGCAGCAGCATGATATGCATAGATCTGGTAATGACAGAATCCTGTTGTATTAGGACTCCTCTATGTAACAAGTCATCATGTTCTGAGTGAGTAATAAACCCTTCCATGGTTAAGAAGTTCATCTGGCCTGTGTGTGTAACTTGCTGAGCAGATACTGGCAGCATTGCTAGCAGCACTCTGAGAGACCCTGTGTCTAAGGGACATAACGGGAATCCTGTCAGGAAAACCAACATTTTTTTTTCGAGGGGAGTCCCGGCCGTGTGTACTGTGTGTGCCGTGTGTGCCGTGTGTACTGTGTGTACCGTGTGTGCCGTGTGTACCGTGTGTGCCGTGTGTACTGTGTGTGCCGTGTGTACTGTGTGTGCCGTGTGTACTGTGTGTGCCGTGTGTACAGTGTGTGCCGTGTGTGCCGTGTGTACCGTGTGTGCCGTGTGTGCCGTGTGTACAGTGTGTGCCATGTGTACAGTGTGTGCCGTGTGTACCGTGTGTGCCGTGTGTACCGTGTGTGCCGTGTGTACCGTGTGTACCGTGTGTACAGTGTGTACAGTGTGTGCCGTGTGTACCGTGTGTGCCGTGTGTACCGTGTGTGCCGTGTGTACAGTGTGTGCCGTGTGTACAGTGTGTGCCGTGTGTGCCATGTGTACAGTGTGTACCGTGTGTGCCGTGTGTACAGTGTGTGCCGTGTGTGCCGTGTGTACCGTGTGTGCCGTGTGTGCCGTGTGTACAGTGTGTGCCATGTGTACAGTGTGTGCCGTGTGTACCGTGTGTGCCGTGTGTACCGTGTGTGCCGTGTGTACCGTGTGTACCGTGTGTACAGTGTGTACAGTGTGTGCCGTGTGTACCGTGTGTGCCGTGTGTACCGTGTGTGCCGTGTGTACAGTGTGTGCCGTGTGTACAGTGTGTGCCGTGTGTGCCATGTGTACAGTGTGTACCGTGTGTGCCGTGTGTACAGTGTGTGCCGTGTGTGCCGTGTGTACCGTGTGTGCCGTGTGTACCGTGTGTGCCGTGTGTACCGTGTGTGCCGTGTGTACCGTGTGTGCCGTGTGTACAGTGTGTGCCGTGTGTGCCGTGTGTGCCGTGTGTGCCGTGTGTGCCGTGTGTACAGTGTGTGCCGTGTGTACAGTGTGTGCCGTGTGTGCCGTGTGTACAGTGTGTGCCGTGTGTACCGTGTGTGCCGTGTGTACCGTGTGTGCCGTGTGTACAGTGTGTGCCGTGTGTACAGTGTGTGCCGTGTGTGCCGTGTGTGCCGTGTGTACAGTGTGTGCCGTGTGTACAGTGTGTGCCGTGTGTACCGTGTGTGCCGTGTGTACCGTGTGTGCCGTGTGTACAGTGTGTGCCGTGTGTACTGTGTGTGCCGTGTGTACCGTGTGTGCCGTGTGTGCCGTGTGTACCGTGTGTGCCGTGTGTACCGTGTGTGCCGTGTGTACCGTGTGTGCCGTGTGTACCGTGTGTGCCGTGTGTACCGTGTGTGCCGTGTGTGCCGTGTGTGCCGTGTGTACCGTGTGTACTGTGTGTACTGTGTGTGCTGTGTGTACCGTGTGTGCCGTGTGTACCGTGTGTACTGTGTGTACTGTGTGTGCTGTGTGTACCGTGTGTACCGTGTGTGCCGTGTGTGCCGTGTGTACTGTGTGTGCCGTGTGTACAGTGTGTGCCGTGTGTGCCGTGTGTACAGTGTGTGCCGTGTGTGCCGTGTGTACAGTGTGTGCCGTGTGTACAGTGTGTGCCGTGTGTACCGTGTGTGCCGTGTGTGCCGTGTGTACTGTGTGTGCCGTGTGTACCGTGTGTACTGTGTGTGCCTATGTACCGTGTGTACCGTGTGTACCGGGCTTCAGACTGGGAGGCCATTAAAGTCCATGTGTGTGTAAAGACAGGCGTCCCAATACTTTTGACAATAGAGTGTATAAGATTCGGATTCAGCGTCTAAAGTTAGGTAAAGTTCACGGAAATTTCCCCAAACTGAACCCAAAGACCTTCTACTCATCACTGGTGAGAATTACCATCTTGTTTTTCTTTTACTTCTCGATTGAATAAAACTGAAAGACGACGATCGGCACCCAAAGGAGAGGGAAGGTCCATGTGGTCGGCGTTTTGTAGAATCTGACGAGCGGCTCGGCTGGTTTGGAGATCCCCGCCCCCGATACAAATTCAGGTTTTATTGCAGCCTTTGTAGCTGTGCCAGCACAGACAAGAAACAATCACAAGGAAGACAGCGGCGTCCTGGAGGGGATTTTACCAAAATAAAAAGAATTAAACACTCAAAAACGCGGTAATCAGATTTGAAGCGGCCAATGGTGCGGAGCGGTTTGGGATTTTAGAAGTCGACTTTGTAGAGGATAAAAGATTGGAAGGTTTTCATTCCGCAGATCTCCCTGATTACAGCCAATCGGAACATTCAGCGTGAAATTACAATTTCCCAATCTATGGAGGATCAGAGGAGACGGGAGTTTGTAGATCTCGTGTGCTGGAGGAAGATTATCTGTAACCCGTTCCAATTTATATATAAGGGACGCGGCCCGCCATGGCGATCATCTAAAATCCCCACCTGAGGAAAGACACAGCAAGACGGACCTCATCACTTCTCCCCTGTGTGCCACCCTGGAACTAGTTTCCCTTTGTTACTGGGGCCAAGTGCAGGGTCATAGAATAGTGCCCCATCATTAGTGTCAGTTGGAGGAATAGTCCCCCATTATTGGTGTCAGTGGGAGGAATAGTGCCCCATCATTGGTGTCAGTGGGAGGAATAGTGCCCCATCATTGGTGTCAGTGGGAGGAATAGTGCCCCATCATTGGTGTCAGTGGGAGGAATAGTGTCCCATCATTGGTGTCAGTGGGAGGAATAGTGCCCCATCATTGGCGTCAGTGGGAGGAATAGTGCCCCATCATTGGTGTCAATGGGAGGAATAGTGCCCCATCATTGGTGTCAGTGGGAGGAATAGTGCCCCATCATTGGTGTCAGTGGGAGGAATAGTATCTTGTTTGTGCTCTGGACTGAGTAGATGAGTGGCGGGTCGGGGGAGGGTGATTGTGTGGGTGGGTGTCCAATGGTGGATAGAGGCGGTGAACCCTCTTAGGGGAGAGGCAGTTGCCTTTCTGGGACGACCATAAGGTCATTTCCACATGTAGACTTGGAGTAATAGAATAAGGCCCTCAATGGTAAACTAAGAGGCATTTATTGAGAACGGAGACAAGTATATCAAACCAACGTGTTTCGGGAGAAAATGGACTCTCCTTCTTCAGGGCTGTTGCTGGACGCTATTAAATGGGAATGATTCCCACGCCGGTTATTTATTGGCGAAGTTGTGGAGGTAAAACTGACAAAGTGACAGCTGAGGTTCTTAGGGGAACTTCACCAATAAATAACCGGCGTGGGTTAATCTTTCCTATTATTCCAAGTCAAAGGTTTGGAAGGAATAGTGAGCCAAGGGCCAGATGAGGACAAGCAAAGGGCCAGATACAGTATGGGCCACAGTTTAAGGACCATTGTCTTAGTCGGATGTTCCTCTTGGATTCTACTTGGTGAAGACCCCAATATGGACCCAGAGGGAATATACTTCAGGATAATGACCATGCAGGGCCGCCATCAGGAATTTTGGGGCCCCTTACACAGCTTCAGGCATGGGCCCCCTGGAGCAAAGGAGAACCAGGGGGTGCTGCCACCGCATATTGAAAAGTGGGGGGGGGCTGCCGCAAATTGAGAAGGGAGGGTGCCACGAATTGGGAAGCGGGGGGGCTACCGCCGTGAATTGTTGAGGTTGGGGGGGGGGCTTTGGGTGCTGACGAACAAAAAAGAAAAAGGGGGTTGCCATCCGGGATTCTGGGAACCTCTGGGCCCCTTACAAAAAAATAAATTATAAAAAAAATGTTTATAAAAAAATGGGGGGGGGGGGTTGCCATCCAGGGCCCTGGGGACCTCCGGGCCTCTGGGGACCTCTGGGCCCCTTACAAAAAAAAAAAATATAAAAAAAGGGGGGTTGCCATCCGGGGCCTTGGGGACCTCTGGGCCCCTTACAAGAAAAGAAAAAATGAATTATAGAAAAAAATGTTTATAAAAAAGGGGGGGTTGCCATCCGGGGCCCTGGGGACCTCTGGGCCCCTTACAAAAAAATTATAAAAAAAAGGGGGGGGGTGGGTTGCCATCCGGGCCCCTTGATGGCGGCCCTGTGACCATGTGATCCCATGAAGGAGTTCCGGAAGCACATGAGGAGGGTCCTAAATTCCGGCTCCATAGGTTTTGGGCTGCGTTGTTGAGCTCCCCGAAGCTTTGAGGTCACAAATCATTGACAGGTGGATCGGATCCTTCTGATCGGCGGGTCCTTCTGATCGGCGGGTCCTTCTGATCGGCGGATCCTTCTGATCGGCGGGTCCTTCTGATCGGCGGGTCCTTCTGATCGGCGGGTCCTTCTGATCGGCGGATCCTTCTGATCGGCGGATCCTTCTGATCCGCGGGTCCTTCTGATCGGCGGATCCTTCTGATCGGCGGGTCCTTCTGATCGGCGGATCCTTCTGATCGGCGGGTCCTTCTGATCGGCGGGTCCTTCTGATCGGCGGATCCTTCTGATCGGCGGGTCCTTCTGATCGGCGGATCCTTCTGATCGGCGGGTCCTTCTGATCGGCGGGTCCTTCTGATCGGCGGGTCCTTCTGATCGGCGGATCCTTCTGATCGGCGGGTCCTTCTGATCGGCGGATCCTTCTGATCGGCGGGTCCTTTTGATCGGCGGGTCCTTCTGATCGGTGGGTCCTTCTGATCGGCGGATCCTTCTGATCGGCGGATCCTTCTGATCGGCGGGTCCTTCTGATCGGCAGATCCTTCTGATCGGCGGGTCCTTCTGATCGGCGGATCCTTCTGATCGGCGGGTCCTTTTGATCGGCGGGTCCTTCTGATCGGTGGGTCCTTCTGATCGGCGGATCCTTCTGATCGGCGGATCCTTCTGATCGGCGGGTCCTTCTGATCGGCAGATCCTTCTGATCGGCGGGTCCTTCTGATCGGCGGATCCTTCTGATCGGCGGGTCCTTCTGATCGGCGGGTCCTTCTGATCGGCGGGTCCTTTTGATCGGCGGGTCCTTCTGATCGGTGGGTCCTTCTGATCGGCGGATCCTTCTGATCGCGGGTCCTTCTGATCGGCGGGTCCTTCTGATCGGCAGGTCCTTCTGATCGGCGGATCCTTCTGATCGGCGGGTCCTTCTGATCGGTGGGTCCTTCTGATCGGCGGGTCCTTCTGATCGGTGGGTCCTTCTGATCGGCGGGTCCTTCTGATCGGCGGGTCCTTCTGATCGGCGGGTCCTTTTGATCGGCGGGTCCTTCTGATCGGTGGGTCCTTCTGATCGGCGGATCCTTCTGATCGGCGGATCCTTCTGATCGGCTTCAAGCTGAATTCCCGAAGGACTGTTTAGGGACACAAGCCGTCCCCCTGACCGGAATGAAAAGGGTTAATGAGTATTTATTGAAGTTCCTGTTTTATGGGGGTTTTGTCAGTTGATGGATTTCACGAGTTGCACAAAATTTGGTCTTTCAGAAAAATGTTATAAGAAAATACAAAGAGGTCATTTCTTCCAAAGGGCCCCAAATTCTGCCATTTCCAGTCTTCCTATAAAACCCGTCCGGCCCATTTCTGGAGGAAATTCACACTTTATAAATATTGGTAACTACAGGAGATGTTGAAATGTAAAGACACAATTGTATATGTAACCTTTGTCCCCCGAGCAGCAGTAAAACATTTATTTCTACTCCCAGCGAAGCGATGTATACACAGATACCGAGTCAGGGGATTGGTCCAGAAAGAGAAGCCACCAATCACATTGCAGGTCTGATTCCTCATAATGTTCTTCTGCAGAACGGTCACCTCTTCCATGAGAGCAACATTTCTGAGTCATCCTTCCTTCCCGGATCATCTCCTTCTTCCCCCTTTTCCCACTTCAGCCCCGGACCATTATGCAGCATAAGGACCGGACCCCTTCTTGCGATTCGGCACTGCGTCGCTTTAACTGACAATTGCGCGGTCGTGCAACGTGGCTCCCAAACAAAATTGACGTCCTTTTTTCCCACAAATAGAGATTTCTTTTGGTGGTATTTGATCACCTCTGCGGTTTTTATTTTTTGCGCTATAAACAAAAATTGAGCAACAATTTTGAAAAAAAAACAATATTTTTTACTTTTTGCTATAATAAATATCCCCCAAAAATCTATGTAGCGGGTATGTACTTTCCCGGGTGTAATTTTGAACTTGGCAGAGACATCAGTGATGTGTAATTCCCTGCAGCCCAGCAGGTGGCGCTGTCGCCCTGGGCTGGGGTTGAATCATCGCTGTGTGCCGTGCCTCCTTTTTGTCCTTCCTCGGCAGCGGTATGGTGGGGCGGGGAACACGCCGTGCTTGCTGGGAGAGGGTATAAAGGGGCCGGCCATCTTTGTCACGGGGTCGAGTCCCAGGCACCTTCAGCCTGTGGGCGGTGGGTCGTGTCAGTCCTCTGGGCGGCCTAGGCCTAGAGGACAGCCGGAGGTCGTGTTCCATCCCAGGCACCTGTAGCCTGGGGTGAGGTACTCAGATGGAGGTCTGGAGCTCAGTGCCCAACACTGAGTTCCGCGAGGGAAGGAGATCCTAGGGAACCCCGGGAGTGGGAACCCGAATCCGGAAGGTGCAATGGACCGGGGGGCTCCTCACTCGAAGACCCGGTGCAGCATATTGCCGGTGACAGGTGAGTCTCTCATTGGAGACCGCCTGGAGGAAAATCCCCCCTCCCCCCCGCTCGGAGACCGCCTGGAAAGAAATCCCCCTCCCGCTCGGAGACCGCCTGGAAAGAAATCCCCCTCCCGCTCGGAGACCGCCTGGAAGGAAATCCCCCCCCCGCTCGGAGACCGCCTGGAAGGAAATCCCCCTCCCGCTCGGAGACCGCCTGGAAGGAAATCCCCCTCCCGCTCGGAGACCGCCTGGAAGGAAATCCCCCTCCCGCTCGGAGACCGCCTGGAAGGAAATCCCCCTCCCGCTCGGAGACCGCCTGGAAGGAAATCCCCCTCCCGCTCGGAGACCGCCTGGAAGGAAATCCCCCTCCCGCTCGGAGACCGCCTGGAAGGAAATCCCCCTCCCGCTCGGAGACCGCCTGGAAGGAAATCCCCCCCCCGCTCGGAGACCGCCTGGAAGGAAATCCCCCTCCCGCTCGGAGACCGCCTGGAAGGAAATCCCCCCCCCCGCTCGGAGACCGCCTGGAAGGAAATCCCCCTCCCGCTCGGAGACCGCCTGGAAGGAAATCCCCCTCCCGCTCGGAGACCGCCTGGAAGGAAATCCCCCTCCCGCTCGGAGACCGCCTGGAAGGAAATCCCCCCCCCCGCTCGGAGACCGCCTGGAAGGAAATCCCCCTCCCGCTCGGAGACCGCCTGGAAGGAAATCCCCCTCCCGCTCGGAGACCGCCTGGAAGGAAATCCCCCTCCCGCTCGGAGACCGCCTGGAAGGAAATCCCCCCCCCCGCTCGGAGACCGCCTGGAAGGAAATCCCCCTCCCGCTCGGAGACCGCCTGGAAGGAAATCCCCCTCCCGCTCGGAGACCGCTTGGAAGGAAATCCCCCCCTCCCCCCCGCTCGGAGACACCGCCTGGAAGGAAATCCCCCCTCCCGCTCGGAGACCGCCTGGAAGGAAATCCCCCCTCCCGCTCGGAGAGGAAGGAAAGTGGAGAACACATTGTGTCTGGGCCTATTCACATCCACACCTCCTTGTCTGTTCTGTTTCTACCAAGGGAGTTCAACTGATTGTGTTCACTTGTGCAAAGAGAAGAATAAAGGAGTGTTGGACTTTAATGGTGTGGGGATCATTTCCTGACAGACATGGTTCGGGGTGACTCTTGGTGGGAGGCTCCAGGTGCACAGCACTGACCCGAAGGTAATACAAGAACATTGCTTATACCGGCGCACTGACACATGTGGTGGAGGCCAGGCGTGGTGTCCCCGCTCCCTCCCCTCTAAGGTACCCCTAGACAAGAGACAGACGAGACGAGAGAACGAGGGGAGTGAGAAGGGGAGAGGGGAGTGAGGAGGGGAGTGGGGGAGGGGAGTGAGGAGGGGAGTGGGGAGGGGGAGTGGGGAGGAGAGTGAGGAGGAGAGTGAGGAGGGGGAGTGGGGAGGGGAGTGAGGAGGGAGTGAGGAGGGGAGGGGAGTGAGGAGGGGAGTGAGGTGGGGAGGGAGAGGGAGGGGGGGGAGTGAGGAGGGGAGGGGAGTGGGAGGAGAGTGAGGAGGGGAGTGAGGAGGGGAGAGGGGAGTGGGGAGGGGAGTGGGGAGGGGAGTGAGGAGGGGAGTGAGGAGGGGAGTGGGAGGGGAGTGAGGAGGGGAGTGGGGAGGAGAGTGAGGAGGGGAGTGGGGAGGGGAGTGAGGAGGGGAGTGGGAGGGGAGTGAGGTGGGGAGGGAGTGAGGAGAGGGAGTGGGGAGGGGAGTGAGGAGGGGAGGGGAGTGGGGAGGAGAGTGAGGAGGGGAGTGAGGAGGGAGTGAGGAGGGGAGTGGGGAGGGGAGTGGAGTGGGGAGGGGAGTGAGGAGGGGAGGGGAGTGAGGTGGGGAGGGAGTGAGGAGAGGGGAGTGGGGAGGGGAGTGAGGAGGGGAGGGGGAGTGGGGAGGAGAGTGAGGAGGGGAGTGGAGGGAGAGGGGGTGAGGAGGGGAGTGCAGGGAGTGAGGAGAGGGGAGTGGGGAGGGAGTGAGGAGGGGAGTGGGAGGGAGAGTGAGGAGGGGAGGGGAGGAGGTGAGGAGGGGAGAGGGGAGGGGAGTGAGGAGTGAGGGAGTGAGGAGGAGAGTGAGTGGGAGGGGAGTGAGGGAGGGGAGTGGGAGGAGATGAGGAGGGGGAGTGGGGAGGGGAGTGAGGAGGGAGTGAGGAGGGGAGTGGAGGAGTGGGGAGGGAGTGGGGAGTGAGGAGGGGAGTGAGGGGGAGTGAGGGAGGGGAGTGGGGAGTGAGTGAGGGAGTGGGGAGGGGAGGGGAGTGGAGGGAGTGAGGAGGGGAGAGGGGAGTGGGAGGGGAGTGGGAGGGGAGTGAGGAGGGGAGTGGGGAGGGGGGAGTGGGAGAGGTGGGAGGGGGAGGGGGAGGGTGTGGAGGAGGGGAGGGGTGTGAGGGGAGTGAGAGGGGGAGTGGGGAGGGGGAGAGGTGAGGAGGGGAGTGGGGAGGGGAGGGGAGTGGAGAGGGGAGTGGGAGTGGGTGGGAGGGGAGTGAGGGGAGGGGGGGAGTGGGGAGGGGAGTGAGGGGAGTGGGGAGTGGAGAGGGTGAGTGGGGAGGGGAGTGAGGGGGAGGAGTGGGAGGGGAGTGAGGAGGGGGAGTGAGGGAGGAGAGGGGAGTGGGGAGGGGAGGTGAGGGAGGGGGAGTGGGGAGGGGAGTGAGGAGGGGAGTGGGTGGGTGAGTGAGGAGGGGAGTGGGGAGTGGGGGGGAGTGGAGGAGGAGGGGAGTGGGGAGGGAGTGAGGATGGGGAGAGGGGAGGGGAGGTGGAGGAGGGGAGTGAGGAGGGGAGTGTGTGGAGGGGAGTGAGGAGGGGAGTGGGGAGGGGAGTGAGGAGGGGAGTGAGGAGTGGGAGGTGTGGAGGGGAGTGAGGGAGGGGAGTGGGGAGTGGGGAGGGGGGAGGGAGGGGAGAGGAGGAGGGGAGTGAGGAGGGGAGTGAGGAGGGGAGTGGGAG